>JAVKLF010000064.1:10174594-10192322 GCA_034783495.1 Millerichthys robustus | reverse complement strand
GATTCTCATACAGACACACAAATCAACTCACACATTTACAGATTCATTTACACATTTACAACTTCGACTGCACACACTCAAATCAAGATACAGACACACAACTCTCTACACGCATTTGCAAATATTTTTGCTACAATAATGGCCTCATAGATTTATTGGTCCCAGAGTTATTCTTTATTTTTAGAATATCAAAGTTTACAGGTTTATCACAGAAACTTTTTGCACTCAGAGTTTTTTGTAATATTTGTACAGGTATTTTTTTTGCAGCAATTCCTTTTGTTTCTGATCTGACTTGGATGAAGCTTTTTCTGACCTGTATTGGGTCAGAAGCAGTTAACTGGATCATGTGCTCTGGATGATTGTTTGAGATGAGCTCCGTTCAGCATTTGTTGCTTCTTGTTTTTTTTTTTTCTCCATTTTTTTTTGAAGGAACAGACCACACCAGTCTAGCCACCAGTCCATCACCACCAGTTGATGGATTAAAATATATATATTTTTTCAAATTACTGAAATCACCAATGTTAACCTAAATACATTATATCATGATTATTGTTTTATGTTAAAAGTGAACCTTTGTAAATTTGTAAAATATTTCTATTTTTATTTTTTTTTTTAAATGTGACTAGAAAAAAAGACACTTTTCTGCACAATCCTTTAACAATTCATATGATTCCTCAATCTTGAAATAACTGGAGCTTTGGGCTGAAATGCACTGCAGAAGCAGACCTTTCTAAAAAATCAAGCTAATTTAGGAAAATGATCAGTTTGCAAAGATCACTAATCATGTCACACATGATCCAGCAACTAAACAGAGTGCACAGCAGTCAAGAGTTAAATAAATCAGCATAGTATCGCAGCGGAGTGCCTCCTCTTGTCTTTGGATGCTGCCATCTCCTGCTCAACTTCAAAGCATGCTTTGAAGTCCCTAGGTAAGGATCTCACCATTCTCAGGGAGAAATCTATCGGTTCTTTGCTCAGTTTTGTTAGTTAATGCACGCCAACGAAAACATCATTGAAGTGGAGAGAATGCCAAAAGAGGATGAAAGCACAAGGGGCAGAGTAGCAATGCAGTTAACTGCTTGCTAGTTTTTTTTATTGAACTGATATTAGATGATGTGCTGCCTCGTCCTGTTTGCATCTAAAGAAATGACAAGCAAGTGGGATTAAGTCACACATGAACTTGTAAAAAACAAATTAAAATGAAAAAGAAGTGCACAGTTTTGAACCTTAATGTAGACGCAAAATACTGTAATGTAGTGATGCTCTTACCAGGCAGCAAAGTCAATCTCTCTATTGTTATTTTCTGTGGAGTGCTGAGATAGAAATGCATGTTAGAGCATGTAGGTCTCTGCTGTGCAATCAATAGAAAGCAAACTCTTTTTTAAGATTTGTCCCCAGGAAAATAAAAAAAGAGTTTTGTGTCTCAAATCGCTGTTATAAAGAAAAAGGCGAGACTAGAAGTATTGAACCAAGACGGATACATGTATGTTGCTTGAAGAACTGCACGTTTTTAAAAAAATTACATGAAGACATTAATTTTTCTCTCAAAAAATAACCACAAGCATGCAATCATTTTGACTCGCAGCAGAAAGAAAAAAAAGGAAAAATCTTCAGTCCCGAAAAAACCTGAAAGAACAACAAACCTCCACACAGAAAGTTTATTTAATTAACAGTTCAGCTCTTACAGCCAGAAAATTAATCGAAACGCTACAAAACTCTCACCAGTAAAGACATTTATGTATTTTACAGCAGATGTTGTGCATGTGGTGGCTTCATATTCACCAGTTAGCTCAGCCTCACGTTGGAGACTGTTTCGAAATTCCCAGCAGGGTGGATGATGATGAATTATCGTGACCAACTAGGAGAACGAAGAGGTCAGAAATAAAAATACATGCTGCAGTAATTGTCTTTACAATCAAATCCGTCAGGATCTGAATAATGTAGTGCACAGGTGATCGTGTTCGCACTTTATTTATTTTCAGTGGCATGCTGATTCTCCTTCAACTATTACTGGGTTGAATTTTGCAGCTGCACTTTTGTTTGACCCTATTACTTTAGAAATTGCTTTCAACTAATGAGCTTAACAGTCAATAGCATGCTAATAGGTTAGCAATTTAGCATCTTGCATGAGGTTTAATAAAGTGTCCTACTGATGAATGTGCACATTCAAGAGAGTGAAGCAAATAAAGTTGAGTTTATGAAACGAATAAACAAGTACTGCCAAGCCAGTGTGAATCCACCCTACACAAGCTCCCAAAGCAACAACAACAACAACAACAAAAAATACAACTCAATTTGAATTTAATGACTGCTGCTCAGCCCAGCACTAGCAGCTGGGCACAGCGCCCGTGCACTAATAATAATAACGCAATGCTTTACGAAACACCTTTCACATAAAGCGTGTGTGTGTGTGTGTGTGTGTGTGTGTGTGTGTGTGTGTGTGTGTGTGTGTGTGTGTGTGTGTGTGTGTGTGTGGTGTGAGATAGAGACTTGCTGATCACATCACATTAATAACTGGAAGCCTAACTAAACAACTAAGTGCTCATGAAGCAAAAGCAAAGTGCACAGTTTTAGCAAAAAACCCTGTTTCTCTCTCTCTGTGTGTGATTGTTATTAATATCCGTGCAAAATTTCAGCAGTTCATCAGTATGTTTTAAAATCAAATCCTAACATTGTTTTGAAGTCCCAATTTCACAATTATTAGAAAAGCGTTTTTGCCAGGCTGCTATATATTTAACAGCAGCACCACTTTACGACCGATTCTGTGACTTAGTTAGACAAATGATTCAGCCAATCATTTGCTATTCGTTAGAAAGTACTTTGCTTCTTTATTAGAGAGTTTATGTGGAAGTCTTTCCAGATGGTTTTATTTAACCATCTGTGTAGTCAATTTCATTAGGAGTAAATTTTATAAAAAATCAAATTTAGTTTATTAAGACTCCATCAGAATTTCCTTGTTAAGATGTATTGCATCCAGAGGTGCAGCTCTGTTTATTACACCTTCAGAGTTCATCATAACGGCTCATGGCTATGGTTTTATTAACAAATACAAGTTGTCATTTAATCTGAATCCCATGTGTTTTCAACATTAAAAAAAAACTCCCATTTAAACATAAAATGTAGATATCACAATATTCTGAATGGTGGATAAGAAGTAATTGTTAAGTCATTCACTTGGACTGCAATTTTGGGCATTTGAGATTTGAATGAGAATAAGAGAGATGATTCTTGATGTTACTGTTCAATCCATCCATTCAAGACCAGCTGAGAGACTTAGTTCCCTGCATGTCCTGGGTGTCCTCCCAGTTAAATGCACCCAGAACATCTTTCTAAACAGACATCCAGGGCAAAAATTTGATTTTGTCAATGCTAGTTTTTTGATTTTTCAATTTTCGATATGTTAATCCATTCATTTTTTTTTTAAAATAAGCCATATTCTCAATAATATATACACATTTATTAGGCAATTAGAATGTGGAAGTGGGTGTGTACGCACCTTTATTTGGTTCTGAAGTTGTTCAACCTGCTGTTATTTTAAAACCATTCTGACTGAATTTCAAATTTAAAGCATGATTTAGTGTCATTTGCAGCACTACAATCACTCACAGAAACACCAAATCATCCTTTTTGAGTGTTTGGCTCCATCTGCATGGAGATCTTATTTAGCCAGCTGCTTGGTGTGTGGTAACAGTATGAGAAATGCTTTTTAAGGAGTATTACAGAAGCTGGGAGGAAACGACCCAGCCACTTGAGTGACATGTCAAAACACTCCAAGGGCTAGATTTTTACATAAGTAGCTTTTTAAAGACAGAGGCCTCCTTTAGCATTAATATATTTTTTTTTATTTCCATCTTTTATTCAGACATTAAGTGTATGATAATGAGTAGCAATCAAGAACAGACACTTGTGTTTTGTTCAGCAATGACTTGGGGCAGGAAATGGGCACTATACACCTACGTATTACAAAAAGACATGGCAATTCAAGGCATTTATGAAAAATAATAATAATGGTCTGCCAGCATGATAAAAAAGTAGATTTAAATGTAATGTGCTGAGCACTATTTTGTTTAAATTTACTGCACTGAAAGAATTCACCTGTTCAAACTCATACAATCACTAGGTGCTAACGCATTACTTTATATGTTTAGTTGTTGATTGGACCTGCTACATTTTTAAAAACAAGAACTGATCTCTGAAGGTAAAATACTTTAGTAATATATTGTGTTTACATGCAGTAGTAAACAAATAAAGACAGTTGCATATATGTAAATGAAGACTCAAGTACTGTTCTACATTTATTGTTGATGTAAAAAAGTAATTGGTTCTGTTTGAGTCTTGTTTTTTTAAGGACAGGCATTTTTACATTGCCGTTTCTTGTGTTTCTTGTTGATTTTTAAAGTGAATATAAGACTTGGAAATTGGAAAGCTGCCTCCCTGCCATCCTCACCCAAACAGTCCTCCCTGATGGCACAAAGAGGTAAATAGGTTTGACCTGCTCACAGTGGTTCTGTCCCACGCGCCTACCTTGCTCCAATGGTCTGCTTCATCTCTGTGCTCTTCCATCTGCACCTCCCTCTGATCTCTCATCTTTTTTCATCCTTAGCCCATGCTGCATCATCACTCTATCGCTTTTTCACACATGCACGCATTTCTCTCCTGCTAAATCCTCTTCTGCGGTGCCCCTCACTGTTCTATATTTGACGTCTCAGTCTGCATTTTCTTTCAGTTCCCGTCTCGGAATAGCACAACCCCATTTTCTGCCTTTAAAAATGAATACTAACGTGGTGGCAAATGGGAATGAAATGATGCTGAGGATATCTATTTTGTATTGAAGTACAACTGTTTGAATATGTTTTCATTAACTGAGACCTACATGAGCTATAGTGGCGTGCACTCAGCTGAATGTTATGTTTTTGCAAATGTACTTACAATTCTGTGCAATCGGTTTAAGCCTCCTGACATTTCTTTTTTTTTTTTTTGTTTCTAAGATTTTTGTAATTTAAAAAAAAAAATTATAAGGGCTGTTTAAATGGTTTAATTTGGGAAGTGGTTTGTTCCTAATTTATTGTGAGGACCATTTTTGTACCTTCAGTGTTTAAATATTTTTTTTGTTTAGTTGTTTGTTAAGTGACTTAACACGTGCTTATGAATTAATAAAACATGAAGAGAGTCTTGGTAAAGCAACAAGTTTGACATTTTAGCAATAACTGAGTAAATACTGAGTCATTGCTTCAGGCAATCTGTCACCAGAAGCATGTTACGGAGAGATAACTTTTTTCCTCATTTCATTTCATGCAAAAGATCACACAGTGTGACAGGCGAAAAATAGTATTTTCGCACCAAGGTGATTCCCAAAAAGCTATCTGGCCAAAAAATAATAATAATAAAAAAAATGTCAGAATGTCCTTAATGGAAATTCAAAAAACTGCACAAGTGGCAGACAAAGAAGAAAAATTGCATCCCTATTAAATGACCAGACAGTACAGTATAGGTTCATCTAGCACCTCAGACGAACACTTCAATAAATCTCTATTTTATTTACAAATTTAAAGAATTACAGAGCAATTCAAGGTGGCACGAGAAGAAATAGTAGAGCCGTCAATAACTGAACACCAGAGTCTGCTGAAGCTTGCCTCCTGTCATTAAGATGGCAGAGTAGTGAAAGTAGAAAACTAATCCTGCAAAGCAGCAGAGGCATAGGAAACATTACAGGAGCTCGACGCGACCACAGCAATCTACATCGTTTAACGCTCCGCAGAGCGTCCAGACCACAGCAGTCCCTGCTCTTCAGCCAATTACTCTGTTGTACAAGTGCAAATGAGTTCTGTGCTGCAGTACATACCTAGATAGTTTTATTTTCAACATACATTTACATTGTGGACTGCCAACACTTTGTAACATTGAAATACAACAGTCTCATAAAACTACAGAAACACTTTTGTCTTATGCAGTACAATTACGTGTTGCCTGACACAGTTTTATGCTTCATCCCGATTGTAAATTTTAGGGAAATCTCTAAGCAACATAAATTTCAGCCGTTTGTCTCACAGTGGCAAAAAGTCTGATGTATAAATGCTGTTAAATTTTCTATTTTGACATTAATTTGTTCCCTTATTTGACTTCAAATTAAGAAGCTAAATTTCTTATTTGGAAGCAATCATATTCAGCATGTCTATTTTGTGTGTCTAATGTCATTTTTAGACAGTCCTGTCAGACAGAAAATCGAAGACAGAATGAATGTGCGGAAAATTGCTGTTACACAAATTTATAATTTTCCTATTTGAAAGGTTCACATTAATAATTCCACACTAGCTGCCTAATCAGTAATGAAAACACCAAGTAGCAAATAATAAATACTGATAAATGTTCAATGAATGTATCTTTAACTGATCAATAGGGTAGAATATTTCTTAAAACAGTTATATGACTTTTAAAACAAGTTATAAAATATCAGAATACTGAAAGAAATTTAGGATTGCATTCATATATTTTCTTCTCCTAGTGTATAGGCAGATGGAACATAATCTGTAAACATTACAGCCAGCTGATTTATTCTGCCAATTCAGGGAAGGAGTAGTCCATACATAATTGTTTACCAGATAACACAGTACTTTTTTATTGTTTTCTTTCAAGTTTTTGCTTTTGCAAAATTTACAACATAATATTTCTAGTCACAAACTACCACAGATGGGGGAATATGCAGCGACATCTCTGTAACATTAGTTGTTTTTACAAGGTTGCAGTATAACTGCAGTGGCTCATACTGATGCTTTCTGTGTGACAACCCAAGCTATTTATTGTAAGTTTTTGGTTCTCTGCCACACTACTAAAGGACAGACATGCATATACCAATGTATAAGGAGGAGAAATTTACATATAAATTGGGAAGTGGAGGTAAGTGAGAAAGGTAAAAACAAAACAGGGGGCACTGACAAGACAAGGTTGGGCTAGAAGTGAAGTTGACATTTTTAATCTCTAAGGGCATGTTTTCAGGTATGTACTGGTGAGAAAAATGATTCATAATGCAGCTCTTGGTTCCCTAGGACCCTTGTTGTGGTGGTTTTTTTTCTTTTCTTCTTTTCTATAGAGATAAAGATATTTTATCACATAGATGCAATTTTTGACAAGTAGACGGATGAATTGTTTTAAACATTGCAAATTGACCAGGCTGTTTTGAAACAAAGCATTGTTTTGTCAGTTAGATATTCATTGACATTTACATTAATTGTATATTATGTCACAGGTTAATTAGAGATTTTTAAATTAGTTTTTGTTGAACATAGTAGATGATCATTGCTGCATGCACAGAATCATGCAAAACACTTGGGTCATAACTCAGTGCTTCAGAATATTGTTTCCAAAGAGCCAAGTTATTTAAACTTTTTTTAAATTGGCTTTCAGCAATATAGTTTTTCAGGCTTGAACATCTTTGAAAATGTGCCTTTAGATTTCTTTTGTTCACAGTAATGACTTAAAGCAAATTTTTTTTGTACTTGACTGGATATAATTGTTGTTTTATAATAGAGTAGTTGTGTAATAATCCATGCGTTTTCAGTGATAAGGTTTTGTTTTGAGGTTTATTTTTTTGTTTACTTTTTGTGATGTTTTTGGTGTTTGTCTTTTCTTGTAAAACAATTTCTTGTCTCCCTGTGTTTTTGCCATTCTCCATCATTTTCCACAGTTAGTTTTTGCTCCGTAGTCCTGCCACACCCACCTACCTACACATGTTCTTGGTCATCAGTTTAGCCCAGGTGTCTCCATTTCCTTATTGACCCCCGTCTATATGTGACCCATCACTTCAAACTGAGGATTTAATCTTAAAGTTTGCAACAATTGCATTATGTGACAATATAATGAATAAATACTTGTGTTGTATTGTGATCTAGCAAAGCAATTGTTTTTCCAGCAGGTAAATCTTAATATAAAATTAATTGGGTTATTGGAAGTAATTGAGTTCCTCTTTAAAATGACATCAGACATCCCTCATTAAAATAATCTAAAATATAGGATTCCAAACAAACATTATTTATTTATTCATACTATCAAGACAAATAAAATCGTATCTCTGGAACCAATCAGGATGATCCAGGCATCAAAATGTATGAATCTGAAAATGTCCTTAGGTCCTTTTGACCAAAAGTTTTTAGTCCTCAGTTTGATGTGATGGATCACATAGTCCGTTCTCATCATTCAGCAGTTGAGGATTGTTATTATTCAAGGTATGTCCCGTTATTTCTTTGCATTCCCGTGTGTCCTCGGGCCTCAGGTTGCACATTTGCTCAAATTTCCAATGTTTTGTGTTCCGGTCTATATTTGATTATGCTGTAGATATGTTGTGTTGTAAAAATGCTTTCCTAAACTTGAATTTAGGTTTAGGAACAGACATTTTAAAATTTATGGGACTTTAGCTCTTTCTTGAACATATAAATCTTTGTAAACATGTGTGATGAAATTTAGCAGCATGTTCACATCAGGTTACATTTCTTTGCAAAATGTAAAGATGTTGTCACTCTAGAACCACATCCTTGTTGCTTATTGTGCTCATCATTTTTATCAGTTTTCACATTAACAATCATTTGCACTAGTAAATACAATGTTAGAAAGTGTGGTCACAATGCTAAAAAAACATCAATGCAGCTTGAGAGCCAAACAAATCTAATGTTTTTTTCCTTAATAGTGGCATATTAACGGAAAATTGATTCTGCCTGATATAAAAGGTCAGGATAAATGACTTGTGAGCTGCCAGTGCAGCTATTTATTAGTCCTCTATCTACATTCTAACAAATTACCGTTCCTGCACGTCTCAGAGGGCAGAACAAATAGAAGAGCAGGGAAGCTACTTCTGAAATGTCATTCCATAATGTCAAACCATGGATTATATGTCATAGTCTCCAAAATATCTAGCTTTTTTGGTATTGCTTTGCTATTGTCTGATAAATTGGTTTCTTTGGCCGTGAAGTCTTGACTGGTTTTGTCACTTCCCACTTATAATCATCTTCTCCCCTTAGTCTGTTGGTGTTCGTCCAGCAGGAGATGTGACAGTTGGCATACGCTCACCATTATCATTTTCAGCAGATCTGCAGTTAATAAATGAGTTCGATTTGAAAAAAGCAAATCTGTTTTCATAGGTCGAATGCCAACACAATGAGAAGGCAAAAAATGCCAATGCTGTTCTCTCTCTTTTTTTTCAGAAGTTGGATTATTTTGATTGACAGGAGCAAAAGTATTAAAATACTGTTATTATTCCAAGTTTGGCATGATGCAGAATGAAGTTTCTTCATGGGTGTCAAGTTTGTTTAAGCTATAAAGGCAAACAATTAATAGTGCTGCTAATATTTTATGCCATGCCGCCTGCTCCCATCTCTGTGGTGAGCAGCGTGGCGATATGTAGTAATGAGGAACTGGAGCGACAACAAATGCAAGTGACAGAGTTGTGTACAGAAGTGTTTTGCATACTTTCACCTTTGATATACCTATAATTACCGCTGGGCTTACCTTCAATGACTCAGTCACTAAGCCAATTGGATTTCAGCATAAAGTAGCTTTCACTGCAGATCGGTATCCCCTCACAGCTGCCTTATTATATTTTTATTCCTTCTTTCCACAAGGAAAGAAAAAAAAAATTCTATAACTCAAACTTTTGACAAATCTCAACTGGTCCCTTTTATACCAATTTGATATGGTTGTCATGGTAACACAGTGCATCCCCCCACTCCTCCTCATCCTAATTTTTGCAGGGATGCAGTGATGGAACTGAGCTGATTATGTTTTTGCTTTTCATTGAAATGATTGTGACTGGTGCTCTCTGCCTCAGTGCATAAACACAGGCTGGACATAGAGAACAGAGGAATGAGACAGATGAGAGGAAAAAGAGAAAAGAGGAACATCGCACCTACAGGATGAGCTCTCTGCTGTGGTATAAAAGACAAGCAATGGGGCTACAGCAAACTAACCGTTAAAACAGCTATATATTATCATGTACTGGAACATTTTACATTCACATTTGCTTGCTTTATTATCTTTTAGTTCTATAAACACTTTGGACAAGGCATTTAGTGCAAATATTCTTTGGCTCTCACTTTCTTCTTTTTATACTTTAATAGTCAGGACAAAGTCATGATGTGTCTGTCCCAAATTGCATGATTTCATATGTTTTTGCAATCTGCAAATCATACTTCAAAAGGAGTATTTGAACAGGTACAGTTTAAATGTAGGCTATATTATATATAACTCACAAACCATCCTTGTCTGTTGGTGAAAAACAAAATATCTATCTAGCTATGAAGGACCGATCCTGTCGTTATTGGAAATAAAAGCATAAATTTATAAATGATGTATATAATTTGTTGTTTCTTTTCATTGGACATGCAGTATTGTCAAGAAAGGCACATATTTTGGTTTGCCTTTTCCTTAGTCAATGTTCATTTTTTACATTTCCTCATCTCCTTTTTTTCCTTTTACCGTATGCACTTCTTCCTCATTATGCAAATGAGGGGGAATGCCTTCTTGCTCCAGCTCCTCTACTATTGGTCAATAAACAGATTGTGCAGATCGATTGTGCTTGCCTGCACTTTTGACTTCAGTTTAGCAAGTATAGTTATGGAGGGAGCAGAAAGACGGTCTCTGACTGCTGTAAAGCTAGCCTCCTTTAGCATCCTCTTTCGAAACTACAGTACTGTCAGCTCTCACTCCATGTTGGTGTGCACAATGACTCAATGTATTTTAGTGCAATTTACAATCACCTTTCAAAGCAAAAGCGCACCTCCGTCTAATGTCTGATTCAACCTTCAGTTGCTTACATCAGATTAGGAGGATTGTTGCTTTAAACAAATTGATATTAACAAATTGATGTATTAAACTCAGACTCTTTGTGCACATGCTGTTCTGCACAACTGGCAGTTTTGATGGAAAACAGGGCCACATGAACATGCCCTTCCCAGGGGAATCTTTTTCTCCTCCAGCTCTACAACCTTTGACCCGGGTAGTCTAATTAGCCAGCTTCCATACTTTTATGGAGAAAGGCAGGAAAAATGCAGACCCACCAATATGCAGATAAGGAATGCACCACAGGCAGCTTTGTTCACTCTGAAGTCCAAGTCAAGGTCTTCCACACAGCCGCGCAGTAAGCTCATGTAGTCAGCAATGTGCCAGTGCATCGTGTGGGTCTTAATTGTAATTATAAATGCATGCAACACTGCTGAAACAAGTCTTCCTACTTCAAACCGCTCAGACTACAAACAATTTTACTTTAAGTCTTAAATAAAATATTTTTTACTTGCCAAACGTTATCCTATCAACACCCTGTACTGTATGTGTGGTGTTTTGGTCTAAACACATCACAGAACAGAACAACTAAAAGAGTTTATGACCCAATAACTTCAGACAGTATAACTTTAAAAAGTTTTAGTGACATAAATGCTAGTTTTAAGACACTATGCAGCCTGTTTTTTATTTCTCCAATAAGCATTGTTATTCTGAGACTGCTTGTCTTTAGAGTGGCACATGTGGCTTACCAAGTTGACACAGGGTTTTGTTTATGGCAAAGTCCATAAATATTACTTTGTGAAAAAACCCTGCAATTTAAAGTGACAAAACAGTTCATGGTATTTAATAACATAAATTAGCATATTTCATAGATAAATTATAGACAGTGCTTCTAAAGCCTGGTCTTGTTTATTCCACAGTATCACATTGTGTCACAAACCCGTGTGCAGTACTGCTGGTGTTCTGATAGTGCAGCTGTAAGTATAGTATTTGAAGTTTTTGCAATTATGTGTACTGTCAGTTACAATATAAAGGTTTACACCAAACTCCAGCTATTTTGCTTGTTCTGACAAACTGCAGCTTAGCTTTTCAGCAGTGTTGCCGTCAAATTCACTACCTTGTTTCCTACAAAAAAGCACAGTCAAATATGCTTCTTTTTTAATAAGGAGCATATAGACATTTGGACATTTAGATAAGGATATAATTTTTGTTCTATGTGATATTTAAAGCAGATAGTAGTTTCCTAAAATACACTATAAAGTGTTTTGCATAATCAAGTCAAAATGGCAACATACAATAATGAAGCACATAAACATACTGATGAGGTGAACAAAACTGATGCAATGACGAAGTTTTGGCAATGTAAGTTTCCAATGTTTGGTTTAACTTCCCTTTTTTAATTTGATGTTTCTGGCACTATAATACATAGACACATAATCAGAAAGTTATGTGGCTTCAGACCAATGAAGACCGGTTTAAAACATAAATTATAAAAGCACGACTTGATCATATTCACTTATTTATTTGAGGAACCAGTAGGTGAATCAAACCACCAGTACTATGTATTTAGAGTTTGACACCTTGTCATCTGTTTTCTTGTGCATCTGTTTGTCGTTCCTTATGTGTGTAGACTTTTTCTGGGTTTTTTAAATTTTGTGTTTAGCGTATGTAAAGAACCACCATTTTAATGCACTTAAAGCTATCAATGTCTCAATAGTTTAATTTTGGCATATTGAAATACAAACGCTGACGCTTATGTTTGTTTTTAAAATCTCTTTTGTTTACTCTGTAGCTGACTGTAATTGTAACATGTTGTAATGGAGAGTTCCCCCCCCCACACACACACATGCACACACTGTTCCCCAGCTTCATTACTGTCTTTATTCACCCAACTGTGGCTGTGTGCTGTCCTGTTGAACATGAACGATTGTCTGAGACTTTCATAGCTGCTTGAAATGTTTGCAAGTCACAGCAAGCAAAAGTACCAAGACAACGTCATCTATTATTTTTCAGGGGCTGTAAACACAACAAACAGTCCTCCTAATAACTAAGCTTTGCAGTTTAACAGCTATTGAAAGCAGTGTTAGAGTTATCTAGCTTTACACCCTGGGAGCTCCACGTCTCCAGCCTCTGCTGAGTAGAACACACTGTGACACTTAAATCAGCAATAAATATGCTTTGATTGTCTGTCTTGCAACAGATACTGATGTAATTGTTTTGTTTTCTCATTTCTTTCATCTGATCATAAAATGGACTGCATTGAGTGTTGGTCAGTCACAATCCTTTATGACTCCAAAATCCCCATGAGACTACAAATATTTAGTTGCAGGTTTCTCAGCTCTGTTGCAATTTTAAACAAATAAATAGTTCTTTTCACATATTAAAATGGGTTTTTATTGTGACTATCTCCTATATGCACATACTGGTCTCTACACCTGCAGTGTCAGACTTACAAAACCACAGCACTGACCACAAAGCTACTGTAGCCCCCAGTTTGAAAATAAATTAAAATTTTAATGAGCCTAAAAGTCATAGATCACATCTCTTGCATATTACGTCATTTGTTGCTTTTAGGAAGTCAAACTGATTAAGTTTAGGAAAACGATTTGCTTAAGATTTAGATGCATTGCCATGCCCCCCACTGTGGTGATTATAAGATCATGGTAGAAAACAAACAGGAAAAACAGAGTTTGTGGGTATCTCTGGCAATAAAATGGGAGGCAATATTGGTATGGCATTGATTGACATTTTACCGTTGCTGTTTAATGATAATAATATGCTTTCAAGTTAGGCATGGAAATGACTTTATGATCATATAATGACAGCTCTATAACTGTCAGGAGCTCTGTGTGGAGGATAACATCTTTATTGTTTTCCTTCATTGTATGCTGACAGAGCTTTGACTTGGAATGAGAAGTTTCTTCTGGGTGTGTTTGATGGACATGGTTATTCAGATTTCTGGTTGATTTTTGTCTGGTTTTTTAACTGTTTTTGATACAGAAAATTTTCAATCTAATATGATTTCATTTGAACAGCTTCAAATGTTTTATTTAGTTTTTCAAAATGCCAGAAATAACTTTGGACAGACATTATTTTATATTGTAAACTAAAGAGAAACTGCAACTAAAAGGTGGATTTCGAAGTACAACAGACTGATCAAATTGACTGCTGTCTGATCAAGGCTGATTCAGTCATATTATACAGCAACTCTCCCTTCAATATATTACTTTTGGCAGAAAAGGCATCATATTTGCATGTTACTTTTGATGGCAGCCAATTACAGAGATCCACTATTTGTTGCTTCTTTTTATTCTCCAGTCATGCATTTGAAACCATCAGCCAAAGTAAGAATGCATATTCATGACTACAATATGTGCAACCCATTAATAGCTTGTGTAGGTGGCTGTAGGCTTCTAAACAAGAGCTTCCATTAAAGAGTGCGTGAATGCCCCTGGCTCTTTTGCCAGTATCTGGACTCTCCTCAGTCAGTAATTACTAGGAGAGTTTTGATTAGAAGGCTGCAAAGAAATAAAATATTTCTTTTGTGTGTTGCTCTGGCATGGCTCTTGACCAGAATCAAATGAAATTGGAGGGGAAACTAAGGAGCCTTACAATTACAGCAGTATTTCATTAAAGAACTGAACATAAACTGGATCTATTGTTCTTTTGTAGCGAAAATAAGAGGAAACAAAAGATTGTGTACTATAGCTAATTTATTATAAAAGTAAAGCTTTTTAGAGATCATCTTTAAAACATTTTCTGTTTTTAACTCAATCTAATAACTAAAAACCATCCCATGGCCCTCCTGGCCATCATACTTAGGGTCATTAACCTTACCAAATAAGGTCCCATCTCAATGGACAAAGGTACATAAGGATAAAATATTGACAATGCTAAGGACTATTGGCTCATTAAGGACCAAGCCCTGCTGATAAGCCTGAAAGAGCTCAATGCAATATTAATGGTATAGGATTTCTCATAGCCACCATTTCCAGAGACCATTGAGTTAGAGTTACTAATTATTGATGGGCCAAATTGCAAGAAAGACTTCATTACATTTTATAGTAAATGAAGAATTCATGAAAGCTTACTAAGTGCTCTGCATGCTCATTTAAAAACTGTAATAAAGATGGTTTAGTATGTTTATCATCTAGATTTGGTACCTGAAACAACCTATGGAGGTTTCACTGTGATGAAAATCTTTTGGTAAACAACACTGGGTTAACGTAAGAGACTTTTTGCTAAATTTGATTGTAGTATGTATTTTTTATAAAGATTCTGAGGAGCTCACTGATAAGGGCTTGGTTAAAATTATTTTTATACTCTAATTAATTACAACAAGAAAAAGGTGGATAATTGCGTTTCTCTGGTTTTGCATAATTTAAGCTGCAGTTCATCATTTCAAGTTACTGTCTTGACACTTTAGGTCAGTGCGGATGCTTTATGTCTACTGTTTTGTTCTCTTGTTGCTCACAGGAAGCAGACAAAGGGTACCACTTTAAGCCTTTCTGATAGGGTTTGTGTGATTTTTATCATATGAGTTTAATTTTTTGTTTACAGTTCCAAGACTTATGGGGCAGGTTGACTAGTAGTAGTGAGAGTCTGCTTAGCAGCTTGAACGTCTGTGCCAGTTACATGAAACAACACCAGCAAACCTTACTGTAAAACAAGTCAAATCCTTTGTCCCTATAGAAAGCTATTCAGTTTTTGCTTTTTTGTAATAATGAGGTACATAAAGGTTTCTCCTAAGCTTTACTGCCAAGTAGTCCAAAACTTAGTATCAACATTTTTTATTTTATTACCTTGCTGAAGTCAGAACAATCTTTGTGCTTAGGTCATTTTAAGCCTGATGTATAAAACAGCTTTTTTTTCTGTGATCATCAGAAGTCTTGTTGCTAATGCTGTCATGTGTCTATGCACACTTGAATTATGATAGGATCGCAGACATTCAATCTTGGCATCACACTTAGTACATTCACTTTAATTGAGATGGGATTTAGAAAATGTACAGAATAGGATTACAGCATATGCAGTTTTTTTTTCTATGTTGTCTGTTATTCCTCATTTAACTGCCCAGCCTGAATTACAGGTAAAATGGGGCAATGATTATCAGCATTTCACAGTTTGACACTTTGAGAGGACCTGTTTGGTTTTGTTCTGCATAGAAAACATGTTAATTTACCCACTTTAATTAAAAACCTTGTCAGTGTTGTTAAAACACTTCAGAGTTATTCAATTCATAGTCCATTTCTCTCTGCACATAATGATGACTTGTCAGAGAATAATGGCAGATGTTGACTTTATGCTGCAAGATGAGGCGCACCGTAGCAGAAACAAGCTCAGAAAAGAACATGAAGATGTGGGAGTGGGGGGTACAAGGAGAGGACATTGAAAGGCGACGTTCTCCAGTGGTTAGTTGCCCTGCACTTGTCATTTTATTTCAATTCAAAGAATAATGATGACTCAATTTGCTCTTCTTTGCTTTGTTCTGTGCAATATCTGAGTGGCAGTTTGTGATAACGCTGAGGCTTCTGTTGTGCCACACATCTGTCTTAAATGAAAACCCGAGGCGTGGATATAAACGTACTGACCCGCTTGATTGTCTCGGCTTCTTCATGGGAACTCAGCCAGGCTATTTTTCCCATTTTAATGAACATCTGCATCTTCCTCAACGTCCGTCTCTTTTCACTTTTACCGCAGGTCAGACATTTGTTGTGTCTTTTGTCCTTGCTTGCTGCTTCCACCTCAAATCTGAATTTCTTTCACTGTTCCAGAGCTGTTCATTCTTTTATGGGGCTCTATTTTCTTTTATCCAGGAATGATAAATGGTAAGAAAAATGCTATGAGACAATTAGACAAGGCCACATGATTCTGCAGTGCTGGAGCTCACTCCCCCCATTGTGACACAGACATTGACGTTTTCCCCCCCGAGACTCGACTTGCACAGAATAACAAAGAACTAGGTTGCCACACTAACCCACATGCTGTACTCTCACATGTGTGTTTGATGCAAATGTTTGTGTACGTACTGTATATCACAGGCTCAAAGTAAAATTTTAATATTTTTGTTTTTAAATAATTATATTAAAAAAAGCAAGTGTAAAGCAGTTTCCTTTTCCAGAACGCAACCTTGTTCTGGCCACTAGAAAAGGTGACAAGTTGTCAATGGCAGAAGTATTAAGTCAAGTCCTGGGGATGAGCATCATAGCTCAACACGAGGAGCTACAGGTTCACAGTGTTCAAATTTCAATCGTGTGGCTTTGTGAAGAAAATGGAACGCCATCTTGCCTCGAGGCAACAATTCAGTTTTTTTCAAAACTCAACAAGCTGTTATGCTTCCTTTTGTTGCTAAGCAGTTGTCAATCTTTGTTGCCCCATACTTGTGTTGCCTCAATGTAACCAGTCATTTGCTGTTCCGTTTTATTTCTTGGGTGCGCCATAAACAGCTTCCTCCATTCAGAGCAAGAAAACAGATTAATAGTGTCTCTCAGTTTTTATTAATAACTGAGGGCATTTTGCCTACGGGACTTTATTGATCATCTCACCCTGTAATTCTGCTATCCTCCTGTCGAGTGTGCAATATGAACTGACCATATCTGGTGGAGGATATTTGATCTTTATCTGCAGGGTGTTGGGACATCAACATAGTGCCAGTGCATTCTTTTGCTTAGATTTTGTGTGAAGCTGCAGCCTAAAGAAAACTTAAAGACAGTCTAATTGCATTTGTGTATAAATATGAACCTGACAGCCTATTCTTATGACACAATGTGGTATAGTGAAGAAGAAAAAAAGATTTTACTGGCCTGTACTGCATGTTTAAGTTATATGTGCAGTTAAATTATGACAAGTCACACGGTGCATTTAAAGGAAACTTTAATTTTGATTAGGAAAGTCGTCATTTTCATTTTTGATGAAGCTACAAAACTCATCAAAAAGTTGAAATAGGCATATTAATATATATATA
>JAVKLF010000064.1:10163401-10173777 GCA_034783495.1 Millerichthys robustus | reverse complement strand
CCTCAAGCTCCCAGGCCTCTGGTAGAGGACCCGAGCTAAGAGGAAGAAAGACCACCCGCAGTGGGTGAGAAGGGAATCTATTTATTTATTTTTTTACCCATTTATGGTGCATAGTGCAAAGTTTCTATTTTGTCCTTGGTATTTAAAAGGTGGCATATGTCATGTACTGTATGAAAATAAAAGGTGTTTAAAAATGGATATTTGGCACCTTGTCAGAATGACTGGCAATGAAGACAGTATTTAAAACAGTGTTTGACATAAGAACAATTTCAGTGTGTTCAATTATACGTTATTCTGCCTCTGTAGTTGAAGCAGGCTTCACTTGAACGACATATTGAGAAATACACCTAGAAGCAGAATGAGAAAACCGATGTGATTTGCATTTTCTACCAGCACTGTTAGCTTGTCATCAGTTGATGTGTGATAAAAAAAACAAACAAACATTGAGAACGCTTTTTATGTAGAGGCAAGATATACATAGACGTATTTAAATGATACGTCTAATGAGTTGTTTGAAGAGAGGCAACAGCTCTACCAACAGTGTCACTGTACTGCCTTACAAACATTAAATTAAAAACAAGTGAAAAGTCCATGGCGCACTCATGCACACACTGATTTATGTTGAGTCATGCACTCTGAGGGGAGGCAGGATACAAATCCACCTCTCAACACAGATCTGAGATCAGTTTGAAAAAGCTTTCTGCAAATTTAGCTATTTTGGCAGTAAAATTACAAAGATGACATGAAAGCAAAACCACTTCCTCACCTGATGGCGTTAGGGCAATTAAGATGATTTGTTAAAATTCTCAACTACAGATGTATGTGGAAGGAAGAAAAGAGTCAGTATTCCAGTATTATTCCAATTTTGTTTTTCACCAAGCCAGATAGACAGCAGGAATACCTGCATATTACCGGTAATATAATGTGGACAAGATTTTTTAGGAAAATAGAGCAAATGAATGGACTCATGAGGGTACCTTGCTTCTGTCTGAGAACCTCAACTTAATGCAATGAAAACAAAATGAAATGAAAACAAAGAAAGTTGTTTAGACTGAAGGTGTACCACTCATTTACTCTGAGGTGACTGATTTAGTAGTAAACAACCCATTTTGATGCAGACACACACCTCTGTAGTGATGCACAGACGTGAGTCCTGGACCACCCACTGTGAACCTGCATCGCTCAGATACAGGCTACAAACAGTCCCACAAGCTGCCTGTGATCTATACATAGAAGTAAGGCAAACAGCAAAAGCAAACTTTGATGGAGGATTCTTTTTTTATGTATTTGCCAAGAATAACAAACAGTGTCTTTGTTTACTGTTTCTGCAGTTACCTCTTTAGTTTGCTCCCCAATCCCAACCAAGAAGGGGTGCACTTTTTGCCTGTTCTCTTTTCAGTGTTTTCCCTTCTTTTCTTATTTTCACCCCAAACTCAATTTGCATTGAGGCTTATTTTGTTCAGAGAAAACAGTTTGGCTCATCACCACGACAGGGCAGAGAGCTTCAGATTAGTTCCAGGTTAGATTGTGTTGGCAATAAAATCAAAGGAGAAAAAAAAAAGAAAAGGAAAAACTTCAGCAAGTGTCTTTAAATCACACTGCCCCTCAATTGCCTATCTTAAACCTCTAAGGTGCGCTCTCATTATTTCCTTACCTGCATCTGAGCTGCTGGAATGATGAAGCAAGCTTCACACGAGTTCTCTGTCATCCGTGCAGCTGCACTCAGCAACACGGGTCCATCACCTGAAACCCGATTTCAAGGTCAAGTCAAAGTTCAATGGATGGGTTTGATATTTCAGCAAGACGCATCTTAGAATTGTTTGGGTGTTGCATCCAGTCTTCTGTAACCATTTCATGCTTGATCCACAAGGCAAAATTATGGATAAAAAGAGGAAACAGTACATGTTTGCTTGTAGCTTTTGTACAAAGCAAAACACTGTTTGGTCTGCGGAAGTCACAGAACCAACAGAATCATGATGCAACATCTCGTACAAACTTACTTGAGCTTATGGAAAAAAAAAGTGGCAGAGTAAAGGTTGCTTATCAGAAATCCACTCCTTATCCCTGCTTCAGGCCACATCCCTGAGGCTACAGTATCTTTTAGTACACAACCCTCAGTCCTGACAATATTCCAGTGCAAAAACAGCTGGACAGACATCCTACGTCTCAAAAGTATGTTTTCCAGTTTGCCTGTAAGTTTATAATATTCAGTAGAACACTAGTTTCATTTGCTAAAGCAAGACATAAATTAAACACATCTGTATGTCTTTCACCTACTAAAACGAGTAGCAACTTTTTTGAATATTCAAGTAGATAAAACCCAGCGGGCCCATCAGTTTAAAGATACGCGTTTTAGCTACCACCTGATAAAACCAAGTAAAGACAAGACTGTAATCCCAAGTGGCAACTGACAATGTTCTGCAATTTGTTTAAATGGTACACACTTTACAACTTCACCTTAGTAAAACTAGAGTGGTCAGAATGAGCCAGAAGAACCTGAGTGCACTGTTTTTTTTTTGTTGAGGCTTGAAACAGGAAGTTTTGAACATGCCCAAAGGAAGAAAAATATATATATATATAAAAAAAAAACACACAGTAAAAATTTCTAGCAATTTTGCTAGGTGTCCACCATCAACTTTGCCAGTTTACTGAACAACCGACACATTGTCATTTCTCTGTTTTCCTTCTATAGAAAAGACACCTTCACACAAACATACGCTAAATCCAATTCGGTGTCTTCAAAGTAAAGTAATTTGCCTGATTCACAGAGAAACCTTTTTCTGAGCGGGTGCATACATTCTCGAACACCCAATTGCTCCATGCATGCAAAATACTTCCTACCTTTGCAAATGACTCTCACAATTGTATGCAACATCCCTGCATACACAAAGCCATGCAACACATAGCTGTGCCTTTATCACTCAGTCAGGGGTAGTTTGGGAGAGAGGGTTTGATTTCCAAAACTAGGCAAGATTAAATACAATCAACAACAATAACAGCAGTAGCCAGCTCTAGCATATGGCTGGAAAATCTAAAATGCATTCATGCATCAAAAGAAAAACTAGATTTCCATGATTATTATGAACAGAGTGTGGCTGCTTCAGGGGCTCATTTTAGAAACCATTATTTCCAATAGACAACAGATTGGGCCAAGTGATGGGTGGAGAGTGAAATGAACACATATGCTAATAGGGTTATATAACGTAATGTACAAAGAATATACATTCCTACATTAAGAACATCAAACATTAGAACCTTTCACACATTCTATTAGTCTGAAGGCAGCTGAATGTGTCAGTGGCATGTGTGAATTACTCCTGCAGTGCTTTTCCTTAACTCTGCAGTGTGTTTTGTACACATTGCTGGTGTGAACTGCTGCAGTCACAATAAAAGACCGAGACAAACAGCAGCAACTGTAGATTTCATTCTGAATTAAACACCAAATAGAGCAGTTAAAGGTTTCTTTCTCATTGGCTTCATTTGCAACAACTAGCTGCGGAGCGTGCTCTTTTCTTTCACAGTGGCTGAGTTAAATGAATGGGAATTGTCTGAGCTGCACCCAAATATCTGACTATATATCATTGTGTTCAACTACTTCAATCCTAACATATAATGTTTGTCAACTTGGAATATATTTTTATGGAAACACTAAAAATATTACACTTTGACTATAGAACAAGCTAAAGCTTTTTGAGTCATCAGCACATCATCAGTTGAAATAAAAGGTCACATTTTCTGTAATGGTTTTCTGCCACTGCCACTACATTTTACACATGTAGTACTTGCTTAGCATGCTGATAAAAGGGTTAATGTTGTGTGGTGTATTAATTAGTTAAAGGAGATGTATGTGCTGCTGCCTCAGTTATTGTCCATTCCATGAATAGCAAACAGTGTTCTTTTCATCACTTCCATGGGAACATCAGAATAAAGTATGAAATGGAAAATTGACCACTGTTTTGATGACAAAAAACTGATGAAGCCAATGAAGTGATGTCTTCTTTTTGTGAAAATGGTGATGGTTTTCATCGTTGCAGAACAAAACATAGTTAAGGCCAGCCCCAAGCCTGAAAAAGCTGTCAGGTTAAAAGATACCTGATGGATTTCTTTGGCAAATTCTGTTTTTGGATAACATATTCCACTCTGGTTGTAAACTGGAGCAGGTGTCCGCTGAATAATCTAAACAAATTAAATTTATGAACAGCCACTGTTTCTGCACACCTTTTGTGTCCAAATTTGAAATATTAAACCTTGTGTTGCTGCCCTGTATTATAAAGCACAGCCCAGAACTTCTTCAAATTCTGAACACTTTATTTTACACACATTCAATAAATGAAGGTACAAGGCCACCTTTGGTCTGCGTTGTGTTAATAGTCAGTTTGTCCTTGAGTCCTCCCAAAAATATAGAGTTGACATTACAATAATTGTTTTAAATGCTTAAAATTTTTCTTCATGTTTTGTTTTTTAATTTTTTTAATTATTATTTTATTTTATTATTTTGCTTGTTAATTTAAAGTAAAGACAGCAGCCACCCCAAAATGTAATAAAGTGGCTTGCAGATAATTATAACCAATTTACATATTTAGTTCTAAGCTCGGCATCTGATTTTAATTCATTTTTAACATTATCTTGTGAAATCAAACATTAAAATATTTTCAAGCTGTATTAATATTTTCATAAATCAAGGTTCAATTTTTCAGGAAAAGTGAAAAAACAAGGTTAGAGAAGGAGAACAAAGACACTTTCATCAGAAAAGAAAGTGATGAAAAGAGGCTAAACATGATTGGCATTTACTTCCTTCAGAAAGAGAGAGATAATGACCTAGCCTTGTTGCAACATTAACCACTGCTTTAACCTGCTAATGGGAGTTTCAAGCCATGATTAATGCCAACTATAAAAACTACAAAAGAAACCTTTTAAAAGTCAAGATCTCATATAACATTTATTGAGGATAACATTGTTTTTTATGCTGATGGTGTGTTGCAAGAGGTTTAAGTACTCCAGATATTTACCTAATGTCCTTTACCAAGGCTAATGGGAAATGCACCATTTTACAGTGGCAATGTGTTCATCTTTTCAGTAAATTATCTTGAACTGAAACGGGCTATGACCTCATCCTTACTGTACCTGCTTCAGAACTGAAGCATCACTTAGCCACCTCAGTACCATTTCAGATTAGCAAACAAATAAGTTATTCTTACAAATGTTGGATTACTTTCTGAAAATCTACAAAGTCTTGTTTTTTTGGTGAAACCAGTAAAGGTTTGCTAACTTATTTTATGTTGGGACTGTATTTATTTACCACAAGATGTCTTTATTTATGTAAAATAAAATAAAATCATTTCATCATGCTATTTTATTTGGTATTTTGTTTGTTATATTATAGCATTGCTGTCTCATTTTTGTTAGATTCTCTAACATTGTCCTGCTGTAACCCTTGGCAGATTGTTTTTTTTATTTTTTTTGGTTTGTTTCATTTTCATGGTCAGGGCTCAGGAGGACATTTGATTGTATGGCAGGATTGATGCCTCTTACAATGGTTGGAGAGAGCGAAAGAAAACTGCCAGACTCTTTAGTGTTGGTCTAAGGTCTCAGAACCTAATTAGCTTGTTAAAACTAATACTTGTTCACAGTCATCATTAGGAAAGGCCAGGGCATGCAAATGTCAAAGCATTATAAATACTCTCATACCTCAAATCTTTTAACAGACAGTGGCTATGGACTGCCTTAGTGACTGCTTTATTGAAATAATTGTGTTATCTTTACCTTTAAGCCCCCACAAATCCGTCTATCCTTTACTGCCTCAGCTGTTGTATTCACATTATCATTTATTTTTCAGAGATGTCTCTTTGCATATCACTTTATCCGTGTATAGCCTCAGATCAGAAAATACATTAGATCAAGATGCTAAGATAAGAAAGCTTCAGCAGTATTTTACTTTTCCCCTCTTCTTTTTCAAGAAAAAAAGCTGTCTTACATCATGTTCTGTTTCTAGGCCTGCATCTCCACAGTGCAATGCGTTTCATGTCAGAGGTCAGCTTTTGAGTTATGATTATTGGAACCATAGAGGAGTTAGAGGTGTTGGATTTAGGGTCCACAGTATGTCTCATTTATCCTTCAGCTGTCAGAAATCCCCTCCAGAGGGCCAGCGTCTGCTGACTGACAGGTGTTAGTAATGACTGCGGTTCAAAGGTCACGAGTCAACAAAAGCACAGAGGCTAAGCACAGCTGCATGCAGCCTTTGATACACAAATCTCCCTGAGGATTTACGTTTTTAGAGAAAGTGAGTAACCACAGCTGTAGTAGCTGTAAACAAAGATTATAATTAGGTGTAGCATAAATATAATTTCTATAATTTTCTTGAACACAGTTTAGCATCATTACACCATCAGCATACCATTGGAGCTTTCCATATATATAAAAAAAAAAAAAATCCTAATTTTTTTGCTTTAAGCTGAGCATTGCAATAAAAAAGACGCTCCTTGTTATCAGTCTTTTATACTCCTCATGATGTGTTCACCAGTTCTGTATTTAGGTTAAGATTCAGAAACCTGAAAGCAGCATGGATATGATAGGTGGAGGAGGGGACTGAGCTCGTTACGGCACTGCGCATTCCAGAAAGTGAAGGATCAGCCTGCAGGCCCTTGGCAGCTGACAGCAGCTGCATTTTTAAGCCTCGCAAGAATGGTTGTGCTGGGTGAGACGGTAAGTGGAAAGGACAGTAGAAAGGAAGGCAGACCTGGGAATGGGATGGAGACATCCAGAGGGACTTTGTTATCATTTGGCATTCCTCCTCTCCTTTCATCACTTCGGATCATGCCTCAGATGTAGGTGTCGAGAGAATACTGAAGTATCAAGGGGAATGAGTGGTTGTTGTAGAGTTCGGATAAGTTGTCTTTTAGATAGATGCACGTCTGAAGTACGCTGAAATTCTGACAGCCTCAGTCCTCCTAACATCCACTTTTGTATCTTCCAGGGTTTTTTGAGCTCCTGCAGCATCTTATCTGGAGTAATTAGTCTTAGAGAGGATGTTCTGCTAGTTATAGAAAGACAGCACAATCCTTTTAGAGTCACATATTACTGGAGTGGAAAGGAAGCTGCTGTTTGGCATCACTTTTGGTGAGAGAGGGAGTGTAAGCACATTGCTAAATGTTGTATATTGCCATTTTGCATTTCTGAGACCCACAACTATGATTTCAGGTATGGGTGACATAGCTTTAAAGTTATACACAAAATAGTGGGGAAATGTGGGATAATGGCCTGTTCCTCTCAGTTGCCTTCATTATTTGCTTGTTCTCTACTCCTGTAAGAGTTTTCTGCACATTTAATAAACTATATTTTGAGAGTTCTGTTGGAGGTTTTTGTTTTTTTGTCAATGCATCACTTAGGTATGTTCAAAAATATTTATTTAAAAGTAAAGCTTTCATTCTGAATTATTTTGATAATGGCTTTAATAATAAACTTATCAAAGAAAATATAGAGCATAATTTATTCTCTTAATACATAGCATATAAGATGAAAGCATGTTGGTAGTTGTACTTTAGTCTGCTCCCTTTTGCAGGGGTTGTCATTGCAAGAAAACTTAGGTTTAATATTGGACAATGTATTATGCTTTCACTTTCTTTTGAACCTGATAAAAACAATATAAAAGGTGTCCTTATGGCAAGCTATAAGCATAGCCTGGAGGAAGACTATCTTCCTTTTCCTTATACTCCTTGTTACATGACTGATATCAGGAATGATAAGGCACTAACTACTTAGAACTTTTTGACAGTATAACTTCAGAATGACAGGATAAGACCCCTTACAAGACACCCAGACTGGCCACATCTACCTTTTTTTTTCAATTCAGTCCATGGATGTGTCTTCTTACCTATCAAAATGCATCTATCATCAAGTGAGAGCACAAACTAAATGGCAGTACATATCACCAGTAATTTCTGTCACTACAATCCACCTACTCTCTTTAAAGTGAATAGAAGATGGTGAAAGGCCTGTGAGGGCAGCTCCGAGACAGGATGTATAGACGGATACTTGCCTGGAGCAATTACTCTAACTGAGACCGTGTGTTGGTTGTTACCACACACTGAGGCTGTTGTGTCCCTCTCCGCTGTCTTTATCAACCGATCGACTCTCCCCTGAGAGCCACTTAGTCGGACCTCCATCCAGCCTCTTGAGTCACAGCTCACCCACACACACGCTCCCATCAGAGGAGCTGCCATCTGGGCGAGCTCATATTCACAAACTTACACAACCGTTAGCGTGATCAAACACACATTAAAACGCTAAAAACTGGAAGCACATATAGCGTTGACCCTTACGAGCCAGATGCAGCTTCTTCTGAAGCTATGAATCACTTTTCCTTTGCTAACTCTTTACAAAAAATTAAAGCCTCTGACAGACTGAAGTAATGTGTGAGAAATGACTAAAACAGGTTTTTTTTCAACCATTATATATAAACAATATTACTGTATTCAGGACTTTAGCAGTAAATGTTGGAGAGCAAAACAAAATTCCACAAATTCTAGAGTTAATAACCAATGCCCCAACCATTAGGTCACTATGGCCTCGTTCATTGTCATTCTGCTGCTATAAACAATAAAAAAAAAATATATATATATATACGTTTCTTGTTCTCTAATATCAAAGTTTAAAAGTTACACAATTTGTAAAGCACTAACATGAATAACTCTTTGTCACAAAACATACATTGAGTTGTATATTGTGTTCGGAGCTCTGCAACAACCACCCACCAATGTCACATAGAGTATGACTGAGCAGTCCCTCTTCACCAAGCATGATTACCATTTTGCCTGTTGAAGTGCATCTATGGAACGCAGCTCTTGGTGTGGTGAGCATTTGTTAAGATGGCAGGTGCTGGTTAAGAGCAGTAATGACAGCCATTCAGCCATTATCCAATGTTCCACTTCTCTACATAATTTTCCTACACATGCTGTAAAACTCTGCATAGTTAGGCCTTGAAAATAGAATCTGAACAGTTGTAACTGTGGAGACAAAGTCACACACTGTGTATACGATAGAGCAGTAAGTCTTAAATTAGAAAGACATGTTTATTTGGTCTGTTGTAACAAAGATGAAACCGTTTTAGACATCAAATATCATTCAGTAAAAGAAAATCTGGGTTTTCAGTTCCTTTCTAAGGATTTTAAGGAACGCATATTGAAACTAACAAAATGCATTATGTTGGTACGTGTCAGCTACTACTGCACCACATTTTGGCTCAATATCTGTAAAATTCACTGAGCTATAGCCATTTCTTTGTAGGCAAGTTTGATTAGTTGTGGCATCCATCTTGAATTGTGTTGACTCCTAAAGGTAATCAGTTGTCACTGTAGAGCCAGTTACTACTTTCTAAGAGTTTCCTTAAAATCTTTTTAGTGGTTCATGAAATATTTTGCTAACAGAAAAACATTGTTTGCTTTCAATAGTTAATGCCAAATGTTTTAAAAAAGATAATATGCTGAATTTTGAGTTTGAATCGGTATGAGTAAGGGATGATGCTCCGCTTTGTAAAGTTTAGGGTTTTGTTATTTTAGTGTTTTCAAAAGCCATTTGGTTTTGACAGTTATCTTGATTTGGGTTGACTTCAAAAGTTAATTAGTTGAAGATGTACATCTATTGTTTATTTTGTGAAAGTTTTATTAAAATCCATCCTGTAGTTCATGAGATATTTTGCTAACAAGCAGACTTGCTTGTTCATATTAATTCAAAGTTCAGTTAGTGCTCAGAGTATAAACTGTGGATTATCCTCAGCGACCACAGCAATTAGCTTAATATCTGTGAAATTGACTGAATTAAAGCCATATTTGTGTTAAAATTTTCTTTGTTGTGGTGGCCATCTTGAATTAGATCGAGTAATTGGATTGGTAATCAGTTGTAGATGTTCATCTAATTGTTTTCTGAGAGTTCCAGTTAGTGTTTTCAGTGGTTCATGACAATGATTGTTTTTTTTTTCTGCTAACAGTACAGACAAACATGCAGATAAAACGTTGTCACTCCACCTTTGAGATTGTCAGCAGAAGATTAAAAAAGGCTGAAACATCACTACAGACCACAGGAAAAAAGAAAAAAAGAAAGGTGAAAAAACCCCTGGAACTCCTGGCATGTTGTTCTGTGTGTACTAAAACATATGTAACGGGTGATAAGCATTAAAAATACTTACTAATTATGCTACACCTTCTCGTAAAGTGTTACGAGGAAAAGGGGTTCTTTATTAGTAATTAAATCTTTCTCTGTGTTAGTTACGTTTACCAATAAGTGCTCAGGACAAATATTTTAAGCTTGATCTTAATAAAACTGACCATTTATTATACAATCAAATTAAAATATTTACAACTTATTGTGAAATGTACAGTTTA
>JAVKLF010000064.1:10137449-10160227 GCA_034783495.1 Millerichthys robustus | reverse complement strand
CACACACACACACACACACACACACACACACACACACACACACACACACACACACACACACACACACACACACCATTATTTATTTGTACTAGTTAACATTCAGAACCCTCGCTGTAACTGACTGAGTTTGTAGTAGATTTTGTCAAAGCTCTAATAATTATAGTCATTTTTTGTCTTGATCATTTTTGCAGCAGCCGCTGTGTGTTCAAAGGTGTTGTTGGATGACCTCACAAAAATATATCTGCCAGGCTGTTCCACTCTGTCATGATCTGTCTGTTGTGTTTATGTTTTTGATGTATTCTGTGTTTTTTCCTCTTGTGTCTCTTTGTAGATTCCCTGTGTCTCTGGCATTTTCTGTGTGTTCCCTCCTTGTCTTCCATTTGCTACACCTGTTCCTGATTGTGTGTCCTGCAGGTGTCTCCTGTTCCCCCTGTGATTACCTCCTTCTATAGTCAGTGTCTTGTCTCTCCCTCCTCATTGGTGCATTATACCATATGTCATCACCTCCTGTCCTGTCCTGTCCTGCCTGTCTGTTTTCCCCCCGAGTCATGTTTGGATTCATTGTTTATTCTGTGAGTATTTTTGATCAGTGTTTATGTTTATCTAGTTTTTCCTCTTCGGAGCGATTTTGGTCTTTGTATTTTTCCTCCCTCGGGAGTGTTTTGTTTTTTGAGCTGCCACATCAGTGTTTTCTAGTTAAAAACCTGTTTTTGTACCCGAGCTCTTGCCCTCGCCTGCGCCTCCGGACTATTATGCCGTTCCAAAACCCAGGTCGTGACACTCTAAACCTGTGGTGCCCAGTTCAGTACCTCTACTACTTTTCAGTTTCCAATTCAGAAGTTTTTCTTTTTATTGTTTTTATTGTTTGCTTATCATGTTGATTTTTTGACCACCTTTAATCATCAAATAAAACACCATATTTTCTTACTTTCTTTAATATAATTTTTTTGTTTAAAATGTAAATAAAATATTTTGATATTCTATGTAGAATAATGTGTTATATTTAGATTTTTTTGCCTTTTTTATTTTTATATTACAGTATCTGTGAAGTCATATGCACCAGGCTTCCACGAGGCAGTTTGTGCCTTGGACATTTCCTCAGCTTTTGAAGTCACTGTAAATAAACACACAGCTTACTGAGGCCCAGCCAGCAGCAAGCGGAGATCTGATTTAGGCCTCGGAAAAATCTCACAGGTTGAACAAGCAGCTGCAGGGGATGGACACAGCTTAAGTTCTTTTTACTGCATGATTGCTGTCTTTTCCCAAACATGTATTTGTTTAAATAAAAAAAATACAGAGACCCACACACAGATTAGCACATCGACTTTCGGTTGCACTGGAAAGTTCTGCCATCTTTCTTTCCTTTCAAGGACTCTGCTATCATATTTGTCTTTTAGTTTACTCTTTTTCCTCTGTCCTTCACTCATAGGCACTTCAACTTTTCAACCACTGGAATGATGTCATTCCCTTCCCCCCAACGTTCTTCCCAGCTCTCTGCCAGAGTTCCCTACTGTGCTGCAATCCCTTTCTCCGGGTGATTGCTCTGGGAATATTGATTAAGGCAAGGATTTGCTGCTGAGATGTCACTTTCCCAACATCATGTGACTTTAATGTGAAACAAAGTGACTCCAGTCCTTTATCAGTAATGAACAGCCAGTTACAGATCAAGGATGCATCAAAAAGATTATTTGTACTTTTCTTTATTTTATCGGCTTCTGTGTGTTCATTTCTCTTCCACGTACACACATTAGTCAGTTCTCACCTCTAATGTAAGGTAAAGCTCCTTGTCACAAGAACATTATCTTGCTTTACCTCTAATTGCTCTGATTAAAGTGACAAACTGGCTCATTTAAGCTAAAGCAAATAGAAGAGGCACTATAAAGAATGTCACAGTATCAATGCTCATTACAGCTGTTTAAGTATTAGTGGAACACTATCATTACTATTAGGCCATCCATATAACTTAAACTGCAGGTAGCTGCTGTGAATCATTTGTGGGAATGTACTAGCTTATTTTAAAACACATTTTAATTTACATACAGCAATCAAAAGTCTGTTAAATTAAACCTCATTTCAGAAGGTTTAAAGAAATAAAATTCATATCGGAACAGAGTCTTTCCTTTCCATTTATTAGGCATCATAGGGTATTATTTCTCATCTGAACATGTTTAGTCACAAATCAAATCCAATATTTAGACACAAAACAGCATTTTAAGATATTTTTGTATTAACCAGGTAGATTTACTGACTGTACTAAACAAAATGTAAATTACAGCAATAAATAAATGTATAAATAAAGACACAACAGGCTTGGTAGTACAAGAACAAAATAAAGAACTTGAAGGGACACACTTGAATCTAATGGGTGCAATAATTATCACAACAGACATTTGTTCATAAAAACAACCTCCAGATTTAACCTTTTAATTTAATTTGTGACTTTATGACCTATAAATGTGCTGTTGCTATCAATTATGATAGCAACAGCATTTATCTAAGCATACATTAACATTGTTGTGCCCAAATTATTGCATTTTGACCATAACTATTCTTCTCTAACAATTTATTTTGAGGTGTTTTGAGAGCAATAAGGTTATTTACAAAAACAAACATATTGGCTTACATGTTTTTTTATGTTTACCAAGGCAATCATTATTGTCATGTTGTAGTTCTGTAAATTGCCCTCGTTTTCAAGGGTCACCATGAGCGAACTTGCATGAAAGATTTGTCATTTTATTTAAAAGTTTGGCATGTAAGGCAGCAGGGGATGTGCGTTCCTACAGGGAAACTTACCTTTTAGTTTCTTTTTTCCCCTTACTGATTTCCAAAACCATTTTTGTCACATTTTCAGTTATATTACATGCAAATTCCTGTAATGAAGAACACAAAGTGGGAACGATAGCGCAGTACTTAAAGTCACAAACTTAAAATGGCTGAAAATTGCTTTTCCTAATTTGTGTTGGCTTTCTCTGTATTTGGCACAGAGCCTCTGTCTGCTATTATGAAGCTCAATATAACCAATCAATTGATCAATAAACTTCTACAAAGGAATGCTGAAAGTTGAATACATGTCCATATTTTTTGACACACCTCATTAACTATATAATTACCCTCCATCATTTTTTCCAATATGGGATGCTCTCAGAAAGTTGGTCTTGCAAGTTAAATGTATGTGATTACACTAACTCCTAGCCTATTTGGATGTTTGCGTGTGATATTAAATAGATGGATAATTTTCACTAGTTTGTCATAATATTGTCATTTTTCTTGAAGACTCATTGAGTGTGTGGGGGGGTGTGGGGGGTGCTCATGTCCTAATGATGGCTTGCTTATCAGTGGCTGATGGCTTTTAACATGCTCTGCCAGTCAGACTGCTGGTGACAAAATGCTGTTTATTTTGATCCCTTTTAAGAAAGCATTAGATGACAGTGTTGACAAGAGTGAAAAAAAAAAAAACCTGGCTGTTTTGTTTACTATATTTAACGAAAAATAATTATCATTCAATAAATGACAACCTTTATGAGTGATTGACTTGTTTTCCAAGGCGTTTATTAAGTGCATTTTAGTACAATAGTTTTCAGAAAGTTACATCTTACAAACTTTTGACACGTATATTTTCACAATTTACAAGTGGCAGCTATACAGAAACAAATGAAAAGGAAGAAAGCCATTCACGCTTGTCAACAATGTACCTGTGCCCACAATAGTGTCTGTACACATAAACGTGTCCGATATGCACAAAACGCACACTCGAACACCGACTCACACAAACAAATAACGACATGTACACGCTCACAATCGGCTCTCTCATTAAATCTGTACCACAGAGAGAGATTGTGACTTCTGTTTGGACAAAAAAAAAAAAAAAAGTTCCATCTTTCTCCCCATTTGCTAACCACAACGACTCTTTTTTATGTTTGCTGTGTGTGTGACCAAAAGGATGTGTAAAGTTAGCTGTAAGTCGTTTTATTTGTGAGTAAATTTTTGAGTTTCAAGTTTGAAACAGTAAAAAAAAAGAAAAAGATGAGTTTAATGAGTGTATTCTTTGTTGGGAGTCTTGTCAGGTCATTTTCAGGTGAACACAGTTTTTATTGCTCTGAACCATAAAAAATAATAAAAAAAGAAAAACATGGATTTATTTGCTAAAACGGTTGTTGGTCACTCCTCAGACAGTTACAGTTCCATGAAACACTTAACAAGCTAGGTTGCTGTGTTTCATACCCGTGTGATAAATGGGTGTCATGTGAACCAGCTTTTAGAGAGGGACGACAAACTGCAACTACATTGATTACACTGGAGTGTCATTACAGTGAAATATTTAGAACAACAAACCAAGCAAATGAGGGGAAAATAATTCCACCGTTGCAAAATGGATTCATTCCCCATCTTTTTAACAAGCTGTTGGGATAAAAAGCAAATATGACTGAAATGAATAATTAATTAATGCAAACTGATAAAAATGAATGAGAACACATGATATTTAGTTGCTTGATTACAGCAAATTCTATTACCAAAAACTTAGCAATAATCAAGCAAAAACCCATAATGAAGGAGATGTTAAATCATCATATTAAATAAATTAACTTTATTTGTTATCTACCTATCCTGTCACATTTATACAAACCTCTTCAGTTTTGAAAAAGTGCTCATAAACCTCAGACTGGGAAGCAATTGTGAAAATAACAAAAGAAACCCGTTATGAGTGTGTGTGTGTGTGTGTGTGAGACTGTGTGCATTTAGATTGTCCCATCAGTCTCCCTTCCTGTAGTTGATCAGATGCCTGTCACACAGGGGTCTTAGCAGATGTTTGCACCCTTCCTAGGCCCAGTGAAGCATGGAGCCAATGATTTCTCTGTCCAGCCTTGGCCTTGCCCAACCCCAGACAGAGCCTGGGACAGCTTGGTTACACCCGGGATAAATGAGCTGGAGATCAGCCAGCTAGCTATATATACTAAGACATAGAAGGCAGAATGAAAAGAAGAGAGGAGGGACTAGGATAATGAGAGGGTTGGTATTCAGATACTAGACCTTTTACCAAACTTGTTGGATGTTTGGTAAAACCTTTATCCTTTATATCTCATCAAACAGAGCCAAAAGAGATAAAGAATGGATTGTCTCCCCCTTCAGTTTTGATGGCTAAATGTTTTTTTCAGTTTCACAAGTTTGCAAACAAGAACTGTACATCTTCTGCTGTCCCAAAGGCTGAGTTTGAAGCCAGTAAAAATAGTTTCAAAAACAGATATCACAAAATAAAAAAATAAAAATGTATTTGCTAGGGCAACATAATGTTACACAGTCTAATTAAGCTGCAGCCAAAAAACACCAGTCCCAAGCTAAAAAAATAAGTTTGTTGTGCAGTAAACAGAACTGTTCCTAATATGTTCAATAACACTGACAAGTGATTTTACAGGCTGTCATAAATGACTTCCTTTGGGAGTACTGTAGCCAATTTTATATATGAGTGAAACTCTCTTTAGCAGCATGGCATTTGGCTTCGATTCACCCATCCATATGGTAATAACACATAGCCAGGGCGCAAAGATAAACTCAGCAGCTTAACTACAGCAGTCCGTGTAAGGTCGTGTTGCATTGTGATTAGTGTGCCCATAAGGACTGTTTAAGTCTGTGTGTTCATCAAAATGGCATTGAGTGCCTGTTGGCAAACCTCAACCCAGATGTTCATTTTCACTGCGTAGAGAAGTGATGCTGATTCACCCTGATTTCCAATGCCTTGATTACTTGCTTTCCCGTGCATTTCAAATTCGAGGAAAGTCTTGCTGTAGCACTTCAAGGAAAGCTCTAACATGGATTTCCCTGAAACAAAATCAGCTAGATTTCGACTAACTTGGCATGAAAGTGGGTTTTTTTCCCAACGTGATAAGCAGCCTGCTTACAATAGTTTTGGGTCTGCCAAGACTCGACTTTTCATTCTCCTGCATACAGTGTTGACCACACTGCAAAAATTGTCCATCTTAAAAGTCTTGCAATCTTATATCCAGCCAAAAAGTATTTTTATCTTGTTTTGAGGTTGATACACTAAGCAAAAGATTATTATTTTGTTAGCCTGGAATTTTTTCTTATTTTAAGAAGTCTTACCAAGTGCAATTGTCTTACTGCACTGGCAGACTATTTCACCTAATTTGAGAAAATTCTGAGTGTAATCTAGTGTTTGCTTTTACCCTATTTTTAGATGGCTAATTATAGCATTGCAACACAAAGTACGAAAAGATAAAATAAAATAAAACCTAAAGCATAACTGTACATGTAAGTGCTCACCAGCAAGAGACAGCATGTGCACACCCACATTTAACACGACCTCCAGTTAATGGGATTGTTTTTCAGTTATTTAAACTTCTACAACAATTTTCTTACAGATCTACAATAACAGTTCTTTACTCGTGATTAATCTGACATGTTCCTCAGTTAGCATTCAGTCACCGAATCACTGCGGCGCTCCTGGAACATGGAGATGCACACCAGTTGTCTGTTGTTCAGTTAGGAAAACAGGACCTTATAGGAAACTACACATCGCATGTGTCTATCACAATCTAATCAACACGTCTTTGCCAAAAATGCAAGCAGAGAGTCCTGTACATACATATTCATATATAACACCTTCAATATGAAGGTTTATTCTGAAAGATATAATCATATTTAACAAGTGATAAATCTATTTATATTCTCTGGGCGGAGGTGGTTATAAAGTCCTCTGGCAAGGCCTTTGGACCAGACCTCCACAGGTAGTGTTTTAGTTAAAAGAAAAGTGGGCGGCATCTTGCTATACTGGCAGAACAAAACAAATAAACAGATGTATGAAAACAAACAAACAAATAAACTAGGCTAAGAATTTTCATGTGTTCATTCAAGATACATTATTAAAACAAAAAAATGTTTAAACAAGCAAAAAGAAATATGCAAAAAGTTGAAAATGGTGCTTTACTGTACATCCCTGTATACGTCTCCCTCCAGTTGCTTCTACTGGTAGTTGCTTCTGCGTTTTCTGGGCCTTTTTTGTCTCACCAGGTGAAGGCATCTTCATTTCACAGACTGACAACAGTATGGATAAAATCACAGGTCACAGGTTTCTAAAAGTCTCACATTTGTGTCTACAATTATAACTTCTTTTGTTTTAGTCCAGATAATATAGAAGAACAGTTTCACTCATTTCACCACAAAGCTAGAATTTGTGAGTTGTTCCCTGTGCTGTCTGATTGTTGGAGTTGTTTCAGTTTATGGAGACACAAATGCAGTTTGAAACCACAGCAATGGATGTTTGTCCTCCTTTTGTGATAAATGAAGAAACAGTACCAGGTCTGGACCCTGAATGCCTGGGATGGATTGCAGATAGTATGACAACTGTTATCCACGTGGGAGTGTAGACCCTGGTCTCCTGTTGCCATGCTAGTGGGTTAGATTAAGACGATAGTCTCGACTCTGGCGCGTTCCGATGGATCGGGGGTCATTCGAGGGCTGCTGTTGTTGGTCCTGCGAATGCTGCCCTTTCCGTGGTACAGCGCCTCCTGTAGTCATGCCATAGTTGGAGGTGACTGGCTCATCTGCACCCTCATAGACTGGATATTACTGAGGATTTTCTTCTGGTGGCCTGCCAGGGTCACTCCTATTCTAAGCAAGTCCCTGGAGGAAAAAATAAAAAAAAGAGGCAGAGGAAAAGAAATTGAAAAAGCGAGAACCTGTTTTGAAGATACAGATGAAAGGATTTCCATCACATTGAAGGTAGAATGGATAGTTTGAATGAGATGCGATTATACCAGCAGAAAAGGGTCTGTCATTTTCTGAACAAGTTACAGTCATACCTTCACTACATATGAAAGCATCATTTTAAGACAGATAGCTTACAGCAATGAACAGGAAGCACACATTTTCCAAATTAATCTTATATGACTTGAGAGAATACTTGGTCAAAACATGTTGCTTTGAATTGCAAACAGACTGCATAAGTATTACTAAAGCCTCAAGCATACATTTTTTAATTAAAATGTTTGAATAATTTTACATTTTCATAACACTGCTAATTAAAATAAATTGAGTGTAAGGGTTGTGTTTTTGAACAATATTGCCATGACCCTTACTCTTAAACAGCCCAACAGCCACGAGTAAATACAGTTTAAAAAGTCGTGCATTTAAATTATTTGAAAGTCTTACTATTAAATAAAAATCTTACTGTTGTCATAATACCAAAGCAGCACACAATTATCTTTTCCCACCACAGTAAGTATGCACTATTTTAGTCGCAATAAGTACTATTTTTACTACCCACACAGTCTTCAACGTAATACAATCACTGAATGACTTGAGTCACTGGGTGCATTCATGCTAAAAATTCAAGCACTTGAACATGGAGTCATTTTATACAAGTGTGCCCATCAACCGCTGTAGGGGGTTTGGAATACTTCATTTGCACAAAAGCGAGCCAACTCACTCTGAGGTCATCTGAGCCACCAGCTGCAGGGAGGTAAAGCCTGAGTTGAGGAAGTTGTCTCTGTACTGGCTCATCTTGATGGCACTGAGCCAGTCCTCGACTGAACTGAAGGTGTTGAAGTCAGGTATGGATCTGTCCAACAGTGGCTGTGAAGGCCTGACGAGAAAGAAAAGAGAGTGAGGAGGGTCAGAAGAAGGATAAGAAAAGGGGCTTTGATTTAAAATGTGGCAACCAGGATTTTAACTGAACAAGAATAAATGCAGGGTTGGCGTATGTGTGGGTGTATTTGAGAAGCCACATAGATTATAGCTTAATTTATTTAGCTGAGCATTTTTAACTAACAAAATATAAAAACTACAACTTATTTGTTAATTTGTCAGTCATTATCAGGCCAACAATATGTTCAAACGGGGACCCAAAATGGCTTTGGAATATGTCCATTCTATAGAGACCTTGAGCTTCCTCCACTGTGAAAACTCAGTTTGACATTAATCCAAAAGTTCACCTTGGGCAACATGGCAGCGACCCAACTCACACAGCCAAAACAAACGTCTTCAGGCTTTTTAGTGACCCTCAGTCGTTCAGCCAACCTGAACGTTGAAGTTAATCTCTTTAGAAGCCTAATGACTCTAACACAAACCACATCCAATTTGACTTTGCTATAGATTTTTGAAAAAAACTTTGGTAAATATAGCTAGAAAAACAGTCTGTTCAAAACAGGGGACATGTTTTATCTAATTACTGCCAAATTCATGCTAGTGGCATGTCTTAAATTAAGACAGTCTGCGCTCGGGAGGCTGGACCTCCATGTCCTTAAAAACAGAACTTAATATACAATAATACAACTTAATATCAAGTTAAAGTTAAATATGTGTGTTCCAAAGTGTTTTACTCACACTGCAGGCATGTTGGCTACAGCTTTGAGGCTGGTAGGGTTACGGATCATCTTGTCCAGGGTGCTGACAATGTCTGCAAAGCGAGGTCGCACATTGCGGTCTTTCTGCCAACAGTCCAGCATCAGTTGGTGCAAGGCACTGGGGCAGTCCATGGGGGGCGGCAAACGGTAATCCTGTTCAATGGCATTGATCACCTTCAAAAAAAGGAAAATATTTTTTTGATGCTTTGATGATGACAGATTGCACAAGATTTGCTGTCAAATCTGTTTTTTGTTTGCAAAGTATCTCTTACACTTCTGGATTTGATAACTGAATAGGTTTTGGACTCAACCTCATTTAAGTTGACTTCTACAGCTAATCAATATTAGCAAACACCAAAATGGTTATACCTTATACCAATCTTACAGCCATTGGGTTCAAATTTGATGTGGTATTAGCTGAGAGATTGCACATAATTATTAACTGTAACAGTTGTTATTTTCAACATAAGATGAACTTAGTCTAAAACTCTGGCATGAAAGGCAGCAGGTGATATGCGCTCCTTTGTGGAATGCTAGGCCTTTAATTTATTTAAATGTTCCTTTTCAGCAAATTATCATAAAATATGCAAGAAAACAAACAAACCAACCAACATCTTTTAGACCACCTCTAGAGTTTGTTCAAAGCAACATCTTGCAGCAAACTGTGTCTGTCAATCAACACATAAGTCTGTTTATAAAAATGTGAAAAATACCTTTCAGGTTAACAGTGATCACCAGCTGATTTGAACTAATTATGCTCTTTTTCTTTTGCTCAGGGAGTCTTTAAATATGTCTCTATCTATACAAGTTCATTTCTTTAATTCAAAAGGAAAAAAAAACTGGGCACCAATGATTGGTTGATTGTACCAAAAAGTTGTGTACAATTGTATGAATTGTACAACTAAAAAGTACAGCCTTTTAGTACAAGAAGCATATTAAAATAAAAAGTCAACAAAACATTTTTAACGAGAAAAAGAAAAACATTTAGTTGGTGACTGAACAGACAGATGATAACATGACTTCATTAAAAACAACTTTATTGGGAGTTTTCTGCGATTTCACTCAAAATATCCACTAAGTAATTGTGACACACTCCACCCTGCCCCACACCAACCCTGCCAGCATCTCTCACTACCACTCCCAACTCCTGCTGTTCACTTAAGTGACAGTTTGCATTCGGGCTGATGTGCCCTTCCTCCTGACACTAGCCAGTCATGTCAGTCCTGGAGGACACAATGAGGAAACAGAGTGAAAGCAGGCTGTGGTGCTGTAAGCGCCACTGGAGGAATGGACAGATTTCAAATAATTAAAGCCGTTAAGTACATCCACTTGACATGCGCCTCTTAAAAACTTCAGGCTATGCTGCACTTAACAACTAAGAGTTTCGGAGTAGTCACAGTTAGAGTCAAGTGTTTAGAACACTGGTTTGTAACTTGAGTTGCATGCAAGACTTGAACTGAAGCAGTGGGAATGTATCTTGAGGTTAAGACACTTTATTGTTGGAGTTAAAGTAGGTTATAAAAACAACATACCCAAACAAAAGGTTATAAAGTGTAATAAGTGAAGCATCGATTCTGCATCTACAGAATACATTTGAAAACTAAGCATTAAGAATACACACATGGACCTAGCACAACAGTTTCCATAAGTCTAACCTATCTGTTCAGATGCAATGTTTTCTCTTTAGTTGCAAAATAGGAGATTAATCTAATATCCAGTGCAAACGATACTATCCTTAATAATAAGCACTTTTCTGTAGATGGCCAATTCTGATCTGAATCTGAGTACTTATCAGCAAAATCTGCATAAATGACGTGTATTGAGAAAAGACAGAAAGAAAGGCAGCTGGAGGGGTATTAGGGATGGTTTTAATGCTATATTGAGCAAGGAGGGGATTTAAAATGAAAAAAGAAAACAGTGGCTTTAACTTTTGTGTGGGTGTGGAAAAAGATGCAAGACGGGAAAGAAAAGAGTGTGTGCAGGCGGGTGGGTATTCTCTACTATGTGAGGACAATTTTTGGCATACACACTTAGTTGTGGGGACCAACTGCTACTTATGGGGACTTAAGCCTAGTCCCCATGAGAGGAAATGCTGTTGGTTGGTCAGGGGTTAAGTTTAGGACTCAGGTTAGATTTAGGGTCAGGAACTGTATGCACCTGTGAGGTTAGGTTTCGAGTCAGGGTCAGAGTTGGGCTGTAGAAAACAATGGAAGTCAATGCAAAGTCCCCATAAAGATAGCTGTACTAGACCTTGCATGTGTGTTTTCAAACTGTGTGAGTCTGTGTGTCCTGAGACGGCAGACATGCTGGGTGGTGCCAGTCCCACCAGGCAGTGTTTGCTGCTGGCCCGCTGAGGCAACATCTGCTTGGTTGGACACTCCAGGTGGAGTAAGGTCCACAGAGGCCTGATGGTTGGCTAGTTGTCTCGCGAAGGGAACGCTTAGGGAGAAGGACCTCATAGTATGGGACTAAGTCCAATGGTTGTGCATGTTTGTGTCTGTGCCTGTGAGTATGGACTTTATCCAAGCGGACATGGGGAACAAAGCAGAGCTCTCAGCAATCATCCATTGCTCTCAAAAGCTGGCCAGGAAGGAAAGGGATCATGTGAGGATTTGCCCGTGATAAGTCTACTTTCAAAGTCAGAGTCAAGGACATCTTTAGGGATGTGCTTTGAGATGAAGTTGGTAGGGTGAGAAGAAAATGTTCATACAAGGTCTTGTTTATGAGGTAAATGTCATAAAACGCCCTATAGCAGATAGTTAAAACGAATTGGTTCATTTAATGAGAATTATGTTCTCCTTTTTACGTTTTTCAAATTTTAGTGAAATGGACTCGAACAATGGAATCTGACACTTTCTGCAGTACTGTAAATGTTTTTTTTAAGCTTCAGTAAGTTATTGCTTTTCTATTCATACAAGCTGAAAACACAAACCCACATGTACACTAAAAAAAATCCCTGCAGCTGAGTGCTGCAGTGTTTTTCTTTTGGTGGATAAAAGGAACACTGGGGCTACAAAGAAAGGACTCACTTTTCAAAAACATGTAACAATGCTTTTAACAATTGTGAGTTTTAGTCCAGAATTCTTTCATTACCTCATCATCAAACAAATATATATTTTTGCATAATGTCTGCCCAGTAGCTCTACTGGTGCAACTCAAACATTAAATGAGTGGCTGCCTTGAGTTCTGTGTTCTCTGATCTTTAGAAGCAGACTTAAAGTGTACTTTTGGAACTTTTTCACAGCTCTTACAACCCTACAACTATTTTAAACACGAGGGACAGGAGGTTTAGGTTTTGATGTGCAAGAAGAAATGCATGCTTTTTCTACAGAAAATTCTGGCAGTGTTATAAACTTGAAAAAGTTGAAATTGTTGATTCTAGACATGTTTTCTTCGTTAAGCGCTTCTCTGTGTAAGCATTTTTCTATGGATCGCTGACAATTTAATTACTGACTTTTATGCATTTAAAAAAAAGCATCACACTGAGTGTAAACACCATACTAGATGTTTACAAGCACTTACATCCTGGTTGGACATGTCCCAGTAAGGCCTCTCTCCATACGACATCACTTCCCACATGACAATGCCATAACTCCACACATCACTGGCTGAGGTGAACTTTCTGTAAGCGATGGCCTCCGGTGCCGTCCACCTCACCGGTATCTTTCCACCCTGAGGGGAGAAAAAGACAGGATGGTTGAATTAGAGTAATGTCAAAAGTTCTAAAATGACTGACTTTCTTGTAGTGGAGTAAAGTTAGCCATTATTCTGACTTGTCTTGACTGCTACAATTTGTTTTTAACTTATCCACCTGTAGCCAAAATATTCACAAGAGATCCTGCCCCTCTCTAGAGGTAGAGTGAACAGTCATTGACTGATTTGACAATTGCTGGTGCCTTTTCTCCTGCAGCCTTGTTTGATAAAAGGAAGCTAGGTCTGGGCAACTGTTCCTTTATTGAGCGTTTCTGCCTGTAATTAGGCTACCTGGGCCTAAGGCATACCATGCGTGCTGTTGACTGATATTGACAGCTGCTTGTTTCAAATTCCACGCACACATACAAACAAACCCAGCTGGGAACACGTGTGCAGACACACACTGAGATGTTTCTGTGCACACACCCACGCACACCAGACAGTCAGACATGTTGTTCTGCCCCCCCTGCATCAGAGTTGAGTTTGTCACCAGCTTAATAATGCCAATTAACTGAACCTGAGCATTTGGAGATAAGACGCTGTTAGAAACAAACCCAAGAGAGACCAGCACAGACCACCCAAAGTGAGAATAATAAGCAGAAACTGGTTGGTCTACTCAAGTTGTCTGCTTGTGTCTGACTCCCTCTTTCTTTTTTTGTGAGTAGCACTTTTATCTATTACAGGTTGGTGTTATGTTGGACAAGAATCTGCTGACTCAGAAGAGAGGTTTGATATTCGACAGGAAAAGGGGTCTGCTATCAGTGCAAGACAACATAAATTCACCTTAGTGAGGGTATCATCAAAAGTTAAAAAAGATGCAATAAACTAAAAAAAGTAGTCAGGGGTGAATTAGGTTCTTAACAAAAAGTAAGAGAAAAGGTAAGAAAGGCTGTGAAAAAGAAATAGGTGAATAAAAGCTGAGTAAACTCACATGACTTCAGTGCTCTTCTCTTGTCTTAGTTTTGAACATATCTGAATCATTTTTTTCTAAACTAGAAGCACAGGTCTGTCTGGAATGCTCTTCCTAATGATGGAGGGCACGGAGACCACGCGGGTACGGTACAAATATTTTCTCTGCAAAAATATACCGTAAAATGACTAACCTATTCCAACCTCTTTTCTTCAAGGAAAATGTTTCATGTCAAAAATCTTGTTCAAATGAACATACATCAAATGAAAAAAATGAAGAAATAAATGCAGAATAACAGAAAAAACAACACGAACTTGCTTCCAGCAAATCTATTACGCTCTTACTTTGTAACATGCTTTCTGTTCTCTTCAGTTTATACATCTGGTTCTATGCCCTAGGACCCTGTTAGGATATGAGCTGAGCATCGCTGAAATGGTCTGAACAAAAGACACAGGCTTCACAAGACGTGTGCCACCAATGAGACAGACATTTGTAACAACATTTTCAAGCCGGGTGAGTCAGAGGCAGCTATGCACACCCTCAGTAATTACTGCTGTGGGCCAGTGATAGCTCTGCCAAAATCCTGCTTCAATAACATGCAGTGCTGAACAGCTCATGAATACAGAGAAGAAGGCAAAAACATAACAAAAATCTATGTTTTGTAAAAAAAAAAAAAAAAAAAAAATCAATACTCGCTGGGGGGGAGGAGGAATTGATTGGGGAGCAAAGTAGTGATGATGGGAATTTAAAACAGGTCTAATGTCAACACCAAAGGAGAAGCGGTTTCTGAGGTTTCTGAAGCCTGGGAGAAACAATACAGCGCTGGTTACTGAAAACAGAAAGATCTGTTTTCTTTTTGCATTGAAGTGAACGCAGAATTCAAGCACTTCTGTTATCTCAGGCAGTTAATTCCGAATGTGTGTGGACGAGCTGCACTTTATGGTCGGTGCAGCCTCAGAACTTCTAAACCATGAGTGGTGAGAAATCTAATAATATACTTCACAAAACTCTGCCTTTAAGAAGTACAGGTGACATGCAGCGCTTGATTTTCTAGCAATATCAGGTGGTTCAATTTTCTGGTTGATAAGGTTTGGCACTTTAAATAAAAAGTGAGCATTCCTATGGGTGCCAAACCACTAAATTAATGTGGCACGTGCACACACTCACACACAGACACATCCACACACGAGAAGTTCCTTCCCACAAATACGAGCGGATACCACATCTAGCCATGTTTGCACACAGAGTTCCAATCCTGAAAACCTTGAGCTAACATTTGAGTGGGCTGGCATCTCTAGATCAACAAAGTGAGATTACAGTACGTGACTGGCTCCACCTGGTTGTGACCGTCTCTGACAGGTCATGACCAGCAGTGACAGCTCGTGATGTGTCTGAAGTGTGACTGTGAAAGAGAGGTGCTGGGACTGTCAGTTTTGGACGTTTCATGGTCGGACCAGTGCGTTTTCTTGTGACAGCCCCGTCTAAAAGAGGAAGGATAAACATTTGCAGGTCAGGTAATGCGTGTCTTAGACTGCGACACACATAAAACGGATATGAAACACCTGTCAAGCCTTGGATTTAGTTTGCGCTACGAAGCAACTGATGTGCAGATAACTTCATGTAGTTTGTCACCAACATGCTGACGTAAAATGAGACAAAATTCAGTACACATATACCTGTCACAGTCCAATGAACAGTTGTCACAAACATGCAGGAACATCCCAGATAAGCTTCTTGCAGAGGCATCCAGCACCTCTTGTTTTTACTCTGCTTTTATTTTTTAACTTCATTTTGCGATTCTAAATAAACTTTCTAAGCCATCTGAAAGACAAATATGTAGATCTTTCTCTCCCTGTTCTTTTTTCTCCCCCATTCCCTCTTCTCCTTGCCTTTCCTTCACCAACTTCAGTAATCCATTTCCAAACAATGCACACTCAAATGGGCTCGAGCACATTTACTTAGGCTGGGCAGGGTGCTCCATCAACATAGTTTTAATGAAATCCTAAAGCAACGATCTGCCCTGGATGTCTGCCCAAACAGAATAAATAAAGACGGGGGAAAAAAGGAAAATTCTAAAAGAGGCAGAGAAGATGATTGACATAGATGTAGAGAAAAAAAGCAAAAGGAGAAGAGAAAAGAAGGTCATTCTGTGACTGAGTTGTTGGTTTCTCAGGCACTCGTGGGAATGTCTGGTGAAACAGGGACATAGGTCTTCCAACGTGTAAACAGTAAAGTAGTGCAGAACTCTAGAGGAACCTTTTTACAGACTATTATGCATTTCAAAGAACTTGAACAATCTGACATTTAGCAAGGATCTTTTAAAATTTTGAGTTTGGTTAATAAGTGAACTACATGACTTTGCCACACAACACAAATAAACAACAGAAGGGAATGAACAGAGTACCTTCTTTAACTACTCAGATCAAGAAGGACATTGTTTTTTGTTCAGATGTGTATTTATGAAAAAGAAACTTTTTCCTTTCCGTTTCTGATCCAATCTCAAAACTAACTGCTGCAATAAACTGAATTCCAGTCAGATTACAGTATGATGGGCAGCAAAGAACAATGATTGTAGTTTCAAAGTTACATGTGCTATTTTTAAAACTGACATAAAATGACAATCTTGACGTCAGGATGACAGATTTTTAACGTAAGAAAAAAATACATTACAATGCATATTCCTTCTAAGAACTTTCTCATATTTTTTTTAAATTAGCCTTCATTTGCTTATTTTACTTTAGCTTATATGCAGTAGTTGTGATAGTAGATGGCAAATAAAACCTTATAGACAACATCAGAGAAAAGTACAGTTTTCTCAATTTGAAATTTGTTAATTGCCTTAGACATCTGGTACATGGTTTTATTTGAGACTAAATAAAGGGCTGTTGCAAAGGAACTACTATTTGTTTGTCAGAAAAGGATAACAATCCACAATGCCATAAGTAATCAGCTCCTACCTGTTAAATCACTCTTGAAAGCATTTTACTGTGGTGTGGGAAGCATTGGGTTACAGTGCAGAAAAACCCATCAGAGTCTATTCAAATATGTGTGTATTGTACAATAAAATTGTCATACTTCTGATATTATTTAAATTTTTTACAGGAGAATACAACTCTTGTGTTTGAGCGAAAAAGGTTCCTGGGTCACACCTCAGTTGAGTTCTGCTTATGTAAAAGTAGTATGTGCCAAATGTAGTTTCTCTGAGTGCTCTAGTTTCTTTTCCCCACTGTAAGACTTGAACACTAGTTTTAACCGGTGATTCTAAAGTTCTGTGTTGGATCTGTAATGGACTGCTGGCGACTTGTTCGGAGTCGACTGCCTCTCTGACTCAGTGTCAGCAGTGGTAAACTCCATCTCCTGAGACCTTGAAAGGAGTACAGTGGGTGGGAAAGATGAATACATTTACATTGTACTCTTACAGGTAGACACAGCTTTAAGCAAGAGTTAATTTTAACCTGTCTTTGGTGTGCATGTTTTTTTTTTTTCCTTCTCTTAAGAACACAGCACACACAGGTCATGCTATATCATTATTTAAGTTCCTTTGATATATATGTATGTATTTTATTTCCAGTTTTTTTTTTCATGCATTCAAACTTATGTTTTAAATGTTGATTTGAACTCTGAATTGTCTAGCTGTGAATAAAAGTGCAAATGGGTGTTTGTCTTCATGTGACCCTGTGATAGACGTGTGCCCTGTCTAAGATATCTCTTGTGCAGTGGGTGTTTTGTAAATGTTCTCCATATTATTGTCAAATTTATTTTCATAAATTACCCTTCACCTATTGCCTGGATTAGTCACATAGCTGCATTTAGTCAAATATATAATTGAATTCTATGATCTTAATAATAGCTGTTAATATTATAGGGTTATAAAATTATTGGCATCATAAAATAAACCAAGCTAGTAATCCGTCTTACTTGTTCTATTATATTCTTTTATTAGAAAGTGACCTTGGTCCCATTATATCTTCACAGGATGTGGGATATAGGCAATTACATTTACAGTCTTATCAAACTGGAGCAAAACCTGAATAGACTCAATTTTCTCTCTAATGCTACTGGAATGGCAGTTATAAGGAACCCTATAATAAGAACAATATAAAGCTAAAACCTGTGTATTGTGGCTTTTTATGTCAACCAGTGGTCATGGTGAACCATTTTTGTTTGAGTCCTGAAATTGAATTAAGGTTGTTCTTTGACCATAGTAACAAAAGTACAAAACATTTCATTCCAATATACATTTCTATGCACTAAATGGACATTTTGTAATAACATAGATAACATATAAAATAAGTAATATAAATTTAAAAAAATACTAAAATCTAAAAAAATATAAAATCGTGTTGAGTGTAACTTAAAGTGCCTGTCTGTCATAGCCTCACGATAATTTAGAGCAGCTCATTTGGGAGCGATACAGACTTTGTTGAAGTCAAATTTTATATGAATATGTTGTTTTGATGTTTAAGTGTTTATTGGTACCCCACACTTTTATTATTATTATTATTATTATTATTACATACTTAACAGTTCATGACATGTCTTTATTTGAAACCCACAGTTTTGTGAAGGTTCAGCTCTGGCTAACCAACAGATTAAATCTCATCTTTGTCACACTGCTGTCTTTAGTGCAGTGCTTTATGAAGAAACAGGCTCATCCACAGATCAGGTATCTCTTCCTCTGATTTAGTGAGCAGGATTATGTGAGCATGATTTGTTTCATTGTTAAGATGCAAATACAGTCAGTCACAGATGGCAAATCAAAGCCTCCGTTAAACGAACTTTGGTAAATATGACAGGCGGTGTAAATCACATTCTTTAGTGAACTAAGAACTCTTGGATGTAAAATCCAGGTAAGTAACATGTCTATTTGTTTTTCAAAACCTTTAACTGCTCTACATTGTTTTATACTTGATATATTCTAAATCAAGTTTATTTATTATATATTAAGGTGCCTGATTTACACCTATAATACATAATCTATAATGGATAAAATTCAACTTATATAATAAAAAAATACATGAAACCAATACCATTTGAAGTGGGATGCCTGTGATTTTGTTGTCTTTATTTTCCAAAAGTGACTGCAGTCCAGAAGACAACTGGTGAATTGTTTTTTTGGAGATCAGGTTTTATCTCGTCACTGAGGACTCTTACTTGTCAGGGGAAGTTTGAGAACTATGGAGGATAATGTGAATTCTACTTTCTCTTCTGTAAAAGGGTACCTGGAATTTTGATGAACAATTTGCAAAGTTTACAAAAGTGTGAAGGAAGCTGAAGGTGACAGGTTAGAGCATAACAATTAAATCAAACATGGGGCACAATTGTGCATGGCGAGATAAATACAGAGATGATTATTAATAAAAGAAAGTGCTTCGGCCACCTTTTGACCTGATTCATGCAGACATGCACTCATTTCACTCCTAGTTTATTTTGAGAATCTCCCTCCTTTACTTTGAAGACATAAATATTTTACTGCAAGTAAGTCAGCAAGCCTAAAAGATAAGTGGGCTTGAAGCAAATGAGAGCAGCATGGGGATGCGAATAGAAAACAGACAAATGACAGAAACAACAGGCCAGTCCACATAGTGTGAGCACTGGAGCAGAGCTGAAAGAATGTCACTTGGGTCACAGGGATTTTGACGGATGAGCTTTGTTACTGGCTTTGAGCGGCCCCACCTTTTAGCCCCTCTCAGCTTCAATGACACAAGAATGCACACAACAACACCAGGAATGCCCAGGAACACAGCAATACCACACACTTCAATCCACATGGTGCAGCTGTCCACTTGGTCACAGCATAAAGTAAAGTAGGGATTTCATGGCATGCACGGCACTGGCAGACTTTTCACATCATCAGCTGAGGCACAAGCAGGAGATTTTTCCAAAACATGGCCCTCTTACTGTTGGCCCATGGGCATGACATTTCAGTAAGTGGGTTATGGGCTAAGCACCTATGTGCTTGACATACTGGACTTGCTTTGACACAAAATGTGCAATAAACTATTGTGATCATATCTCTGATCCTAACACATCTGGCACTAATATACTGCGAGTCTTGGGAGATACGATCAGAAGTAGAACCCCGCAGGTGGAAACACATCCCATATGCTCTGAGGATTGCTTTGAGATCAGTCAGGACACCCTCTGAGGTGATCCGACCAGCATATGGCCATGCTCTTCAGGCACTGTGCACAAGTTGCAACTGGGGCCTAAAAGACCACCTGCTCAACTGAAATCCTCTGCAGAATGTTTAAGTTACAGAAATAATGCATTTGGTCTTCTGAAACAAAATAATTTACATGTTTAGTATAATATAAATGAAGTGTGATCAATCACAGTTGGTCACTTGAAACAAATCACACACACATAAATAAGTGCTTCATATTCAGTATGTATATGCTGAATATTTTAGAACAATTAACAAACAGCACCTTAACAAGACCAGTGCAGTTCAAGTATTATTTTGTAAGACTAATTAATCATGACTTTGGTGAGCAGCCAGCAGAGAGGGAGGACAGCCTCCTTCTGTCTTAAACTCCACAACATTGCTCCAGAGTGAACCCACATCCAGGGTTAACGCAATTACCAGCATGTCCTCCCAACCATGGATCCACCATCACACCACAGGCACTGTAATTGGTGTGCCCAGAATTGCAGAAAAAAATTAGAAAAGCAGCTGAGGGAAAGAGGTGATTAATTTGCTAGAAGAGGGTGTTGGTGACTATGTAAATCACTGCCTGTCAGTGCAATTTAATTTCCCTATTCTGTTGTCCTTGTCTGCAGTTCAAGCCGTGCTCGCTGATTGGTGAGCATCAGGTCATAGCCAAAGAGCCTGTGAAGTGAAGGGCACTGGACATGCACTGTTTAATTACAAAACAGGACTACAACTCTCCCTATAGGGCTTGTTTCATGTAAGTTCTATACATCTGTAGACAAATCATCTGGGTCTTTCTGAACTGTTCTTTTTGTTGACTTTGTAGAGGTCGCAATAAACAACATCAAAATACTGACCATAATCTATAATCCAATACTTTAAGCCCTGTTTTATTAGCCTCCTCAGCAGCACAGACAACAGAGGTTCTGCTACTCTTTGTTGCTAAATAATACCCATTCAGCAAGGTTTAGCCACAGGGGTCAAGCATACAAAGCGTGCTATTCCTAGGGAGCAATTAGCTTTCAGTCACCCCAATGTAAGGTCGAATCTCCTCTGGCTCCTACGACACTGCTGCTGATCACACCTTGGCAACCACCTTCTGCCAGTTGGGCTGACATCACATGGTTTTTCACTAATCATAAAAAAGACTCCTTGATAATATGTTACTGTTGAAGGTCATTCAAAGTAAAACAAATATGGAGTACATATTTGTTATGACAGTTTAGTTATTAATGTGCACTTAAATAAAGTCTATTTTGAGCAGACCTTTCTCATATACCTAAGTAGCAGAGCCTCATAGAATACTGGACCGTTTTTGATCTCAAGATTTTGCATGTTTTATTACCTGTGAAGCTCATCCTGAAACAGGCCCCCTTTTTATAGTGTAATATATTCAGATCGTATTCATATTTATTCATACGCCACCACAAATCTGTACATTCTCATTGTATAGTAAGAATCGTTTAAAACCCCAAGGTGGTTCAGTAAAACAAGTTAAACTTTCAGTTCCCAAGGTAACTTTGTTAGGAGCTCACCAGAGGTTGTCGACACAGAAAAAAAGGAAGAAAAAATCAGGTGAATTACAGGAGAAAGTGGAGTAAAACAAGTATTGGAAATAAATGCATAAATATTAAAAATCCATTTCCACTACAGGACTTGTGTACTTCAGCTATTGTAACATTGTATTTTTATATTTTGCTATGTAAGACTTTACAGTCTGAAAGATGCAGACAACATAGAAAAATAATAGTTATTAATGTTTCCTTTAAAGTACTGTGCTTATGTGTCTACTTTCTAGATATATTGGCATTATACAAGTTTTTGTTTTACTCACTTTACTCAGTTTTGAATTCTAGAATTGTTCTCTGTACTCTTTACAGCTTTAGTTACACATTACCATACTATAAAGATTTCTCTCAATGGATAATTAAACCCTTCAGCAAATGTAACCCATTTATGAGGATTAAAACAGTGGTTTCCTTTCTCTCCAACCATTTCACAGGTACAATTCAATTTAAATGTCTGAAAGGTAGAATTCAATTTAGATGTCTAAAAGATTTTAACGGCTCCAGGGAACACGTTTTCCTCCTTGGACTAGTTCTCACATGATATCATTGAAATAAATGTTTCATTTACATGTTTCAAATAAATATATTAAAATCTCATGGAAAATGAAAATGATGTAAAATGTTCAATTACTAAGGACAAATTAAAAACAGCTTCACTTGCCTCTCCTCATATTGGTTCATCACCTTCGCACATAAACTCTTCCTGTATATGAAACCCCAAAGTGCATACATTGTTTCTAAATAGCATCAATTCAGCTGCTGCAACAAGGACATACAGCTGATTTACCAGTCTTTCAGAATGACAATATTCTAAAGGTTCTATGTGTAGTAATCAATTACAGGGTCTCAACCAGTATGACTACTTTGACAATTAAGCAATATTTAGTTGCTGACATCAATCTGATCAATCTTTTATTGCAATTTTTTTCATTATCCTTGTATGTTACTCTGTACTTTTACTATCATAATGGATATAGGATCTACTTGCACCACTGCAGAGGGCCATGTGGGTTATAAGCAATAACAACACACACACACACACACACACACACACACACACACACACACACACACACACACACACACACACACACACA
>JAVKLF010000064.1:10096874-10111777 GCA_034783495.1 Millerichthys robustus | reverse complement strand
TCCATCCATCCATCCATCCATCCATCCATCCATCCATCCATCCATCCATCCATCCATCCATCCATCCATCCACCCATACTTAAAATATGCATATGCATTTAGTAGAATACATTCAAATATGCACTATTCTATCTATTTACTATTATATCCCCATGAATTTTCAACTACTTCATGTACAAATTTGATGCAGTCCTTCAGTCGAAAATTGTATTTTTCCAAGACAAATTATCCCTGACAACATTACAAGGACAAAGTTCATTCCAGTTCCACACTTTGTCTATAGCAGTTTAGACGAGTGAAGGAGTATGTCTTTGAATATCAAACTGAGTCATGTCTTCAAAAGAAACAAACAAAAAAAATAGATAAGCTATCAAAAGTTTGATTTTGTTCTCTATTGCTGGGATTTTATGGCACACAAAAAACACAGTTTGGTACTTTTCTCTGTTTTGGGTTTTGTCATTACAGTTAAACAAGAAAAATAAATATGTGTGCCCTCCTCAGAATGTGAAGGATGATCAACTGTAATCGTATTATTGTTGATTTCACGCAGCACTCGGTGATTTTTGTATTGCAACAATTCAGAATTTCTCAAGCATTTTGTCATTGGCAGATTCCATTTATATCAAAATCCAAAATCCAGTTTCATCTTAGGTAATCCTAGAAAAAGTCAAAATCTAATTCCAAATCATCTCATCTTGCATCAAAACTCATTTCCACTTAAAGAATGAAATGATCAGTGCATAAAGACACTTTGTGTCCATTAGCAACAATCAAACTGTTTTTTCTCTGTAGTGTACTTGAAGTTTGTCCTTAAGATGGTGTCACACTACTGAACCATGCAGACTCCTAATAGGGACTAGATGTCTCAGATGACGGGAGCAGCTATAGTCGTGCGCTGTGCCTCAGTCAAAGGCATATAGGTTCGACTTCTAGCCACCTTATTACCAGGGGCTCAGAGGGCCAAACCAGCCATGACTACAAGGTAATGAGTCTTTCTCAAACATCTTAAAGAGGGATCAGTTCAGCACCAGGAATTCCTCTCAACTAGCCATGGCTTAAATTATTTTTCAGAATCACATTATACATGGAGGATTTTGAACACAGCTTCATGCAGTTTTGTTGTAAAAACCAGGGAGAAAAAAATAAAGGAAGAAGCAGTTGTACACAACTCCCAGTTAAATTCAGATCAGCAACCACACATAAAGACACAAAAACATATGCTGTGTCACTTGTTACACTGAATGAAAATATTAAAAGTGCACATCTGAGCCTAGAAGCATTCACCAAAGTTTTTGTTCTTCTGTTTATTAAACCAGTAGATCATACCTCACTTTCTAGGTTTAGGAACAGGATGTAACATTTGTAAGAACATCTGATGAAAAAAAGTCATGTCAGAGAGTGCTGCTAAAAAATCTCTAACATAATGGAACACTGGGACACACAGGCTCTTCCACAAAGAGAGGGAGGAAACAAGAAAAAAGAGGGAATATCCGTTAAACAAATGTAAACTAGAGAGACATAATGAGTAGTGTCTTGAATATCTTCTACAGACATGTTTGCTTAACATCTCATCTGATTTTAGAGCTCCACTGGGAGCAGATCTCTTTAATTTATCTAGTTGTTTGGATTTCAGTCGAGTGCTCTGGAGCTCACTATCTTGAACACAACCCACCCGAGCAGACTTGCCCATAGAAGGCTGAGGACAGTGGTCTTCACATTTCTGCAGGAATAGCTCTTCATACATCAGATAAGCAGAGGGGGATTGTTTGTAGATATAATTGGCATTCTGTGGTCGGAGAGATTGTTGGCACATCATGTAGGTCAAGATGGCTGTGTGATCAGGGAACTGTTGTGAGCTAGTTGACAAAGAGAACTCTTTTGTTTGCATTGAGGCTGCCACATATTTACCTTTGGCGCCATTTAGATTTTTTTTTATATAAATTCAAGGGAAGTAGGAAGTGTCTCACTCTCCCTAAATTTAACAATGTGACAAAAAATGTTATTACTTTAGTGGCTAACATAAATGAATATGACTAGAACCAGGCCAGGAATGAGTAATCAGTAAAGAAGGTTTAGTATATTAACTTTGTGTGCATGTATCTGTATCTTTATGTGTGCATGTGTGTCTCCTGGAGAGCAGGCATGGACTCCTAAATCACGCTATTGATCAGTTCTTCCTCTCAGACAGGCAAGGATTTAGGACAGTTAAATGGACTCTTTGGTGGTTCACGCTGCCTCCCATCAGCACTCTTCTACACGTCCTTCATCACTGTAGCCCCTCAACTCATTCAAATTCAGCTTCCCTTCTGTTTTTCATCCTCAAAACCCTTCCCAGATTAGCTGCATACTGTTTTCAAGGCAGTCTAGACATTCCTCAATCTCATTGCAGTCTTCACTAAAGCAAGGTTAACCAGGGATAGCAAAATAAAAAAGAGACATCTATATTTACCTAATATATGTCATACCTGGTTTTGCTTGAAACTGAGAAATATCAATAATTAGTTACTTTGAGAATAAAAGTTACCAGAAAACACACACACACACACAATGCAGAACTCTGAAGTTAGGCTTTAAAGCTTCTCTTGCTTTTGCACATCATCAATCTGCAGTACTTTTTTTAAATGCATTCCTTGAAAGGTGCACATCACCATCCAAAGATGCAAGTTAAAGGTTTTACAACTGGTAAAACTGTCCTATAAAACTGCAACACACCATGTAGGATTAATGACAGAAGGACCCTTATGGCACAGTCACACTTCTTTACGAGCTGAGTGTTGAGAAATAAAAGTCAATGCTGGATTGTTTTTCTAAAAAAATCTTCAAGATTTAAAGGACTGTTTTTAGGCGATCCTCGCATTTAAAGTGCTTCTTCCAATGACTCTTTAAACATGAAAGAATATAGCAACAGTTTTGTGGGAATGATGGTATTAAAAAAGGTGCATTTAACAAAAAAACATGCAATGCTCAACACAATAAAGTATTTGAATGAACATGTTGGCGATGTGCATGCTTCTTCATTTCCTTAACAAACATCTAGTTCAAATGATTTATTTATTTTTTACTGAATGAATAAATAACTAAGATAGTCAACTCTATTAGTTGTTTTGTGTATAGTATACAAATCTATTTCTTTAATAATGTTTTTTGGTTTGTCTATAAATCATATTCTTTTATATTTTTGGTCTTTTTATAACAGATAATTGTTATTTCTAGCCAATTTCATCCATATTGTGATAAGAATCCACGAGTTGCAAGCTTAGAAGGTAAAAAATAGTTTTTATAAAGTACTTTTTAAAAACTTTTTCTCATAGGAAAAAGACAATCAAAACTGCTATAAAAAATTATTTGCATAAGTATCGCTGTCTGGGACAGATGGCTGGATGACCTAACACTTCTGTATCAGGTCAGCTGGCATAATCATTCATGCATGCCAATGAGTTTATACAAGCAAGGCTGTGGATAACTTCTTTTTTTTTTGGTTTGCATGTGTTCAAACACTCTTTCTTGTTGCTAGTTAGTTTGCATGAAACTTGCATTTTAAATGGAGTGGAGAACTGTCATGGTTCCCAGAAATGTCCATGTGTCTTTACTACAAGCAACAGCAGTCTTTTTGTCCCAACAAAACAGAAGCTTATATTTTTCACATATATCTGCTGTTTGAGTTTTTAAGTGCTTTCTTCCTTTTAGTTTCATCTGTACACTTCTGCATTGTTGATTGTGTTTTTCAAACCCCTGTCAAGGCTTGGGAACAGTGCAATTACCTGGCGACAAAAGGACCACAAAAGGCTGGACACAGGCCTGGCAGATTACTGGAGGACACCTCATTACTGCAGCAGACTTCAACAATAGGCCTGGGCAATGCTTCCTCTACATCTATCTGTCAAGTGTGCTATTAGCCTGTCAAATAGGTACAGTCAGCACCATTAGGCCACCTTGATAATCAGACCTATTTACCCCCTCATTTTCCCCTCCTTCACTGTCACAGCCTCTGGGTCCAGTAGAATGACAGCACCCCATTTCTTCATCCTGCCTTGTCTTATTGCCCATTCTTCTCTTATGTCATTCTTCGACAAAGACAAGTGCAGCTGATCATTATGTTCCTCCACGAGTTAATCTAATCAAATGTGGTATGACATCTACTGGTCATGGAAAATTTCATTTCGAAATACGTTTCAATACAATGACAAAAGTAAATGAAAAAAAAAAATCTGGATGAAGCAATTACTCTCTTGCTGGTCCCTGAAATACGTAAGTGCAGGGTAAGTTATTTCTACAATTTATGGTAAAATGGGCCAAAATGAAATTAATTTAACATTTGGTATTCCATCACTAGATGAGAACATGTATTTGCAGACCTAAGTGCTCATCTGCACTGGATAGAAGACATAAAATAATGCATCATAGAACAGAAACGATCAACAACGAGGGACCATTATGAGAACATTAAATACTTGGACTCAGTTGGAAATCTCTTCTCTTTGACCACACATTAACTAAGATTCATTAGTGATGTACTAATTTACATTTATTCACTATATTCTGTTGACCAAATGAAAGACCTAATTGTAAGTTTATTTCTACTTAATCTCACTATAACAATTTAGAATAGGTTAATAAAAAAGTAAATTTGTTGATGTTGATCTGCTGCCAACAAACAGAAGAGCAAGTTATTATTTGTTAAACTTTAAGTAATTACAGAAACTGTGGAATGGAGAAAAGATCAGGTTAGAAAAACAAGCAAATAAAAGCTACTTGTTTTGGCAACTTGGGGGAAGAAAATGTTAATTTTGTGAAAGCGTTTGAGTTTGAAATGACAAACAGGAACATGGCTTTTTAAAACATGTCACCACTGAATTTTTTAAGCCATGACTTACACATTTATTGCTATTTGACTACATTTTCAGCTCCACTATAGTCCAGCTATTTGGTTTCTGGTTTTCTCAACATGTGCCTCAGCATATACCATTGTATAATAATTATTATACATGATATGATGGCTCATTGACTTGTGTGTGGCAGCGTAATGGCATGAAGAAGAAAAAGAAATGAAAGAAGTGACTGAACTGTAGGACTGAACTGTCTGCTAATCTCTGTTCCTATTAATACATTATTGATGTTTTGTTTTAACCTTGTCCGAGTACCTGTGGCACCTGGAATGAAAGGTGACTAAGTAATAAAGGACAGCAGTATAAAAAGCATGCATTCATGCGAGTTATAAAAAAGCATACAATGATATATATTTTCATCTCTAGTTAGCGCATAACCACTATGATTATTGTAACTTGTGAACATTAGGTACATACCAGCCTGGTTGGTGGTGATGTCTATGGTGACATGCTGTGCTGGGTATGGACTCTTATTGCTGACACCATTCACAGCTTGTATCTCAAAGCTGTAGAGTGTGTGAGCCAGTAGGTTACTGATGAAGACCCTGGTCTCTGTCAGACCCAGCTGTCGAGGAACAAAATCCACGTTGTCATCGCAGTGGGAACAAGAGCGTCTGTCCGCTCTGCACTTTTTGCACACTATATTGTAGACGACATCATCCCGGCCGCCTGTCTCCCTGGGAGAGTGCCACTCAAGGATTACTGAGGTCTCGTTCACGATGGAGATCACATTTCTTGGGCTGGATGGAACACCTAGAGAAATATAGCAAAATCACGTGAGTCAACACTGGTTCTATCAAGCTCTGTAGCTATTTTTCTAACAATACGTTTCACCCTGAGCAAAGCTGTCATCACACTTAAAATTAATAAATAAAAAAAAGATTCCATTGCTAGTAAAGAAAATAGTAAATTCTCTTCTGTGAAATTATACATTTTACAACACAGTAATAAATGTAAGTGCTATTGTTCAAGGCTCTTGCACAAATTTTCTCCATCTGAAGCACAATTGAAATGATAATTTATTCTTTCACATTCAGATAGATCATACAGTGAAACAGTAATGTCTATCAAATGTTGGTTATTAACAAAAACGCAGCGTGGCAAAAAGTACTCTGATCCAAGTGGCTCTGGAAATTCATGGTTCCATTCAATCCCTTATAGTTCATTGCTGGAGCAGAACCTCAAAAATTATATGTAGAAATAAATCAAGAAATAACACAACTATTGTTCCGACTGAGTGGTGGCTTGTTATCAGGGTGCAAAAAAGAGGGTGGGAAGCTGTGTTCTTGTTCTTGGAATTTCAGCATGGTTCTTTAAGATTTCAAATCTGCTGAAATGGCAAGGGAAAATTATGCTTAGCTGATATGCTGAGTCCCTCCAGCTGCACAGAGACAACTCTTCTCTCTCAAAAACCAGTGAAAGCACAATCTTCCCAAAGTCCTTGGTCAGTGTTATTCAGGCTGAATGAGGCAGCCCCGGAGAGGTAATCTGATACCAACTTATCCTCCATAAAGCCCAGTCGCTATTGTAAAAAAAGAAAAAAGTTTTGGTACACCGACCTATCTCTAAGTTTATGACAACTTTTAAATTGATACAATCAATTGTAACATTTGAGAATTTTCTTTCTGCAGATTGCTAACAAACTATATGATACTTCTCTCATTTTTGTGTACTCTTAACACTTCTGGGGAAAAAAAACACACAGATTTGTAAGCATATAACTATACATCACTTTACTGTAGCGTCACTTTTTTGAGGGGAAGAGGTCAGAGTTACTTCATTCCTCACAGAGATGATTAATCATTGTTGTTGCAAAGCCAAGTGGGATAGGCCTGGCAAACCAGGACAAAGCGACAAAACACACAAGGGTGACAGAACAACCCTGTTATGGCTGCAACCTCATCTCAGTGCCTCAACAACAGAAAGGTCAGTGACAGGAGGGGCAGGACCTCCACAGTGGGATTACTATGGTCTAGCTGAGGGGATAGATAGTGCTCCAGATGCAGGTCAAATGGCACCTAATTTGGTCCTTTGATGCTACAAGATGCATTGTATGTGCAGAAGAAATACAACTCAAAAGTGTCTGAGGGACTAGAAGCACTGCTGTTCTCTGAGGAACTTCGATCGGCACTTCATACGTTACCCACCCACAGTGTACACTCAGTATCATCCATCACCTACTTCCTCACACCCCTGAACTTGCATTGCTAGAGAAAAAAAAAAAAACAATACACGAGTGCGACTGTAAAAACTACACCCAAACAGTTTTCATGTACCTGAGTCAATACTTTTTTTGTGTTAATGTATCAATTCAGCGCTTCACTGATGAAAAATAATAAAAAATGAAAAAAATAAAAGTTTCTTTGATGACACAGTTGCTGATTCATAGATAGCAATAAATCAGATGTGACTGCCACCTTGAGAATAATTTGCAGACTATTATTGCAGTCTTTGGCCCTTTTAATTTATAATAAATTTATTGCACAAAAACACAACGTAAAAGCCCCTAAGATCAAGTTTATTCCACTATGACCATTATATTTTGTTGCACTTACACAATTTTTTTTTCTCCTAGGCCAAGGGAGTGTTAAACCATTTCTGACATGTGCTGATGTGTATTAATAGTGCAATCCCACCAACAATAATTGCATTTATCAGATGTGGCAATCGCAGTGGCACATCATGATGCTGGCTAACTGAATTGACATAAGGCTGCAAACTAAACCCAATTTCGCTGAGAGGGAAAGAAGAAACAAATGCATAACAAATGACAAGTGCAATATTTACATGCATCGAGTCTCAGAGCTAGTATCTGCAGGATGATTGCATATCTGCATAAACTAACAAACTACAATCATGTTGTCAATAATAATTTCATATTATGTCATACATTATTATTAATTAAATATTATATCATTTATACTGTATTTAGCCCAAATTAATTCTATGCTATTCTATCATAAAAAAATATGAGAATGAAATTCTTGTACTTTTGAAGTAAAAATAATGTGGAGTTAGAATAGTTCTAAATAAACAAATCAAAACAAACAACACATGTTGTAGCAAATAATGTCCTTCTGTCTTTCTATGTGTTTTTTAACTCAATAAATCACAAACATACATCTTTCATTATAGACATTATTTCCAGACTAAAATGTAGTCTTCTACTCTGGTCAAGTTCTCAGTACCATCACAGACTGATATGCAAAGCAGTCCTAGAGGGGCTTGAAAGCAACACCAAAAATAAAATCCCACCTTCACCCCACAAATATTTGCCATGTAACCATTTAGTTTTGAAACTGGTTGTATTTTTTTAAATGGCCTGTGAGGGATCAGTGGATGTTTTGTAAAAATGTTGATCAAAACTAGAAAAGTCGAGATAGAAGGACAGCTTGGTGAGAGATGAAATAAAACATGTCTTAAAAGACCATTTTTCTACAGTGAGAGGAACAAAGAGCTGTATTTTCTTACAACTGTCCTCATTTCTAAGAATTCTTTTCCTGAACTAAACCAACTTTTCTAAGAATTTTGGAAGTCGTCTTAAACAATAGTTTTGAAATCTTACAAGATTACAAGATGACAGATTTGCCCATCAAACTAATGGCGCTACATAAAAAATTGCAAAAGTGAAGGTTTATTATTAGCACCACCTGCCTGCAAACATGTCCTAGGTGAGCCCTGTTGAGAACTCATACAAACAGCAGTGCTCAAGTCAGAGTGCATTATAGCTTTTACTTTTAGTATGCAACTGAGAAGTGAAAGCAAATTGTGTCTTTTTGACAAACTGTGATAACATAAATCCAAAAGAAACAATTGGTAACAGGTGCTTTACTGTTTTTATGCACATACTTCAAAACTTACTTGAGTTATGTATGTTTTTCACTTCTTTGAAGAAAACATACATAAATGATAATTAGCACTTTTGGGATGTTGAAAAAAACTGAGATGGAGGCTCAGTTTGTGTGAAAAACAGGAAAAAAGGAGGTTGTATTTGTTCAAAACATCCACTTCCCCAAAACATCTCTTTAATAAATCAAATGTTTCTGTGAATTAGTATGGGCATGTGTATTGTTGTTTCCCAGATATAAACTTGCAAATACATAAGCATTTTAATAATTTAGAGTAAGTGTGATAAAGTTTAAATAATAACAATTTGACAAATAATAGTATTTTTTATTTATTTTTTGGTTTAGCACAGACTTATAAGGAACACATATTTAAACATTCAATTATTAGCACAAAATACAACCTTACAATGGGTTGATATACTTTTAAAATTAAAACACAAAATATATTACAAATAAAAATAATATATATTTGTTTATTTATTAGAAAAAATATATTAGAGATCTCTTTATTTTTCACCTTTTCCATTTCACCATTAATTCCATCCGAAAGACATATCACTGTATCTCTCTCCTCTATGGACCAATAAGTAATCTCTAGAGTTCCCTCAGTCACTACCCAGCCTGTCAGTCTTCTCTTCCTGATTCACACATTGACAAAATCCCCTTGGCCCAGCATGCTGAAACTGGCTGACCTTTTCCTAGTGAAATGCTCTCACAAGTGCACAAAAACTATTTTCCTCACATTCACACACACGGGGAAGGAAAGGCACTGAAGGTCACATTACGACTTAAAGTCCAGGCAAGGGACTGAAGGGGCACAAAGTAAAAATGCAAACTGCTTTCCCAAATGTACTTACTTTACTAGGCAGTCCCAGTACTCCCACACTGGGAGACTGAACACTTGTGGTGTTCTTACCCTCAGGCAAGTATTGAAAACAGCACAAGACAGAGAAATGGGAGAAAGGAGGGGTGTAAGACAGAGGAACAGTTTGAAATGCATCCCGGTTCTGGCATATTAGGAACTCTGAAGGAAGAGGCTGGTGGAGATAGGATGGGGGTTGGGGGTATAGCACGAGGCCCCCCTGCTGAAAAAGCCAGGGATTGGATGATCCATCCGCAAGCTAATCAGGCTGATTTGGAGCATACAGAGACCTGTGCTTCTGACGCTGCTGAGAAGCACTTAAGCTACAGCTTCTGCCGCTCTAGACTGGCTTGATTTAAGCTACTCTGGCAGTGGTCTTATCAGGACCCACAGTATTAAAGAGATTCTTACTGGGATGATCTCAGCAGCCCCCCTACTGAGTTCTAGGGCACCCAGAAAAATCAAGCTAAGCTGCTACAGTATGTTTCAACCCACAGAGGAAGCTTTGAATATGCTGCAAATGCTGTAAAAAATTGTGATGACAAAAATAGGAAGACCTAAACTGGTTTAATGGTAATGGCAAACGCTGGAGCTGAAAACAGAAACAAAAGAACATTCTAAATCGTGCATGGGAAATATACAGTAATAAGGATGTGTTCTGAGGGTGGAAAAAAAGTGTTTTTTTTTTCATGAGTGCAAAATGAAGGAAAAGTTTTGAGCAAAGGGGGAAACAAGAAAAGATCTGACAGAGAGGAAACGACTTGAATGATTGAAATCAGAAAGAAAAGTAACAGGCTGCACTGACAATTGGGATCTGTTCAAGATAATCAGTGGGGAGCTTTTGTGGAGATTGCTTGGGGGAAATGCAAGGTCTCAAGGTAGTAGCAGATGCTGCAGCTGAAAATTTACTAATTCACCAAAGAGCAATGTAATATGCCATGGGAGAACATGGAGAAGTCAAAATGAGAGATGTCTTCCATTTATAACACAACTTAAATGTGTGAGAGCCACAGTGATATAGCTGCTGCTTTAAAGCACTTGTTTAAAATTATATATTAAAAAATCCATGTCTAAGGATTAATAGCGTTTACAAGTTTTAGATGTGACAGCAATGCAGCCATAATAACAATAAAGTAAAGTGGCCATTAGCCTATTCATGAAGCCAATTAGCTAAATTTGTTTATTAATCTGAAATTAATTAACAAATAACCAGACAACAAGTTCCTCCATGTCAGCTGTAAAGACAAGAACAGATAAATTATGTACTTCAACGCATCAGCAAAAAAAAAAAAAAAAAAAAAAATGCTAAAAAGCAAACTTTTTTGTCGGTTTCGTTCTGTGCAACTGTATGTCAGCTGGGACAGCTGGAAATGCTTAGCATATTGCTTTTACATCATATTTAGATAACTACGATGCTGTATGAGGCCGTATTGGATCTCCAGCGGATAACGGCAGGACAATGTTGCAGCTTCACAGCATCTGCCTGAGTAATTAGGACTTCAGGGGATGATAACAGACAGAGGGAAAAAAATGAAGACAAAGTTAAATTAAAACAGGAGACATTTGAAGAAAAATGGAGAAGAAGCTCAATGGAACTGTAATGGAGATGCAAAAACAAAAATGTGATTGTTAGAGTCATGTTTAAAAGAAACAGTGGTGGTTTGAATACCTACTTCTTTCATTCTAACTCCCAGTGATAGTTTGGTAATAGAGGAAAAGCTTGAAGTGTGTTTCACGGGTTAACAAATATTCGTCCTGTACAAGAATACCATGGTAATTAGAGTACTTGTGTGTGTATGTTATATCCTGCCTGGTATACTCACTGGTGCAGGGTTCATCTGGCTGATCACCGTCCCCGCGGTAATAGCCATTGCGGCACACACAAACAGTGGCAGCCTCAGCTGTGGAGCGGCTGTTAGAAGGGCACTGGAGGCAGAGACCTGGACCTTGGGTTGACTTGAAGGTACCCGGTGGACATGCTGCAACAAGAAAAAGCCATCATCAGAAAATAAATGGAGGGGGAAAAAAAATCATGAGCGGAATCGCACTGATTAAGTTAGGCATCTGTGTTTTGTGAATTAATCTGCAAAATTGACAAGAAGATATCAAATCCTAAATTTGTATAAAATTAGCCGTCCCTGAGATAGTGTTTTCTCATAACTTTTTAATAACTAATATTATCACCAGGAAGCCTCTGAAAAAGTAAAAAGCAGTCTAATGCTTTTATGAAATGCTTTTCTCATACTGCACAACAAACTGCTTCCACACAAGCACATTTGACTCTGTAACTATTTCACACACAAACATTTATAAATTAAAAACACATTGGGGAAAGTTGTGGACTTTCGCATCTTGCTCAATAACACTTCTACACATGAAAAATAGGAGCAAAAATGCAACAATTCCCTCAAATTATCGAATGATCTGCTTCACCTTTTGTATTGCAGCCATGCTACAATTCCTTGTGCCTTTTTAAAAGAAACAGCCTGAGCTGTTATAACAAGAACATAGAGTACTGCTACAGTCAAGGTGGCACTCATTTATGGAAGTAACAGTGGTGTGTCACTCTTAAATTTGAAAGGCTGCAGCAGAGGACAAAGATTATTGTGGTTGATATCACTGTCCCTAAGTGATAGCAATAACCTAATCCATTTACTCTCATGCCTAAAAAATAAAATAAATAAATAAATAAAATAGCACAAAGCTGAGAAGATTCAGCACCATGTGGAAGGATTTAATGACTATAATAACTATGATAAATGTCTGGTATTTTAGCAAGCTCACTGGTGGGGGAGAAAGCTGTGCCATTGCTGCACTCTTAAGGGGGAAGGGTTATAAATTTAATGGGACAAGGCTGATTGATCACAACAGCTTGACTGTAGATGTAGAGTATGCTCATAATTGTGTAAAATCAGAAATTTTATTCTTTTTATAGCCCAGAGCCTAAAAAGGAAGAAACATTCTGAAAACTATGTAAGGAGCCATGAAAAACAAACAAAAACACTTCCTAAAAGGTTGAGAAACATGACTATGGTTTATAAAAATAGTTGCAGTAAGTGTTTCATATGATAAATATATTAGTGATTTATTGAATCTGTACAGATTTTTTTCTGGCATCAAAGCTACATTGTGTCTGAGAATCTTTTCAATTGTGAATAATGCCATATTTTATGTGAAGAAGAGCCTTAGAACCTCTATCAGGAATAGACATAGAGATATAAATATTCAATGTATGCAATGCATGGTTTTCTTTGGCAACTGCCATGCTGCTTTCTTGGTACTGATGCATTTTTTAGCACAACACCTGTCACAAAATCGTGAAGGGATACCACATATTTTTCTCTGCAATACAGTTTCTGTGTCTTAATCAGGGATTTGAAGTAAATGCATGTGGATATCCTAATTTATTAACCAAATAGCAAAAATGTAAAATTGTCAAATGTCTTAATTTTGCTGCAAGCATTGGTCTTTATTAGGATGGATGTGATGAATTAATGTTTATATTAGCACAGATTTTCTTCCATGATTCAATTTGATCTGTATTCAGAATGCATGCTATAATGACTCCATTTAATTTAGATCACACATTTGAGCAATTTGTTGCTGGGCTGAATCGTTTTGAGTTATTAGGAATGTAAAGAATGTTGCTTGAGAGAGCAGTGAAAAAAGCACAAGTTGTGAAATGTGTGAATAGCTTTCATTTTACCAGAATCCACTTTGCACATCCCAGAATGGCGAGTGTTTTTGTTAGTTGTCGCCTGTTTTTCTGTTTGTAGGGCATGTGTAAGTTGTGTGTGTGTTAGGAGATTAGTTTTGTGAAGAGTGTATTAAAAAAATCATGGAACAAATTTCAATAACATTCAAATTGTATTTATGCTTGGAATGCCAGATTCCTAATACTCATATGTTAAAAACACATACAACTTAACAAATTGCTATCTATATTTCTGGTACATTTCTTTATACTATTCATACCAGCCTCCCCACAGACTTAATAAATAGTGTAAAACAAGAGGTTAAAGGACAAAAACAAATTAAACAAACCACTCAGATAGCTTTCAGAGCCCTGGTTGTTTTTTTTTTTTTTCATTTCTTTTACTGTGGCTAACAGGCAGACGCTAACTGACTGACCTCATGTCTGGTTACAAAACTCTGTCAACACATAGCAAAGCTGCCTCATACAAATACAGCAGACATACATGACCAGACCAAAACAGCCACAAACAGCTGATAAAAGAGAACACAGCTATGTTGTGGATACACTAGAACCACAGAGAAAGAGTGCCACTGGGTTTGTGGGATCCTATAAAGACTATAAGGTTTCTATAAGAGAGAGGGGGAATATTTTTTTTAGCGTAGGAGTGGAAGTTTGCAAAGTCTCATGACTTTTACCACAGACTTCTCACGTAACAAGATCAAGCTCCACCTAAAACAAGAACACTGAGACTCTTAAAAAAGTGCTCTGTTGTCATGTGCAAGCACAAACCAGCTGCAGAGTCGCTTTGTGAGGCAATAACTTCCAACAATATCAGACATTACAAGATGATAAAACGACGATCAAAAATGACTTTCTAGCAGGAGAAGAGGAGAGAACTTATGTGTCATCATATCTGAAGCATAAAAGGGGAAACAGAGAAGCCCTTGCATGCAGATGGGCATCTTACAAAGGCAAGTGAGAACGCTTCAGATGTGTTAAACAGACTCTTTTGAAAATGGGTCACTATAGGTTGTTCACAGTGCGTTTAATGGGGTGTAAGCAGAATGTGTGCATTAGGTTTTGCCCTCGGGTTGTGTGTTTACAGACAAACTGCAGTTTCCCTGGACACTCATAAACGTGCAGAAAGTGAAGAGAAAAGCAGAGGAGGTTGTGCTGATTCAGCTGTCTGGGCTAGAAGCGCTGCAAATGGGTTTTAAAGCAAACTCTGTGCGAGCAAAGAAATGCACAGAATCTTATACTCGTGTACACATACTCAAATAAACATATCCAGCCTAAAACCCAGAGAAAACGACAATGTTGGCATCAAAGAATGCATTTGGTGATTTACGCAGCAACACATGTAGCCACTGTTGACCCCGTTAAATGAGATGGCGCGCCCACATTTTCCACCACTTGATTAGAATGTGTTCAACAGAACCTGAGATAATTTAACGCCTCTCCTTGGAAAAGCGAGGACGGTGCGATCAGCGTTACAGGAAGGGAGATAAGTGACAGCCAGGCAAAAGCAAATAGGCAGCCACACACACACACACACACACACACACACACACACACACACACACACACACACACACACACACACACACACA
>JAVKLF010000064.1:10086365-10096774 GCA_034783495.1 Millerichthys robustus | reverse complement strand
ACACACACACACACACACACACACACACACACACACACACACACACACACACACACACACACACACACACATATGTGCAAACACTTTAGACACAGCAGAAGATTAATGACTGTGTAGATTATAACTCCTACCTTGGAGCTGAGGCTTTTTCTCTAATTGAAACATAATATGTGCATGAATCCAAACATTAAACTCATTAATTAACTGCTTACTGATCTGCCTCTGAGTAAGAAGAAGGGGGAAAACAGATATTGAGCATGGAGAGGAAAAACGATTTGGTGTGTTTCACGTCACCAAACCCCCTAAACGTCCTGTTCTGAAGCCTGGCAGCAATAGGCTGAGGATCCTGACTGTATGCTTCAGTGAACTTGGAACCAAGCCCAAAGTCTTCTCTCTTGATTTGTGAATATTTAGATTAAAGGAGGTTTGGAGTTCCTGTGCTGCAGAAAGAAAGACCCATCACTCATCATCGGTTTTCCTTTTTAGATACACGAGGGGATTGAACATTAGATCAACAACCAATTAGTCTCCCCTATGGGGGGATACCCCACAACTGAACTGGCTGCAAAACATCCACTCCTTTTAAATTCTCCCAACAGGTTCTTCAACTCATAGTTTTCTCCTCTTTTTCTCCTTCACTTCTTTTCTGACTTTACATATTTTTGTGTGTCCCACAGGTAATAAACTAATTGCTCCCCCCCCCCCCCACACACACACACACACACACTGCCTCACCATCTTTCTCTTGCCTTGATTGACAGGTTTGAATCTGTGTGAAGTTGGCCCATCTTTACTTTTATTATTCTTTTTCAATACTGATCTCACTATATTCTACTACTACCATAATACAGCAATCCTACCCAACAAGCATGCATGGCTTTACTCAAGTTTTTCCAGCCATGATTTGAGTAAAACAAAGGCATAAATATAAACTAAACTGAATAAACCAACATAATTACAGCAACATCCTTAACATGATCATTCCTAAAACAAAGAAGGACATTGTGGAAACTATCTGATGTAAACCCTTTCTCAATTGTTGAACCTCTTACTTCTTAAAATATGGAAAATTAATACATGCAAAACAAGTCGCTGAACTGGGAGCCAGGTAAGATTGACACAAAGTGTTTAAACTGACCAATACACTTGTTTACCACAAGGAAAACAACTCACATGCAGGGACACTGTCACTGTGTCACATACCGAGCTCATGTTTTGAAGTTTCTACTTCCAGATGTAGGATTATTAAAATTGGTGTGATACGAATTTCATTCACTTGTCATGCAAGCATCACCAGGTGTGTGAAAGATTAAATGGAAATGCAGAAGTTAGAAAGTTCAGAAAGCCAGTCTCAAAGTAAAGTTGGAAATTGCTTTAAAACTCAAATCCAATGAAAGTAAAAGTGTACTAAATCCTTCCCTGACTTTTCTATTACTCTCAAGAATGAACAAGCTTTTTTATTTTACCAGCAACAATGACTTGGCATCAAACTGTGAGAAATACAATCAAAGATGTGCAAAAATTGATGGCAAGGTACCTTGGGAAGGTATTGTGAAATATTTAATTTTAATGTTTGCAACTTCTGTTCCACTCTGATAAATACCATTACCATTAAAATCAGAGACATTAGTGAAGCTTTTCTTGTTTTTCACTTTTGATTTTTTTTTCTTTTTACTCTAACACAAGAACTTTATCTAAGTTTTTAGATAAGCAAAGTATGTCAGTGTCATCAGCGCACAGGTTGTGAGTAACTTTCAGTGACAGTATGACTCCTGGCCCCCAAAGCACACTCTTAACCTCAAACATCATCCATCACATGGCGAGATCGCAGTCTTTAGAGGTTTTAGAATCATGCACATACCCACTCAGTCACAGACACTCAAGCATGCAAGCTTATGATTGGGTCAAGACCACAACTGACCCTTATTTCACTATTTTGTTTCCCAGTCAATCAAAAAGACAGCACACTTACGCCCAAATCGTAGGTCACTTAAAAGCTGAGAGCTTTTCTGCTTGAGAATATTTAGCTGATAAATTTCAAAGTATATGTCTAGTAAAGAAATGACTATGCTGTTTGACTTAAGGGACAACCGCCGTCTAAAGAGACAAAAGCCAATCAGAGCTAAAGCCAATTGGTATTCCACATTGGTTCCCTGTCATTGTTCATTTTCCTTGAACAGTCCACATAATGAGCTGTTTTTTAAACTCAGGTATTCCATTTCTCCACAAGGTCATTAAAAAAAACATAATAAAATCATTTGTGACAGAGGCATGGGTGGAAACAAAGCCTTGTCAGAATCATCACAAAATGCCTGCAGGACTTTAAAGGTCAGGGTAAAATGCCTTTAAGGGTTATGATTTATTTATTTAGAGAAACTGATTTCAGGACACTTTTGCATTTTTTTGTAAACTGCCATCTCACAAGGTTCTCCGTTAAACAGCTTTAGAAACCTCTACAGTATGCTGGTTTCTTTTTTCCCGTTTAAAGGCATGCAGAGTTCATGATTACATCATTTAGCATGTCTGGTCAGTGTAAGTCTTCACTATACCCTGTCATCACCTCCCAATCTCAGAAGAGAGAATGTAAGGAGTGGGATAAGATGGCCGGAGTGGTTCTCTTAGGAATTAAAGGATGGTCAGAAGAGCACGGCACCTCATATGCTTTTGTTAAGAGCAACCGTGCTGAAGCGTTCTGCCCACATTACACTCCCCCTGATCATTAATCATCCATCCATTCTAGCCCTGTCAAAGCTTCTCCTCTAAGATAAGACATGCATATACACCCACCACCGCCCACACACATTCAAACTTACTCTCATGTGGACATATTTCACACACCTTCTGCTGTCTTTGTCCACATCACCAAACATCTAGATCTATGTATACTCTCCTAGCTAGCTGAGACAGCAATGCCTGATGCTGCAGAAACCTCTTTGAAAATTGGTTAACTCCCTTGAGAAAACTGTGATCGTCTCCAATTAGGGCTCAACTCAACACATGAACATGTATTACTATTTAGTGCTTAATTAGAGATGAGAGGCAAGAGCTCATATAACCGGAAACTAGGCAAAATGTGCATTATATTTAATTTTTAGACATAGATGTGTCTAATTTAAGAAAAAAAAACAGTAGAGGTTTGGTGCTGGTTTATGCAAACTTGTCTGGATATAGTCAACCTTGGTTGACTGATTTCAGTAGGGGGCAGTGCAACAGTAAATAGCTAGAGACAGATAAAAGAACCATTTACTCTGAGAGAGAGCAAAAAGAAAATCTGTGGTATTATTTTGTCAAACTATCCTTGGTACTTTATACAAAGATGATAAATCTAACAGAAACAGAATCTGTCTGTGAAAGTGACTGATTCAAGAAGACGCGTTCTCTTTAAATTAAAGTGTGTGTGCGTGTGAGCTTGAACAAACCAGCGAACAATTTAGCAGACAGCCCACACCCCTGGGCAGGCTGTTACCATGGTAACCTCACAGCCAGTATTTTTTTTGGCTCACACTTTTCTTTTGAACAGCCGGCCAATGACAGACCAGCCGACTGGGAAATCTGGCTTACTGAAAGCACCTCTGCGAGTTGTGTGTCTACAAGTGAACGTATGCATGCGTATGCATAATATGAGCATAATACAGATGAAGCAAGCTATAGATTTTTTAAGCTCCACACAGACTCCTCATATCCAAGTGTTGCATTGGCAGTTGGCTGATCTTCCTGGCACATTGGCCCAGGTGTGTTTTGTTACCAGGAAGATTCAACTATGTGTCAAGACAACAAGCTTATAATTCGGAGTGGAGAGTAGCCAGAGAGAAGCAAAGGAAGAGATAGAAAAGATGAGATTTTCGTATTCTAGGAAATTCCACTGTGCCAATCTATCCCTGGCTGGCAAGGTAGTGGAGAAAACCGCCCTTTGAAACATATCGCCTCTCAGCAGGCAGTAACATGTGCTTGCACTACAATCTACACTGTAATCAGAACCTAACAGGGGGCTACCAGGCTCATTGCCCACTGCCAACTAAGAGAGGAAAAACAAGGAAAGGCAAGAACGACTGAGAGTTACTTGATGAGTAGCGAAATCAGTCAGTGGCTGCCATGTGAGCAAGACCGATCTTATTGTATTTCTTCACACAGCACTTGCAGGATTGCTAATCAAAGTTCACAGCTGAAATAAACTAGAGTAAAAGTTCAATCCCATTGTCAAAAACCTAACATGCTTTAAAAAAGACCCCACAAGAAAGCTAGAGCAGGCAGGAATCTATTTTTATGACATAAGTTGAATTGTCTGTGGATAATGACTTTAGATTCAATACAGTGAGTAAAGTTTATGTGGCAGAAAAAACTAACTTTCTGGTTTCTACAGTTCAAAGTTAGGAGAGACCATTAGCTTCCTCTGTCTCAGCACTTGTCTCTTTTTAAACAGATCCAGCTCATTAACTTCATGGCTAGATCAATTAATCCATTGTAGTTAACCAAATATGCCTGCTCTTGCTCTTTTTGAGTCTTTGTTGATGCCTTTCTCATCGACTATTGCATTTATAGTCCTAACATATGTTGATTCTCTTGTTCATATGTCTGAAATAAATGTTACAAACAAATGAACTGTAGACTGACAATTAACGTGCATTTTCTCTAAAGTTTTGGCTGATGCCTGGACAGATTGTGTTGTCTTTAAATTAGGTATACACCTTGTAGTTAGAGTTTGAAAAACAGATTAAATATCAAGAACAATCTCAAAGCCTACTTTAGTCATTTTGACTTTTATTGTGTTTAATAAAAATAATTCTAACATTTATTTCTCTTTACATAGCTTGGAGTAAGGGCTACAAAACAAATTACTTATCTTAACAATGAATATAGAGATAATACAATTAAGATGATTATACAGACTATTAAATACATTGGCATTTGAACATTAATAGTGTCCCTCCAATTAAAAAGTTGAGTTTTAAGTGAAGTGTGTGTGTTTTTTTTCTTTTTGATCTCTTTTGACCCATTATAGCTGGCCGAGTGGGTTGATACTTATTCCTGTGAACTAATTAAAAAAGAAAAGGAAACAAAGGAAAGTAAAAAAATAATTGATTTTTCCTGTTGGGATTTGTCCAACATGTCTGTAAGATTCTAATTTGTCCTTTTTTGCAATTCAAAAGCATTGAACTCTCAAGTGATTGCTGCACAGCTGGTACCTGCTGGTAGAGCAGGTACAAACTGAAATTATGTTGTTAATAATTCTCCCTACTTCTGTATGGCTCTCTAACATTTAACATAATAACAATTATGGTAAAATCACTTGATAAACTTTTTAAATATCTGGATTTAATTCAATAAGAACTTTTATAATATATATATATTTACTTGCATAAACATCTCACAAATGAATGTCAAGGTACTGTGTGTGTGTGTGTGTGTGTGTGTGTGTGGGGGGGGGGGGGGGGGTTTGAACACAGTGGTGGGAAATATAACGGTTTCTGCACTGTTTGTAGTTCTCAATTTTGATTTCTAATTGAGTGAACGTAACACAATGTTCACACGTGAATTGTTTCTGTTAAACACAAGCACACATGCCAAAGTCATTGGGCTGAATGGTTTATCGAAGACACTGCATTGTGAGAGGTTTTTTCAATCCTAAACATCATAGCAATAAAAAGGTCTGGTCACAAATGTCTCACCTTCAAAAAAAATAAATAAATAAAAACAGCAAGATTTTGCGCCTCCTCGTGCATTGCTGTCGCTTTCCTCACAAATAATCTTTCAGATTCAGTTAGAGACCAAAGGTTAGAGATGGAGTGTACTTAGATGTGGATAACAAAAAAAGAAGTGAATTAGAGAAAAAATATAAGTCTGGCTTTAAAAAAAAATAACCGTGACTTTAGGGCCTACACCTTTTGGCTGCAGACTCCACCACTAATAATGGAACAAGAAATGAGGTTGGAGTAAAGAAGAGGGGAGAGGTGATGGTTGGGTTATTGAGGGCTCTGTGTTCTGAGATGGTCAACATCAGCTACTGGGAAAAAAACTATCATTACAATTCACTTGCAAGATGTTCCTCCAACTGAACCAACATATTCACTGTTTACTGCCTGTGCAGCTTTTATGCCTAATGGGCAGTAATGATAAAATGTTCCGCATCAAAAGAAAAAGCAGAAATTATGTGTAAAGCGTGGGTGAGTAGAAGTGACCAGACTGAGGGCAGTATAGTCTGAGAAAGGCAAACAGAGAAATGGGAAAAAGGAGCAAAACAAAGTGAGAGAGAAAGCACTCAGGAGTACATCTTGTCACTCAAATTATTGAAGGTATAGTCCCACAAAATGTACGATGTCTGTGTGAAGTAGCCATTTCTTATAGCATACTTTCTGAAGGCTGCTATTTCTAAAAATATATTTATATAATAAGCCAAGATGCAACTGACAATACACTAAAAAGGCTGCATGATAAATGTTGTTTATAGTACTTTGCTATCCACATTACCTAAAGTAGAATTTTCCATTCATGGTTTAGAGTGGGTGTGCTTTCATAAATACCAAAACAACAATTGTATTGACATCAGGTCCAGACATGAGCAAAAACTCTCAATGGATGAATGACAAGCATTGAATTTTATTTCTACAAAAAATACACACAAAAAAACAAAACAAAAACAAACAAACAAGATGGCTTAAACAAATAGCATGAGTGGAAAGAGGCTGACCCTATTTCCTGGCACAGGATGCCCCTGAAGCTGTGAGATCCTCAAAAGGTGTCCAGATCCCAGAGTACATCTATATTCATGTCATATTTACATTTGGCTGACCTCTTCAAAACCTTATCAGTAAGCTGTATCTCCCTCCAGACATACACACGTGCACAGAGAACTGGTGCGTGTGTATGAAGTGCCGCCATCCCACCTGTCCAAATCTCCAAAACTGGACAGAACTGACCTTTATCACACAGTCAATATACCAAAGGTATGAAACAGGCATTTGTGTGTGTGTGTGTGTGTGGGTGGGTGGGTGTGTGTAGACTGTGTGTTTGTGGGTGTGCTTCAGAAACCTCTTTGCACCCTCGTGCATTTTTGGATTGATGGAGACAGAAAGGCATTCAATAGGATAAGGAGTGGATGATAGACAGAGTCAGACTGCAGCTGATGGATGGTCAACACATTGGACTTAAAAAAACTGTTGGCATCAGAGCACCAGACAGGAACATTTATAAACATCTGATTGTAAAAATATCAATAAAAATCTGACCTGCTTATTATGAATGATGTAGATTTTTTTTCTAATGGCTGTGGATGGCAGTTTATAGATGCATTACTTTTTTTTCCTGATGGATATTTTCACTTATGCTACCACAGTGATGTTTCCCTAAACTGTTGCAGATTCTAAAACCAGTTCCCACATAAACCCAAATGAATCTTACAATGAAGTCCTCCAGATTACTAGACATAATTTTCTTATGTGTAATAAATACAAATATGCATAAAAATGATCCTTTCCTTGGAAGATGACACAAATGCTGCTGTTTTCCTTGTTGCTCACTGAAGGTACAGCTCATTTGTTTAACAATCATCTGGAACAGAAGACAACTTTTTTCTGATGAATCTCAAATTGCAGCCTATTGTCTTACTTTGTGTTTGTAGAAGATGGTAATGTTTGTATTCTAACTATGTTACATTTATGAGTTATTGATCCACCAAGTTTTAATCTGGGAATATTCTGATGTTTTGCTGTTCTAGATTTTTCTTCATATGGTTGTATTAATAAAATACGTAAACAAATTTGAGCCAATTAGGTGGGCAGCTTGTTCACTTTGCAACAATTATGTTTACTGAGTTTGATGTTTTTGGGACTGCTCTTATTATCACTATAGGCACTAATTATAATCATATGTGCACATGTTTCAGTGGTACAGAATTAGCTGAGACTGGTCATGATGCATTAAAATGTATTTATTTAGTTATTTGTGTATTCCTTTATCTTGCAAACTAATTTTCACTTTTGTGGCAAGTCTATAAAAAGATGGCGTCTGCACAATTTATTTTGTTGATCCCTATTTTGAAACAGTTCGTACTTTGCAAGTGTGGCTTACCTTTATTCAGTGTGAAACCAAATATATAAATACAGACATTGGCTTTGTGACACTGTAAACACTGACTTAGACAGCAATATGTTGTCCAGCTGAGAATAAAGGTGAAAACACAATGTGGCCAATTGGATTAAGTGCATAAATGTCAGAAATCCATTTATGGAATGAAAAGGTCATTAAGGTGTCATCATACAACTGGGTGTTTGCTTAAAGAGGAACAAATAATATATTCATACTTTTTAAATATCAATTAAAACATTTTGAAGTTTATGGTATAAGCGGTTTGCATTCTTCCGTCTGCCAATGCAGCAAAACATCTCACGTGCTGACGTCAGAGAGCCTTAAAGGAAAAAGGCGCAAAAACTATGTTATTCTCGTTCATGAACCTGGCACAAACTGACGTGTAACCAAGAGAATCCGCCAGTTTGACTGCAAGCGGTGTAAATGTTCCTCTCTGCGAAGACGCACCACAGTGATCGGAGTAACATCGTGGCCTGGCGTTGCCGATATCGATTGAAGGTTTGGATCCAACGGAGGGTTTATCAAACAGGACCATCAGCCAAGTCTGGCTCTAACTGTAGCCACCCTTTGTTTGTTAGCTTTGTTTAGCATTTCTTAGCATCTCTTTTGTTCGACCCACGTGACTGATAACAGCGCATTTAGGCCCCGAACATCCTCCATTGTCACTGCATTTAGTTTATGCTCCCATCATTTTTTTATTGTTTTCTTTGTTCCGTTAGTTAGTTTGCACATGTTTAGGTTAGTAAATTTATTACTGCTCGTAGTTGGTTGTATCAGGGTCTAAAGCCTGATAAATTCTATTTATATAAACAGAATACATTATTAACAGAACGTCTCTGTGCTTATTTCTGAGAATTACAATCTCTAGTCTATAATTGTTTGTTTTTTTTCCTACTTAATCAGTTCTAACTGCACAACAACAACTGTTAACTTCAACCAAACAGGATAATACGGGGTGATGGCCACAAAGTGGAGTCTGTATTTAAGCTGCCACTGGCCCTTCAAACCACCAAATAAGCTGACCAAGCCATGCAACAATGTGAGCTAAAAAAAGAATGTCAGATATCTCCTAATCTAAATTCCACCACAGACCACTCCAAATCCTGTGGTCGGCTTCATGCTATTTTAGTATTTTCATACAACACATCAAAAAACCCAAGAAGTATTCTTAGTTCTGCCTGCAAGTGTTTCCCTACTTACAGTACTTACTTACTTGCACACATACACACATAAATGCAATATTGTGGGAAATGTGTGGCTCCACACTCTTCATCCCTGACACTGTCAGATTGACTGCTCCCACTGGCGTGTAACATTGCTTTTATGCATAATACATATACAACTGTTTAATGCATTTAAATTATTGATACTTATTTATAGTACAACGACTCAAACAATTGCTTTATTGAATAAGTTAACTTGTAAACAGAATAAATACTCACTTGGCCTTCTTCTAATCAATAAATCGTGTAAATTAATGGTGTTTACAATCAGAAACATATTGCGCTCTGACCAGGCAAACACATCAACATTGTTGTGTTACAATTAGAATTCAACAATTAAGAGTGTAATATTTGTAATGCTCAAATTTTACATGTAGGACTTCACAACATATAAATACATTGTGGTCTGTGGTTCCATGCGAGAGGCTGAGCACATCAGATGCTGGTGCTGGCTTTTATCAAAAATGAAATATGCACACACTCATGTAGCAATTTATTACAGTCCTGATAAACCAATGTGCATAAATAAGATTAAATTTACATTCCAAGGCAGAGAAGCATATGAAACAAATATGCACTAAACTGATGCCATACCTGCATTGGAAAACACATAAAAAACATATCTGTAGATATTGAGATATCTTCAATGCATGCTGTTTTGTAATCAAAACAAATATGATAAAGGAAATTGAGAATTTTCTAAAGACATTTCTAAACTGTCCATCTTGTATTAACGTACAGAACAGTGTGTACACAGAAACAGAAACCCCCATGGTCAAATATTAGATGCACATAACATCCAAACACACAAGCACACACTTTTAAAACACAGCTTCTGTGGGCAGGACATATTGGATTAGAAGTGATTTTTTTTTTCTTGGCTCTGTCTCAGAGGTGCTAGATTAAATGCCATTCCCACTTTACTACAGATGGCTCAAAAATAAATCATACTATCCATACACACTCAGAAAAGCACACAAACACAAAACACCCTCACGTATGTTTGGTGTACACACACACACACGCACACGCGCACGCACGCACACACACACACACACACACACACACACACACACACACACACACACACACACACACACACAC
>JAVKLF010000064.1:10053672-10079100 GCA_034783495.1 Millerichthys robustus | reverse complement strand
ATTTCACGACGTCCTCATCCTCTGGTCCTTGTTCTGCAATTGAGTCCTCTCCACCCGCCTCTCCACCACCAAGAAACGTAACATTGGATGGATAGAAGGAAAGAGGGAATCAGTGAAATGATAAAATAAATGGTAATATAATTCTTCCTATAGATGGTATTGCATGCAATTATATTAAGTATGTGTAAAATTAAAATTTTGCTAAACAATCAGTGGGGAAAATACTATGCTTTACATTTTAAACTCCTCTGCTATCAGCAGTGCTTTCAAGACCAAATAGGAGAGTGGGGCACAGATTTCAGAACTACTATGTGTTTTGCATAGAAATGACCCACTGGCTGAAACAGAAAAAGAAAACATTAAACTTTAATCAAAGAAAAGCAGTTAAAAATGTAGTTAGGAGCCTTACAAGACTTCCATCTTTATATACAGCCATGTGTAAACTAAAATAAATGTTAGTTTCTTGCAGAAAAAAAATAGGTTAACTATACAGTAAAGAACACACACTCTAACATTTTGAATTGCTTTTCTTTGTCTATCAATTAGAAAAGCTTAGTGGGATGCAATTTCTGTCACATTAGTCACTTCTGAGATTTTGAAACGTCACAATAATTAGCTTAACAGGGAGTTTTAATTACTTCTTCTATTAAGAATCTAAAGATTATCAAAATGATCAATGGTTGCATGAGTAGAAGATGAAAGGCAAACATAATCAAGGCGATTCTATCAATCACGCAGCTAGATCCCCACGACAACAGTTATGGGAAGGTTCAATAAAAGCATCGCATCAGTGTCTCCTAGGTACTTCAGCTGAACAGGACACACACTTCCACACGCACACAAGACAAGCTTTGCTTTGGCGAAGGTGGCGGGGTGCTGTTTTGAGTGTCTCTGCTCGATTTACCAGAGAGGTGATAAAATATTTAGCAGATTGCTTACATAGCCGAGAGGGAGAGAGGGAGAGGCAGAAAGAGAAGGGGATACTCAAATGGCTCATGTGGGAGCTGGGGAGCTGGTAATGAGGATGGCATGCTGCTATCATTGTTGCAGTGTACAACATCTCTACATGGCTTATCTGCCTATCTTTTAGCACACTTCACAAAAACACATACCCATACTTCTCAATAATTAAAAACATATACATTAAAAAAAAAACGTGCTGGGAGATTATTAAACACAACCAACATTACCCTAAATGTTGTAGTGACAAATAACATAGATGTTTAAAAGAAGCAAACCACAAATAATTTAGGATTTAACATGAAGGGGATTCACATGTAATTTGTTAAAAAGAGAGCAAAAATTGTGTCATTGTATAGGAACACACAATGATGACCGTGTGTCATATCACATCAAACATTGATGAATGTTTAAAAGAAATGTCAAGAATAATAGGTACACAAAAGGATTAAACTACATGTCTGGTGTATAATTTTAAGAAGCTTCTTTTCTCCTGTGCGCTTTACTTATTTCTAAATGTGTCTTCAAACCTAAATTTTAGAAAACACATTTCTGAATTATAATGCTCATGTCATTTGTGAAAAAAGAAGCTATATAAAAAAGGAGTAAATAGTAAAAATGTTATTTTCTCATCAGAAGCAGGCATTGACTACATCACTTTGTTGTGTTGTATTTTACTTTTACTTTTTATTTTGTCCTCAAACTGTCAATGTCTTGACGACTGAGACTTTTCATTTCAGCCCGATTTAAAGGTTATTTTGAACAAAACTAAAACAGCTAGCGTAAATCATCAGTTTTTGGAGCATGTTTATGTTATTTTAAAAATATATATATACTTAAAAAAAAACAGTTATGAGGGTGTGTCTGTGACTGAGTGGTTAGGGGAGTTGTCCTCCAATGAGAAAGTTGGCAATTTGATTCCAGTGCCATTCAGCCACATGTCGGAGTGTCCCTTGGCAAGACACTGAACCTCCACTGCCCCAGATGTGTGTCCCATCAGTGTATAAATGTGATTTAAGTACTGATTAGTCTCCATAGAATAATTTACTCAGATTAGATTTGTAGAGAGACAAAGAGTGCTGTGTGGATAGGTAAATGAGGGCACAGATTGTATTGTGCAAAATGCTTTGAGTATCCTGGTTGCATAGAAAAGTGCTAAAAAGTACAGTCCATTTACCATTTATGTGTTAAAAGAGACTGCAACAGACTCAAGGTTATTTATTCCTGGTCAAGACAAAAACAGTTTCCTCCCAGTATATTTATGCATTAATTTATTTAACCTCTGAGCTGTTACAGTGGCTTTCTTTTATTTGAAACAATACCTATTCTTCATGTTGCCCTTAATAAGGAAAATAATTCATCTTAAAACTGCAGGCTCCAGTTATTTTTTGTTTTCTTTTCTTTTAGATTTCCCTTTTGTTGTTGCTCTTGTTTTTCTTTTCTGTCTTTACTAAGCAATTATTGAAAATGTAAAAATAAATGGCTGTTGGTAAGCCCTGTTTCTTGCACCAGGCAACAACTGATTTCTCTCTGTAGTACCTTGCCTTTACAAATATTTTTAGGTTAGATATTTCTGTTTTAATAATGGTTTACAGGTCCATAAAAATATTGCAATGGAGATAAAATGGTGAGATTGCTATTATTAGAGGTAAATCTCAGCGGGCATGAGAGAGGACTGGTCATTACCATACACGTCTTTGGCGATTAAAATGGGTATGTGAAAAACATAGCTGGATCATCAAGTTGTCATGTTCATCTAGCTGTGCATTGTTTTTTTACTGAAAAAAAACTTTCATAAATAAGTTAATGTGGTAGTATTAAAAAACCTACACAATGGTTCGTAGGTTTATAATATTGGCCTACACTCTAATAACTACTCTTTACAGGCTGTGCACATTAGATATTTCTAAATGGAAAAAAAAAAATGTATACAGAAACAAATTAGAAATTTTTCATATAAAATACCAAACATTCAATTTCAGTAAAAGGCTATGAATGTTTGCTTCTGTGTGAGTTTGAAAGGATGCTTGCTTAGGAAACCAAGTAATGCAAGGACACCATGAACACAGTTATACAGAGTGTGCTTTGTAGATATGTGGCATGCCTTATATCTGTTTATTGATCAAAGCAGATGGGCGTCAATCAATCTTATCTAAGCTCCACATACACTCCAACTAAGCTCCTGAGGCAGACCAACCAATACAGCCCCATACTGAGAGCCCCGAGCCACTCATATTATCGCCAGACACCTAGAGCAAATTTTCTGTTTGTATATGTGTGTTTGTGAGTGCATCAAAATAACAGGGTGCAGAGTCTGGTGATGCATTAGAGGACATACATAAAAAGACAGAGAAGGTGGCACATTAATCTTCTCTTTAAAGTCTGGTTATCATCTGTTCCTTAGAACTTTGCTTTCACACATAACACCCTACTGAGCCAGAGTCAAACATCTCAACATTTGTAAAGTAGGTTGTGCATAAGACTGGCACTTGCCTCAGGAGTTTGTGCTAATGTGCTTTAAATACAACTCTGGAGGCAGCCATGAGCAAGGAAATTGTATGGCACATCATGTTCAGTAACATACACAAAATACAAGCAATTCATTTTCAACTATGTTGAAAATCTGTGGTCTGAGATACCCTGATGCCCATTTAAATGCAAGTCTAAAATTGTATATTTTGTTATAAGTAAATTAAATCACTCCAATGTGAATTATTTAGAAAGTGTGAGAAGAATGAAATGCAAACAATGGGTAACTAAAAAGCAGAGGAGAAAGACTCACATACTTTACTTGTAATAATTGAATCTATTTATTTCTTACCACGACAGACATTGCCATTGTCAGGTTCAAATCCAGCCTTGCAAGTGCAGCTACCAATAGGAACCATCCATTCTCCATCTCCATTACAGTAGAGCTTTATAGGGACATCTACTTCCTCAGAGTTTGGGATGCAGATCCCTCTGGCAATGACCAGGGAAGTGCTTTCAGCCCCTGTCATGGTCTCCGGAAAGATTGCAAAGTTTTGGACCACACTTGGACACTTTTTATAAAACACTCTGACTGATAACAGGGACATGCAGGCCCCATAGTCCTGAAAGGCCAGGTAGAAGCCATTTTTGGAAAGTGGCCCGAAGCTGCGCACCTCTGTGTTGACCTTCATCAGGCGTCCACCAAAGTCTACCTGTGAGAAGCTTTCATCTGCAGCAATGGTGTCCACCTTGAGGTAAGGGGCCTCCATCCAGAAGGCCGAACCTTTGGTGGCAATGACGGCATCGGTTTCATAGTAGTACAGATTAAATGTCTCTTTGCAGGAGCCAGGGACATTTGGTATGGAGCTGCAATCACGCACGGTGAATCGTATCTCCACATAGATGCGTTGTGCTCCACGGCGGTCAATAAAAGTCGTGAGAAGCCAGTTGTTTTGACTAGGTTCGAAGACATTACACACTTGGTAGGTCCTGATGGTGTTGAGGTTTTCATCGTAGCCACTCACTTCCTCCCACTATAGAAAAAATAAGAAATTGAGAAAAGAAATTAGTCAGCACCTTTTATATGTAATCATCCATGGAGGTTCTAGTGCTTGTGATAGAAACTGTTAATATTGCGTGAGCCGCAGATAGTTGTACGTATATTACTACATTCCCTTAGGCACTATGTATGAGTCTACTTCCTGGATTAACAAAAAGGCATTAGCCTGTTAAGCTACAGGACTTTTTTTTTATCTTTTGAGAATACTTGTGTCCTTCTATTTTGAAAAAAAAAAAAATCAACAAGCACCTAACTGCAGAAACAGCAAAACACCACTTTATCTTCCGGTCAAAAAATTCTCACAGATGTAATAAATGTATTACCATTGCATAAGCAGTAGCTGAATCATTTCTGTGGTAGAAATACTATTTTCCATCTATATTTTTGCTGGCCACTGAGTTGATACATTAGAAATATGGTGTGTAACGAATGTTAGATTATGCTGTAGTGAATTACAATTAGACAGACTACATGGCAGCCAAGAGCCCATCTGATGGAGAGACACTTGTGTACAGACTGAACTGAAACACGCTGCAGGCCATTTCTTGCAGGTGTGACCCAGAAAGTGAGTTGGATGAGCACCATAAGGCTCTCGGGGAATTAAGTCAGTGCACCAACTCGTGATAAAAACGTGTCATTAACATTTGGCTTGAATCACCAAGTGTTGTGGGGCGAAATCTAAATACAACAAAACTTAGAATAAAAGCTTCTGAATAATTGTCCCCCTCTGTACAAAAGTTGGTTATGTTAAATATGCTCAAAACAGACTAGTTTTATAAATATACCTGTGGTCTTTCACACAAAAAAGAGAAAATGCACCAATAAATATAATACAGTTGTCACATAAGACCACAATTGCCTAAATTATAAATGTTGAGGCATAAAAAATAAATTCTGAAACAATTTTTCATTTCACTTTTATTTTCCAAAGTAATGCTATTATTTATAATCCAATTAAATACAACCACTTGGTTAGAATATTTGTTTTCCCAAGTGCTGTAGCACCAATGATCTATACAGCTGTAGAGGAGGAGACGTTAATGAGACCTATACTAAAAGGAGTGGTTCTCCAGTCAGTTCATATTTCTGGTGTGCATATGTCTCCTGGTGCTTCCTCTCCTCTGACCTTTTAAGCCCCACCTGCTTCATCAAGCTGAATAAAGATGAGGGGGGTGGGTATTGGCTTTTCCCATATACCCTAAGAACCACTCAAGCCATGGTGAAAATTCAAAAGTCTCATTTTATAAACCCATATGTAATGTAAGAGAAACTGACGAGATCTAAGCCATCAAATTTCAATGATAAACTTAACTGATGTAAAGAACACAAACTTGGGTGGAGTGAGGATATGTAGAGGGGTGGAGAGGGAAGATACATGATGAACATTGGAACTGCTGACATGATAAATGAGTTTACAAAAATCTGAGGTGCAAATTAAAGCTTTTTTTCCCCACTGCTGCCTCTGTGCCCACTTCACTCCTCCTTTCTCCCCCTCTTCTCTCTTCTCTCTTCCCCTTCCGCGCCCCTCTCCCATCTCTGCTCTGTAATGACCATTCATCAGCATTACAGGAACCTGTCCCTTTCAGCACTGCCTGTTCATTAATACAGCCAGCCCTAGGCTCCTGTGCACCCGTCTGCTCCGGTCTAGGAGGGGGTCCTCACCGCCTCTCGTCTAGCCAAATGACCACCATCTTTCACGCCAGAGAGGGGCCTGAGGCATCTTCGATAATGCCCATCCAGAATCTGTCCGGAAATTCATCGGTTCTTATAATAATGAACACCAGCACCCCACCACCACCACCACACACACACACCTCCCCCTTCTCAGTAGATATCCGGTGTCACCATTGTGTCAAAGACAAATACAACTATAACAGGTGCATTGATTAGATAGCACAAATCTGACTCCTACATGGTTTTGTCTTGTATTTCCATTGTTTTGCATTCACACTGTTTATACCTGAGAGCCTGCAGTGTTTTTAATTTGATACTTTGGTGACAACATATTGATTTGCAAGCTTGTGTTTTACTGCTGAGAGCTTAAGGCTACATGCCACATTTCTGCTTGTGTAGGTCTACGCCATTTGATTACAGTGAGTATTGGCATTTTTTCTGTGTTCTTTAACATCTTCATCATTTTCCCTATCACTAAAGCGCTTATAACACCTGCATTTAGAAAGCTAGGACAGTATTCAAAATGCAAAGGACATATCCTTGTTGAATCACTAAGTTTGTATTTTTTACTTTATTCCTAGACCTTTTATATTATTTAAACCAAATGTATCTTTGTGACATAGTGACCTGTGATGAAAGAAGGCATCATCACCCATCACTTTTACGGTAATGGAATTCTCAGTTTCCTTGCATTTATTATTATTTTTATATACTGTGCGTTGAATTAGACATGGCCATTTCTGAGTATATTTAGTCCATGCATTTAGATCCCAAGGACTGAAATATGTTGGCAGAATGAATTTCTTTTCTTTCTTCTGAGGTATTATAAAATAAAGCAGAATAAATATGCAGGGTCAGCCAGAGATCAAACTGGGGTCTAACTGCTTGAAAACATTGTTGCTCATTTGGACCACTAGTTCATTAAAACAGCAATTTTGTATCAATATGTGTTTTTTATGTTTCCCTGCTGCATAGACTTTGTAAAATTAGAGATGATAAGACATATTGACATCTCCCAATGATCTCCTTATGACAGTCGGGCATGACTACACAGACCAGACAGGAATGTGGGTAACAAAGTCATACATTAAAATTAAGTATTTTGGTTAGAAACAGAAAGTTTTAGGAAGTTAGCTTTTTCTTAGTTACTTTTACGTATATCACACATTACCAAATTTGTATTTATCACTCACATTCAAACTGAAAACAGACTGTTTTTGCAGATGAAACACCTGACAAACATTGAAAGGCCTCTTTACACAACACTCATTTGTGAGCCCAACCCAAAGTACTTACAGACATCACTCTAATGGTTCTGCTTTTACTAGATGTGTGGGATACAGTTTTTTCCCCCTTGCCTGATTATCAAATGTGGCCATTGTGTGTGTCATTATAGCTGCTCTTTTTTATAGGCAAGTAAGTAGCAAAGAGTCAGAGGAGCCATGGATTCACAGAGCACTTAATGTTGTGTTAATGACCAGTCATAGCTAGCTGAGCTGGAGGAGAGAGGGTAAAGCAAAGGAAGCAACAGAGATCTGAATGAAAGAAAGATTTGAGTTGATATATTCAGGCTTGCGTTACCCTTCCCACAGCCTCAGTTCACTGCCATCGAGCCACTTTGCCCTCATAAAGACCATTCATCACAATGATCTCCTGCCATTGCCCTCAAAGACTGGAATAACACAGAGCAGCTCAGATTGCCAAGGTCTAGCTTTGAAGGAGTGCAGCATCCAATACTGAGCTGGAGACTATCAGGACACTAATCACAGCTGGAAGGACTGAACAGTCAGAACATAGATGCAATATTAACTAAAAACAGCCTAAGTGTATTGGACTAATGACTCATTTGAAAATGGCATTTTGGTAGTGGGACATATGATTCCTTTTAAAAAATGAATCATTGTAGTTCACACAAAGTGAGCGCAAATCTTAATGTTGTTTCTTTGCTGTCCTCAGTTTGGTTGCAATAGTTTGGATTATAGCCTGTTTGTACATTTTTTATACTAACCCTGTAAATCTAGTTAGATATAAACCTTGAAAGTACTACTAGTTGTTGTAAATGGTAGCCAAAACACTGTAGACCACATTATTGCCGTTAGGCTATTATTTTTAAGTTTCTCTCCTAACCGCCTTGCATCTTCACTAATGACCCTTACTTGCTTATTGCTGTACAACGAAAATAAAATCAAAATCTGTGGGCTTCATTTCAAAATACACTTACACATCAAGGTTCCACTGATGGAAATGAAACGAAAATGTTTATTAAGTCTATTATATTACTTTATGGTTTAGGCATCAGTGTTTTATCCATGGTGCGCAGAATTTTCTCTGACTGGCTTAATTATTACCACAAAATGTGATCAAATGAGTAAAACAACTCATTCTTTTAGTCTTAGAAAACGATCTTCAATTTTAAAACCAGACAAAACATTCTTTAGAAGTTGGTCTGTTTGAGACCTGATGGCACAGAAAGAAAGACAAGGCTTGACAACTTTTAGCTCATCATTCAAGCTCAGCTAATTCACTCGACAGAAACATCTGAATAGAGAAGCATCAACACGACTGATCTTTAACCTCCAGTCTGCTATCTGGAGCTCTATGGAGTTGCACTCCCAGACTGCTTTTCAAATCCATCAGCGCCAGTTAATTTAGCTACATGCTCGGGCAAACTGAATACAGATGGGTGATGAGCAGTTTGGGAAAATGTCTACATTCAAAGCATTTTAGCTGCAAAAGGCTTGAAAAATGCCATTGCAAATAGGATGTGAGTGATTGTCAACTGTTTGTTGAATCGCCTGCAAAATATGCTTTTACAGAAAAGCAAAAAGCAAGTGAAGCACTGATAGAACGATGAAAATGAAAAAAAAAAATGGAACTCCCTCCTTTCCACAGTCTTCTCAATTTTGTTTGATTAACCAGTTTCCAGCTCATATATTTACATAATTACAGTATTAATGTATTCATTCAATTTATTAATGAATTCTGGTGAAATGATTCTACTTTAAGCTTTGATTTTAAAAGAATAAGTTGGTATACATATATTTTTATTTACCAAATTATTTCCAAATTGTCTGGTCTTTTTATCACTATGGCTTAGATGCTTTTGGTCTCTAGATGGATAAGGAGTATATTTGAAAGCACTTTCTATCAAAGGGCTGCCTCTTTATCTGTCATGCCAAGACCAAAACGTGGGTGGAGCCCTCTGCCAGAATGTTTTTCATCCTTACAGGTCTGATATAGACAGTTCAACAATAAGGTTATTTATTATTAAGTATAGTCCAATACTGCATTGAGGCAATGACAATATACCTTCTCAGAATTTAAAAAAGCTTTTAAAAATGGAAGAAAAAAAAAACGTGGCATATTCACAGTTGAAAAATCACATGGCCAAGGTCTTGGAAGGACAGTGAATTATAGGAGGACAAAAAAGGCTGGGATGAGTTTTGAACTCTTTGCTGAAAGATGCTCTTCTCATTTTTACAAAGCTGTCTCCTGACTGTAATCAAATATAAATAGCTTTTAATATTTCCTTTCTATCGTCAAAGGTTGCTTCAGCTCTCTCTAAGTTAATGAGAATATTTGCATTTCAACTCTCCAGACATGTTATTTAAAGCAAGCTACAAACTACAGCTTCATTTACTCATTTTCCGTGACAAACTTCTAGTCTGCTGTAGATGAATACACACACACTGACACACACACAACCAGAACGGAGCCTCTAAAATATGCAGTGGCATGATTGCTATTATCATTTCTGATCAGCTGTGTTATTGAATGAATGCTACTGTCAGGGCTGTTGCATGGGAATGATTATTTTGTGGGGCATCTGAGACCTAGTTCTGCCTGGCTGAATGTGATGGATGGAGAGGAAATGGTGATGTCTGAAACACTCCAGGTCTGCCAGATCCAAGCCACTCTATAATTACAGTCACACAGTTTGTCTGAGCCCAAGTAGAGAGAGTCCTGCCCATTTGTTTGGATGCAGTAAAATATCGTCTTATGAAAGCACTGCTCCCAAATCATCCCCAGAACCCGACTGAAACACTTTGAAAACTCAGTGACTTCATTTTATCAATTTGCTTAAAAACAAACCAAAATAAAAATGACCATTTGTTTTTAAACTCTGGCATTCATTTTGCAAAAAGCTGTTTCATAAACAATATTATTTTCCATATACCGTGGAATCAATGTGTTGTCTAGACACAATTTTGCATTCATATGCTCCTAAACCATTTTATGAAATATGCTAAAAGGGATGAACACTATATGTCGTCTTGTTGCACCACTAAAGTGAGCAATCGTTTCACTCTCAACTCATTTACTGAAATACTAAAATTGTTGATGTGAACATTGAATTCTTCAGACAAGTAGAAATTTTAAGATGTGGGCTGGATAGTGTTGGTCTTTGGAGGAACCAGTGTCTCAGAGGGGCTTTTATTTTTAAAGTGGTAATACTACCTTGAAGTGCACGATAAAAATAAATTCATAAATAACAGGGTGCCTTTACTGTGTAATTCTGATAGCATCTGGAACTCTTTGGATCAAATGCAAAAGAATGATAATCATAAAGCGAAGCATCCTACTATCAACATATAAATACAGAACAAGCTGGGTCTTGAGGTGAGCTGTGGAGCAACAGCTGGCTTGTGCAGAAAAAAAAAATACAATAAAATAAAACAAATCTTAAGGGCTGAAAGTAAAACATGGCAGAGAGAATATGAAGGTTTCCGCAGGCACAAAAAAATACTAATAGAATGTAAAAAGTGAGAAAATACATTTAGCAATTAAAATGCACTTTGAACAGGGTAGATACATGTTAAGAGCGCAAAAAACAGGACAACATATGAAGACAGGAGAAACTAAAGAATAAGAGAGAGAGAGAGAGAGAGAGATTATCAAAAGGTTTGACTGTGACACATGATTGCCCAGTTGAACCAAGTCAAAGCTACAAAGTGTGACATTCGAGTACATGAGAGAAAGACAGGTTATCAAGTCTGGTGGAAGTGTGTGTGGGGGTGTGTGTAAGGTTGACACCAGACAACCTCATATTGCAGATGGAAAGACACAAAAGGAACGGGTACGGCCAGGATGGGGGATGCTGGTTTAGTTGATCTAAAAGGAAGTCGAAACTCTGAGACAGACACCATGAGAAAGACAAGCTGCAGCAAACAAGAACATAAAAAAAACAACAACATGGAAACAAACCGGGGAGGGTAAAGAAAAAGAAATGGAGGGATGTACTTCTATTGTTGCCAACTGTGAAGTACTGCTGAAAACGCAGCTACTGTGGGTACTGGGACAGAGACACGATCACTACAACCCACACCAGCCAAACTAACCCTCTAGTGAATCAGTCACACTCCTCCAAATTCATATCAAATTAAGGACTGAGCCACTTTGCTTCATGTGCCCAAGTTCTATGACTTTGTTCTTTTATTTATTCTTTCACACCCACGAAAAAGGCATTTTTCCCCATTTCTCACACATTCAAAGGAATTCTGGCATGTGGAATATGAAGAAGGAATTCTGCAGGAAGGAATACAGTAATTGAGACAATGTACAATATACTATTTCATTTCATTTCATTTCATTTCATTTCATTTCAAGAAAAACAGTAAGAAAAAAGTGTGTAAAACAAGTGTCAACAAAGAAGAAATGATAAAGAAAAGGAAAACAGCACACTGCTGAATTCAGCCTGATTGAGTCCTACAATTACACATTTGTTCTGTAACTGCAGATATGCAGCTGTGCTGACCAAATAAAATTAGGAATTTAGATAGATCAAACTCTCAAATCTCCCCAAAACCAAAACACAAATATAAATGCAACCCAGTGAATTTTCTTTTCAGCACAAAATCTATCTATTTAAACTTACACACGCACAGAGTTAAGAGCAGCAGATGTGTGTATGCAGGACTTCAGAAACTTGATCAGCAGATACTTTTTACACACCTGTTTAGAAAGTATACATTACCAAATATTAATTGATTGTTATAGTTTGGGCTTGTATTTAAAATTACTCCATTTGGCTTTTTTTTGTGCTCTGAGTTTTGGTAATTTTGGTCACTTTGCAATGTTTCTGGCTCTTTTCCTGTATTGCCATAGCCACGGATGTCCTAAATTGTCACATCTTCCAACTCTTCTCACATGTATTTCCTCTTTCCTAATTAGCACCCCGGTTTTAATTTGCTAAGCATCCCTCCCTCAAAATAGACCCTGGTTTTTCTCATGTTTTTTGGTCATATGTCTTGTTTATCCTGTGTCCTTTGTCATGCTGCATTCGCTGGTTCACCTTATTTTACTCATTACAATAACTTACCTCCTTCCTGAAACTGCTTGCATTTTGTCTGCTTGTGGGTCCCTAAACAAAACCTCACTATTTAACATGAGCACTTCAAATGTTTTGGGAAAGGCTAAAGAAGGAAAGCGCTACCTTCTGCTTTGACCAAAAGCTTTAAACCCGACAAGCATGGAAATTCTCAAGATTGTTGTTTTCAAAGCCCCAGGAGAAATCAGTCGACAGATACGACGAGGAGTTTAGCACTGCCACAGAGATACATGGTGTATTCACCTACGGATAATGCTTTTCTTTTTCAGACCAATCTACAATAAAGAACCAACAGGAATGCAAGTAGAGTTGACTTGAACTGAACCATGCAGAGGAAAATCAGCACCAGTGATTTGTTGTCATAACATTGTGATCATCATGCTGAGCAGAAGTGTCTGCGTACAAGTTCAGATCAAATTTAGCTGTCTGGCTAGGCTCCTGAATCACACTTGCGTATCTTGAAAGTAAAATGAAACAAGTCTCCCACTAATATACCAAACTAATGGGTGTATTTTGAAGGAAGGAATTCACAACTCATTTTTTTATCAATGTAGTTCATTTTTTAAGAAGTTCTAGGAGTAAGAAGTTTACAATGAGGTATTTTTTGTTGTGTGTGCACACACACTGAAAGTACCCTTCATCTGGGCCGGTATGACTCACTCGTCTCTCTCTTCTCATTCCATTTCAGCTCGAGCCGTACGAGTTCAGAGTTCACGTCCATCCTGCGCTCCAACTTCCTCAGTCTCAATGTATGACTTTTTTTTTTTTTCTGTTTTTCCCTCTGACATGTTATCTACATTTAAATCAGTCCTTCCTTCCCTCCCACCTGCCGTTTTCTCTCTGTTTTTATTCACATCACATTTCACTCTGATGTTTTCTTACACGCTTTTACACCCTGCCTGTCTGATGAATAAATTAATGCAACGAAATCACATTTTCATGAAAAATAAAAATAAATAAATAAAATGCTTGCTCACAGAAAACTGACCAAATGTGTTTTCTTTCCTTGTTTAAATATTTCCTGAAAATCGTACTCAGCCAATTTTAGGTTAACATGTAACACAGGCGATTAGCATAAACAGCTAAGTGGAGATACATTCTGGAGTTGAAGTCCTCCCTTTTTCTGCAATTCAACTTTAGAAAAGTGGTTTGAATTTTTATTCATTTCATATGTAAGTCAGGCAGTTGCTTATTTTATCATTTTAGCTAGAAAGATAAAGATCCATGATTAAAATGTGGTGTTCCATTTCTGTTTTCACCCAATTTCTCTGTGACAATCTACAATCAATCAACTCTTTCTTCCTGTCTTTTTGCCTTTTGATCTTTTCCATTTTCCTCACTTCACATTATTCTGCCTGTGTTTCTGTCTTCCCCCGGAGCCCCCGCCTGTCTGTCTTTTATGGTATGAATAATTGAGATGTATTGAGTTTGGCCAGCAGATGGCAAGATGGCCGTTATGGATCTGCCTGTGCTCTTTAGCAGCATGCAGTTGCTGAGTGACACCTGTCCAGCCACGGTCCGCATGAGCTCTGCTGCAGCACAGGAAGCAGGGGCTGGCAAAGACACAGTATGGCCAGTGATGCATCTCCTCTAAAAGCACTACTCCTGTATAAGTGCAAGCTGACAACACCTCCGGTCCCCTTGAATAAATATCCACATGTGGAAACAGAGGGGAGTAAATATGAACAAGTCAGAGTTTATCTCTTCTGTCTTCATTCTGCTTCATTCGGCTAAAACCATTCGCTAAACCTACTGCCAAAATCTCCTCGTAGTCTCTCTGTTTGCATCTCACACCAGATGCCCTAAATTTTCTACCAGTTTTCAAGCTGTTCTGTTAATGACAAATGCCCAACACATGTTTAGAAAATACAAAACTTTGTTAATTAAATAAGTTTGGTTCTGCGTCACTTTTTTTTTTCTTCAGATAGCCACGATGCAGTCGATAAAGTAAAAAGACACATTGGTTAAAGGAAGTGATTCTAGGGCTTATGTTGCCTGCTGAATGTCATAAAGTCAATATTTCGTTTAAAAAAAATAATTTTCTCCACTTTCCAAAGCGTGTAGCGCACATAGCTAATGCTGATAAACAATCAGTGAGCGAAAGCTTTGTGATAAAAAATTCTGAATGATCATTTCAAAGCAATTTTCTTTAGGTGACTTTTGGTCAAAATACACATTTAAATTCAAAGTTTCTTTTTTTAAAGCATTCTCCTGTTTCCTGTCTGCTCAAGACATTACAGCAGCTGGTCTTGTGAACCTGGCACAGAAGGTCAACGACGTCCGGCCATTTTCAATTCAATTTACACATAACATAGTGTACATAGTCAAACGAAGACCCAGGGTATGACCACACGAGGGTTGGAACAAAATAGTTGTATTTTACTGTAGGAAAAGAGAAGTAGGATTGACTTGGAACAGCCACTGCAGCAGATAACATGTGGTGAACTCAACATTATAGCTCACACACTTGAATGAGGAACAGAAGCCACATGTAATGGCTGAAGCTGACAAAATGGCTGTGTATTTGTATAAAAATGGTGGTAAAATGCCTTCTCTCACCTGAGGTTTTACTGACAACATTTTATAGATTTAAAGAGCTATTTGATTTATTTTCAGGGCTTTCAGGGCAGACTGAGATGGTCTATGTGCTGCTGCTGGTATGTCTAAAAATTATGGTTATCTAACGATTACCTGAAAAAAAAAAAAACATGTGCAAAGTATTATATTTTATAATATAAGTATTTTTTAATATGTTTTTGAATATTATACAGATTTTTTTTTTCAAATGTTCCCTGTCATATTGGTTAAAAAGTTTAAAGATATGTGTATTTTGAGCTCTCATTTGTGTTCCCATGTCATTTATCCTCGATACTGAAGTCAAACTCCCCTCAACCCCCTCCTTCCAACTTCCAAGCATTTTTTTTCATTTTTTTTTTATTTTTCACTATACAACTACCGTGCTTTAACTCTTCCAGCAAGGCACAGCTTGTGGCATCCCCCCCTCCCCCCCCCCGCCGCCACATAGGCCCCTAAAACCCGTGCCTCCATAGTTCTCACCTCGACTCTGCAACCTCCCAGAGTCAGATGAGTTAACCTGAGCTTTCCACTGCAAAGCCACAGTATTGCAAGGCTGTGTAGCTGCTTTTATGTTTTTGTTTAAACCCAGTTGATCCCCTCACCCACTCCCATTGGAGCTTCTTCTAATCCTTCCTCCGCTCCTTTTTCCATCCTGCAGCCACTTTTAGTCCCTCAAAGTTCATGCCCACCTTTTTTTTTATATTTATTTCCTCTTTCCCTCTCATTTCCTACTTTTTTTTTACTTTACCATTTTCTCACTAGGTCTAATCCAGCTTTTCTTTAGTAAACGTTTCCATAGATTTCTGACACAGCCTTACTGCAAAAAAAAACATGTAAAAAAACAACAACATTAAAATAAATAAATATGAGAAATAAACACACACTTTGGGTTCATATTTATGCCTTGACTTTCGCACATTTTTAGATTAAACTAAAAATGCATATTTCCTTTTTTTCAAAAGAATAATATTTAGCTGCAGTTAAAGAGAAAATGAAGGCCATACTCATCTGCCATCCTTTAGTTCACTTTTTTTTCTCACAACATAAAATTTCCAATGTGGAAATTTCTCATTGCATCATCCTAATGTGTTATCTTTCTTACTGCCTCCTTGGCACAACATTTGTGTTTACATCCCACACAGAGGAAAACAAGATTATTGTGAAAAATCAAGCAGTAAATACGATAACACTATAGGCAGTAAAAAAAGAAAAGCTAAAATCCACAGCAGCTTACATTACATTTTTCAGTAATTTGATTTATTTTCCCTGCTTACCATGTTTTGAATAACTACTGACAAATAGTATTTAATAGTGACATATGAGGGACATTTTCATTTGTATTATCATTGTGCGCTGTTGCCTAACTATTAAACTGAAATAATCTCAGTTCTGTTTGTCTTTACTGAAAAAAAAAAAATGTAACACTTAAAATATATACAAACGCATTAGATTAGTATGTCCATGAAGCCATTTTTCTTTAGCGTAGATCTAGTTTTATTTGCATACTTCTTAACAATCACTTAATTTAATTTTAAAAAAATGATTCATTCAGTTCAATTCATCTCAGGGCACTGTGGACACACTGGTCTGGTACGCAGCCAATTTTTTTACAACGATGACTTGACCCAAATCATTTAAACAGTTCCAAGTAGCAAAGTGCCAGGGACAAGCTAAACGTTGCAGAAAAGTTTGCAACAACTAAAAGAAGCAGGTAAACAAAAATAAAATCAATGTTTTTGAATGAACTGACGAGCTGTATGTTTTTATTGAGGTTTCAGATAGTTTCAAAGGAAGTTGAAGAACAAAATCTATTCATTACTTGTGCATGGGTATGTGTGCTCTGGTGGAGCTTTTATATGTATGTGAATGCCAGAGTAGTCTATTTGTTCGTGTGACTGCATGACAAGGTCAGGGGACATTTTCTTTTTTGAGATTCCATCTTTTATTAATCGTATAGCCAGGTAGATGGCAGAGAGTGAAAAGCAGAATGAGAGAGAAGACAAATGTTAGGATGGACTCTTATTTTAGGGGGTTAGCTAAAAAAATATGTAAGCGTGAAGTAGAAAAAGTTAAAACTGTTCATCTTATGGAAATAGAAAAGTAGGAAAAATAGGTAACAAGGATCCACATTATGATCGAATATCCAATTATTGTTTGTGGAATACGTGTTTGTCCTCTGAGCTTTCATTCTGTCTAACAGAGGCTAATGTGTCACATACTGGCACATCATTATACATTTACATAGCTGACCTTGATGTCCTTGAGTTTACACCCCTGGAATTAACGACACTGTTGCCAGTCCTTCAAAATAAGTCTTCACTTCAGACAAACTCATCCACATACACAAATACACCACTTAGGAACTCTAGAAGGAGGAGTCAGTCCAAAAACATGTCTTTACTGAAAACCACTGGGACAACACAACGGAGCAAGACATTTACTCTCATGAATGTTTGTGCATTAGTTATGGAACTTATCGTGCCAGCTTCATAAAGCAAACCATTCAATGCACATAGACATTTGTAGGAATTACTAAAGAAGCGCACCTGCAGCTCACAGAGGTAAAAGCTGTACATTTTATTTTTGTCTGATATAGACTTGTACTTGATGTGTAGCTTTCCTGTAATTCTAAGTTTAAAATGTCTATAAAAGGGCATTTTGTACTGCAACAACTGCATAAAGAGGTGTGCTCTGTCCATGCAGCTTTCCCAATAAGAAGCACAAGTGTATTCTCCCTACAGCAGGTTTGAATCTTTACAACAGGAGGAGCTTAAAGAAAACTATGCTCAACAGAAACACAAGGCTCTGTTTGCCCGCAGGCTTGCAGAACTGAACAGACTTTGATGGGAACACTGGAGATTCCTCAACTCAGTAGGTCTCAATGGATCTTTATTAGGATCAACTTAGCCATTGTTTTTCTTCCAATGCACTCAAGGCAAATTTGGTAAAATGCTTTCAATATAATCCAAAAGACAAATTGATGTCAAAGTGAATAAACAAAAATAGCATTCCAAATAAGCAACCTGAATTAATAAAATTGATGCAGTGCAGTGCTGTAAAATCCCTGACGTACAAAACAAAACCTACACCTCGAAAACATAACATGTTTTTGGTTGTTTTAAATCAAAAACTAAGTGAAAGCACTAAGGCCTAGCTATTCTTTAAGAAATGCATATTACACCCCCTCCTGCTCCACCCCTTCATTGCCAGAGTTTTAGACATAGGCTGTGTCCAAATACAGCCGGATCCTCCAGAGGACCCAGTGTACCCGGTCGACAAAAAAAATCTGCCAGTCAGCCCGCAATGCATGTTGGGATAGGGTGGGCCGGGAAGGATACACCAGACCCGTTCCTCAAATTGGGGAAAAACAAGAATGCATTTGTCAGCCGCAAGCGGAGCAGCTTCTGAATTTGGACAGCCTTCGGCGTGTCGCAGTGTGATTTGGCCTCGGGAGGATGCGGCCTCTAAATTCGGACACAACCTAAGATCATCTTTTGTTGAGAAATATACATTTTGGTCGAATCTCAAAAATAGCATTGCATGCAAGGTCATGCAATATAGTGCTCATATGTTCAGTGTGTGTGTTGGAGATGACTTTCAGCTACTACCACATCAAGATTTAGCCTAATATCTGAAAAACTGACTGAGTTCTAGCTATTTATTGGTTGGCTAAGTTATTATCTTGTTGTTGAAATCAATTAAATATGTATGGAAAAGCAGGAGCAAAAGTCTTGGTACAGGCTAGGCAATGGGCAATATGTTTTGTTTTATAATAGTTTTCATCTTTTAAAATGTATTTTTTAATCAAAAACAACACATTGGTGTAAAACAATATTCCATTAGCTAATGATAAACCTCTACATTCAGCTGCCTTTTAACCATCAGCATATACAAAATCTACCTGTGCTCCACACACATACTGTACATTCATGTAGTAACATAGCTGATCAGTTGCGAAAAACAGCAACAAACTAAATGAAGTCATGCACAAGTGTAAAAGTTATTGTATTTCGTATTGTAGTGTTCTTGCAAACTAGTATACCATAAATAAGAAACCAAATTAATATGATTCTTTATACAACACATTACAAATAGATATGTAGAAAGGAAGAGAAAGATGGGAGATTTAACAGACAAATGGAACAACACAAGATCTAAGCATGATTAGATATCAGATTGAGAGGACAAAAGAACTGCGGAAAATAAAGTTTCTCACAGTTCGGAAGGAACCAGTTTTACAAGAGGAGCAAAAACTGAAAGACATAAAAATGATCAGTTTAACCATATCCACAAAATGTCAGCAGCATAAAGTTTATATCTGTAATCAATCTCAAAGGATCTAAGTTTGTCTTTAGTGTTTTATTTTAACACCCGTCCAGAGGACCTTTTTTGAAAAACTCAATTAGTTTGGTTTTTTTTTGTCTTTAAATCACATTGTAAAAGATAGGAAGGTCGAATGAGTATTTCCACACATATTTTTTTAGTTCTACTCTTACAAAAAGTGAAAAAGTTATCCAACAGTTGTGTATAAATCTAAATCATTTAAGAGCATTCCCTAATTCAGTCTCCTAACAACGCCTCTGGGCACAAGGCTTTAGAACAATTTTGCAATGATTTGTGATTGTTTTTTTACAATAACCACTTTGCCATTATTTTCACATTTTTAAAATGAATATGATGACAAATATATACAGTGGGGTTACGCGATTATTTTTCCTTGTGAGGATGTCAGTCTTGATTCTTAAAAAATGCTTATTTATACGAAGAATAACAACTGACATGCAAGATCCAAGCTGTGAGATTCTGCAGAGGTGACTGCCCACATTGACACACTCACTGTGTACATAGTGTCATTTCAACTGTCAGGTTGTTTTAGTTCATATCCTTTGAGGGAGGCAAATAACACTAAAAATGAAGGCTGCCACACTCTTCGATCTTTAAACAGAGTCAAAGCTGTTCATTTGTTTCAGAACCAATAAAATACCCTTTTACGCAAGAATAAAATGCCTCATAAATAGCCAAAGACCCAGAAAATGCAAGAAACAGTCATTGTCTATCCTGGACAGCTCCTGCAATTTATACTAATGCTGGGCTATTGAGCTTTTCATTGGGTTATTGAATTACATTGCAAATAACAAGGTCTTAAAACTCTCCTTAGGTCCATTAGTGTAATATGGTAGCAATTCTTTTGATAGTGTGTTTTACTATTAAATAAATAAAACAAAAAAGATACCGTTTAAATTCCAATTGGTTTGCACTTCCATTTTTACTCCTTTCATGCGAATAAAACACTTACAGTTGAAAATGATTCCATTTAAAGTTTAAAACCTTTAAGCATTTCCAACCCTCAAGCTCCTCCTCCAATGTTTTATCCTAATACCTCCACTTCACTGCATAAATGTATCATTACACTATCATTATGGCTCTGGTATCCCCCAGCTTCCATTAACAGGGACTTAGGTACCATGTTATGTGGCTTTCTTAGTCCCATTATATTATTAAGTCATTATGAACCGGGACACAGAGAAAATAATACCCTTAATGGGAGCTACATTGGGAACTACTTAAGTTTATACTCCCCAACCTATCTACTTCCCTGCTTGTTTGTCTGTCTGCCAATAGAGTCATGTTACATATTACACTATCAACTTTTCAGGTCCTGAACAGAAGATGATTCACCGTTAAATTACTTAAGTTGTTTTCTTCCCCCACTTTTTAAAATTATTTTCTACACAGCATGGATACTTTTTTTGACAGGAACAACTTACCCCAGAGTTAGGGTACGCCGTCCAGCCCAGTTCTGCTGTGGCCACCCTTGTGTCCATCAATGTCTCTGCAGCAAAGAAAGGAAAAAAAAAATGTTAGTTCAAAAAAAACAACAACTATTTTTAGTATCCCTCCGTAGAGATGACTTGCATTCAAGGCCCAGTGATCACTTGACACTATCATCTATGAGCAGAAAGGGAATGAAACCCCACAGTGATTTATTCGTCTCTGCTTCACTTCTGTTAAGACAAGAAACATGGAAACAAATCCTTGGCACTTTGCTGGAAAAAATGCCTGACAGCCTCTGTCATGCTGCTAACTGCTGAGCTTTGTGCTGTGATCTACCTGTGAACATGTCTACAGTATGCACATACTGGCATTGTTTGTGTGTGCAAGTATGCATTGTTTTGCAACCAATTTTAGAACTTTTATTTTCTTCATGTGTATGAAAAACAGTGCACCGTTTTGCACATAGTTAAATCAGGAGAAAATAGCTTCAAAAATAGAGGAAGTGGTTCAATCTTAGTGTGGAAATTCTCTGAAATCTAGTATGTTGAAGATTCAGTCACACTAATAAAAAGCATACAAACTTAGCACAAAAAAGTATTTAGTTTATTAATTATTTGTTGTAACAACATTTCTTGGCAATAAATCTTACACTGTTGGAAAGCATTTTTTTTTTCTCAAACTGTGCCACATTTGTTAGAAAAATGTGGATTGAGCATCAGAGTTTAGTATTGGTGTTGGGCTCATGAAAAAAAAAAAGTCAAATCTGTGCCAATGCCAAACAGCTTATGAACTGATGTCATGCAGCTCAAAATGGAGACTCTGGACCTCCTCCAAGTAATCTACCAGGAAGATTTGGTGTTGTTCATTGAATTAGATGCTTGAATTATGAAGACACAAAACATGATGGCAATTTAACAGTATGTAGCATGTGGAAGAACCATACACAGCCACAACAGACTCCTCCTCAAGCTGCTCACCAGCTTGGTCACACACAGCTGTGGCCTGGTATTCCATTCTAAACCAGCGTGTATCATAAGTCAGGCAGTGTGGTTGTATTGGTCACTCAAACAGCATACTCAAGCTGACCTTACAAGTTTTCAATAAGGTTGAAGTCAGGACTACAGTCATAATTGATCTTCAATCTTTAATCTCAAATTTAGTTTTTAAAAAATCGCTTTGTGGGTTGAGCATTGTTCTCTTGTGGCATACTGGTCACAAACTGTGGAGATATAGAGTTTCCATAGGTTGCTCAAGGGTGTTGACAATAAAAGCCAATCAGGCACCTCACTGTCAGCAACTGGGGTACCAGAAGCTCAAATAAGGGTCAATAGCAGAATAAGCTGTTTCACATTGGCTGAACATCCTCAACTCTGCTGCTTAACCCACAAATGCACTTTTCATGCAGATGTGGCACCATTTAAGGGGTAAAAACAGGTTTTCTAATGGTATAAGATTTATTACCTGAAATGCAATGTTACAACAGATAAGTAATTTTCCAAACATAAATGTTCTTCTTCTTTGTCTTTTGTTCACATTATAAAGCCAGCAGTGCACACATGGCATTGTGATAATAATGAAGCAAATGTGTTTCACTGAAATTTGTTTAACATGTGAACCAACATTGTATGCAAATAAAAAGTAATAGTAAATTGCAATAAAGAAAACAAGTTGGTAAATTTTGTTGGGTCTATATTACACAAAATGGCATTTAAAATGCAGAAATACAAAAGGCACACTGTCTTTATTTATGTTAATCTTCAGTGTAATAGCACTGACAGATAACTCTGGCAGTTTACACAATATGTTTCTGCTCTGTTTTGATGACACTGTGCATTGTGGGTACACAAAAACCATAGAGTTTCAAGCAAAGAGGAGACAAATATGGCACTTAGAACAAAAGATACTAATTCTACTTTATTCTCACTGTCCAATTTCTAAAGAAAAGACAGAAAAGTAAACAGCAACGGGAGACATTGTCTGTAACAAGAAGTTTATCCTTTGCCCTAAATGATTCATTTTACAGACTGAAGGAATTAATCACAATTTTACATCTTGCATGCCAAAACATGCCCTCTGTCTTGCTTGTTTTCTCAGACAGAAGAAACTGGGTGGCAGAAGGAAGATCGGTATGCCTGGGTGGTGATCTGTGGCAGATAAGCAAGGAGCTTTGGGAAATGTTCAGAGCAACTAAGGATGCGGGTGATTTTGGCTTGGACATTGTTCACTTTCTGAGTAAACTGTTGGCTATGGAAGCCAACATGTGTTCTTGATAAGGAAGAAATCCCACTGATAAAACTCAAAGATACAACAATGCACTGTATTAGGATTTCAAGACATTTCAGATCTTTACTTGCACCTACAGAAACAAAACAATTTGAAATTTCACTGAGATTTGACATCTGTTTATCTATCTATCTATTTATCTCCTACAGTGTGATGGCCCTCTTCAGTTTAACAAGAACTACTCTTTTGGTTTTTTTTAAGTCAGGTCCAAGTGGGTGGGGCTAAACTATGCTAGCCAGTCACTTCAGGCATAAAAACCAACTGATAACATTTTTTTTTCTTATTTTCTATATATTTGTCACTTATTACACTGGCATACACATCTCATATTGTATTTTTCACAACCCTACTTTAAAAACATTTGACCTGTCTTTTTAAAGTCTGTAAAAGTCATGGAAAGTCAACAGGAGAAAAATATGCCTTTCATTCCTTTCCTTAGTGACAAACATTTCACAGACATAAATCAATTAGCTACAAGACATACATACTTCTATATATGTTTGTATAAAATGCTCCAAAACACACACACTGCACACGCACCAACCAGCACACACCTACAGTGAGATCCTTGTTCACACTCGACTTTCATCAGAGTATTTCAATTTCCTAAAGCTCAGCCTTGCCCTGCCTGGTTTACACAGTCAGACAGCTCCAGCCAGCCTGCCTCCTTGCCTGCTTGTAAGACTTGCTGTCAACTGGTGAGATAGGAGCATGAAACAGCTCTCAGCGCCAGCCAGCATTGTGGGGACTGCCAACCCTTTCTCTAGGGAAATCACAGAAGCTTTAGTCAAATCACACGGGCACTTGGTAGGCCATTTTTCCATTTCCTTTAAATTGGGGTGGGGGGACAAAAAAAAGACAATATGGGTTTGGGACATAAAATGCCAGAGACCCTTGGGATGGGAGGATGAGCTGTGTCATGTGACCTAATGCCTACCATTAGGAGTATATGGAAGTAGCTGATGACTAAATGAAGTATACTAAGTGGTGATTAGCAGTGAGGTGGGGCTCATGAAGCCATCATTCTGCAGCTACCACACCTGTCCACTGGCTCTGGGGATTTGTAAAATGTCCCATGTGCATCTGCATGAGTTTGCATCCAGTGACCTGTAGGACATTTTTAATAACTTGATAATAGACTCAAAAAAATGCATTTTCACATGAGTTACTTACAATAAGTACAAAGGCAATCAATAAAAAAATGATATGAACTTTTATTTCTGAAGCCGATGGCAGTGGGGTTATGTTTTGCCCATGTCTCTGTGTGCCTTTGACTTTGTTCAACTGTGCTGTTAACAAAATATCTCATGGGCCAGAGGACAGACCTGAATAAGACTAAAATGACTAATTATTGGATGCACATCTACAACTGATTCACTTTTGGAGCCAATAACAGGCAATGCTGCACATGATCATGCAGTATTATGCAGGTGTAAATGAAGTGAAAACTGCTACATAAAAGTTGCATTCTTATCAATATTCTGAATCAAGAAAAAAAGGAATCTGGGTAAAAAAAAACATCTATTTGTCAAAACACAGGCAGCCTATCTTTCAGTGGGAATGGGGTCGCTGGAATTAGAGTGTGAGGATTGACATTTGACTACAGTATTGAGGTACAGACTTCAAATCTGAAATGTTTATTGTTGCCTGGCAACACTAATTGCTGCTCCCAAACTTGATTCTTAAATATATTTGTTTTATATTGTCAGGGCACCCCTAGCGTTTTGGGGGTTAAACAATAAACCTGGTAAACTCTCACATTACCATACGATCTGGGCCAAACACTGATTGAAGTCTCTAAATAGATTCCACTTCTGAACAGAAGGACATCAGCAGAATCAGAGACAAAGTCGAGCTCCCTAAGTCTAAGTCTGGCTTTACTTAAGGAAACACTTGCAAAATGAATTTGTCCTTTGAGTACAGTCTCTCTCTTATTTTAAATTACTTTGGAGGACAGGACAAAACAATATCTGTGTCCCTAGTGTTACAGAGGGACTGAAAATATCCATTCCACCTGGAAAAAAAAAAAAGAAAAAAAAAACACCTCATAAAAGTGAGCTTAGTGTTGACAATGTATCTGTGGATCATAAATCTATTTGAAAACAATAGCTTGCATGTGTCACATTTCAAGTCTCAGAGCATTTTGTGACTTTGTTTACTCAATTTATACAATGGGTATGGGGTGTTATATGGTGAAAAACACTCCGTTAACATCCACCGGCGCGCCGGCGCGCCGTTTTTACTTTCGTTTCACTTTAAAGCGCTTTGCACGGTTTCTACAGCAACGTATTCAAAGCCCAGG
>JAVKLF010000064.1:10002550-10048343 GCA_034783495.1 Millerichthys robustus | reverse complement strand
TTTGAAAGCCAGCTGCTTTTGAAGATGAACAGAAGGTTTTACAGTTTCAAGTGATAATGGGGTTTTGTGCAAGGATGGCCACAAGGAAGGTTGAGATTTGGAGGGGAAGAAAAAAAGTCGAGGGCAAAAGTGTGGGGGATGGGATGAGGGGCTTGTGACAAGTTTACCAACATATAAAAAAAAAGTCATTCAAACTGCATTTGCCTCGTTTTACTTTTTACTTGTACTTTTCATTACATTACTTGAGTACATCCATTTTTACAGTACTTTCCATACTTAAGTACAAGAAGTTTCAGATACTTTAAGACTTTAACTCAAGTAACATTTCAGTCAGTGACTTCGACTTTTACCAAAGTCGTATTTTGGAGAGGTACTTATACTTTTACTTGACTCTGAGATTTCAGTACTTTATACAACACTGGTTGTTTGACTTGTTTGTCTCTATGTGGCCCTGTGATGGACTTGTGACATGTTTAGGGTTTATACCACCTCCTTCACAGTGACTGTTGGAGACTTTCAACTAACATCTTTAGTCTTTGCAACAAAACGGTTAATCTTAAAAGAACATGTTTCATGTTCCATAAAAATATATATGCTGAAGTTGTCTTCTAAGTAGATTACATTGTGTGCAACATGCACAAACAACAAAAGTGTGCAAAGCTTAATGTATTGCATAGGTAAACAATGATGTATACAGTCTTGTGAGTATGTATTTTAATCTTGAGTAGTAACAGAATGATATTTCAGCTTTACTAATTAAAAAAATAGTGAAAGTAAAAAAAAATATTAATCATGCTTTATATCCTACAATCAGGGTTAGATGGAAGACACAAACCATTATTTAGTTTACTTTTGAATTATTATGGTTCAGCCTAGGAGTAAATGATTTCCTGTGATTTAAATTGCTCCTCCAAATAAAAAAAATGTGTAGTTAACCCAATACTGTGGGATAACTAAAGTTCATAATTGATATATTGCGGAATACTGATCAAAGTTAAACTAATCCTGAGAGTAATGTGTAATGTAAAGTAACCCAAATTTCAGTGAAATAGGTTTCTAAAGGGCAACAACTTTTGCTTAATGTTTATCCAAAGACATTTAGCAAGTATCGATATGAGTAGACAAAGTACAGACAATACAGAAAAAAAACTTGATTTCAGTGTCAAATTAAAACAATGAATAAAATAGTTTAGAATGTCAAAATTAATGTTTTACACTCTAACATTGAGTTGGCATGTAGAAATAAAACATTTAGTACAATGCTTGTTATAGCAGCAGCAAAAATAAATTTAAAAAATATCCATACTGAAGTATACTCTTGCTTCCAACAATCATCACAACACTCATTACTGAAGATATTCCCTCAACCCGCCTGTCTGCTATTAAGAAACCTGGCAATTTAAGCTTCTAAAACAAGGTAATTACAACACTTATCAGGCTCCTCAGCTCACAAAACAAGATTTAGGGAGAGGCAGACTCCCCAATGGTTCACTGGCTGTTGAACAAGACTTTGGATGGCTTCCAAGTCTCTCAACTACACCCACTCATTGTTATTTATTCAATTTGGACCTCCTGCTTTTTATGTCTTTTGTTTCTATGTAGGGTTTCAGAAGTGAATTTGATGATGACACAAGCAGAATAATTCCTTTTACACATTTTCCAAATATAGAAAGGCTGTCATGAACCACAAGGCCCAAAGTAGATCACTTTGGAGAACAGCAGCTCAGTAAAAAAAGAGTAATCTCTTGATTCCAAAACAAATTGGGGCAATCACTGTATTAGTACCAAACTCTGTTTGTGTTGCACAGCTGGTCAGCTAGTATCATGAAAAAAAACCAAAACAAGACAGATAAACAAACAAAATTCTGGTAATAATGGGTTTACAAAAAACTACAAATAAGTATTTCATTTCTAAATCATTCATAGTTAGCTCTGTCTATGTAAATGATCACAACGACTGGTTGTAAATGCAGTGAAAATACTGTCCTTACAATCCAGTGCCAGCCTATTTTAGACTGTGAGACTGACATTTAACAATACAATATTAAGCTAAAGGGCAACCCTTAGATACGATACAGTGATGTGCCTAATGAATGAAAATCTGTAACTCAAGTAAACCTCACATCGAAGTACTTTTATGCCAAACAAATAAAAATGATCATTAACAATGTCTTGCTTGTGTAAAACAAAAGCATAACTGTTGAACTAGTAAAAATTAAACACAACTATGTAATACCCAATAAGATTAACATCAAGGAAGCAAGCAAATTTATCTATTTGGTAATTTATCTGTTTGACTTGTCTAGTTGCATGTTATTGCAACACAGGGGTTAGGGGAAATAAAATTAAATTCCCTGTCCTTTACTGTCATCCACTTGAACTGAGATAACCATCTTGTAAAATGTGGGTCCAATATGGAGGACAGGGAGAAATTAAGCGATAACAAAAAGAGACAAGATAGTGAGACCTGGATGAGATAGAATGGGTGGAAGAAAGAAAGTGGGTGTAGTTCAATTGAAAAAAGATACCAAGTCAGATACAGATCGAGTAGAGACACAGGGAGTGCATCATGAATCAGCATCCCCTGTTCGCTCATCTTGATATGGACCTAACCCTAGCCAAACAAATGAGTCACTTAATTTCTAAGAAGTCCCCCCATTTTTCTCTTCATACATGAGCCCACAAAGATGGTCCTTTTTCAGAAAAAAAAGTACTTTTGTACAGTAACAAACCCGTCACACATCCTGGACACAAACATCTTGCTAAAGACGCTGAATGCAAAAAGTAACACTGACACTGACAATTGGCAGTAACTCTTAAGGCAGTAGAGGTGGGCTTCTGCTAACAATCACTTCTACTCGTGTGCCCCAAAGTTCTGACCAGTAACATGAAATGGCACAGGAGAGCAAACTAATAAGTCCACCGCCCCCAACAAAAGAAACACAAATAAATGAGCTCATAAAGTGTGCACTCTAATCTCAAAAAAAGTAGCTTTACAAATCTTTCTCTCTGTTACTGCTAGTTTCATGCCAAGCAGAAGGCAATGTACTACAGAAAAGTAATAACTAAGCCTTTATTCAAGAGGGAGAAGCAAAAACCAGGTAGCTATATCCAATCTCATTAAATGCTGTTGTTAACCATGTTTGGGTGCATCAGAAAATTGGCTCGTGCCTCTTGAATGATCATGCTATTTTTGGCAGCAAGGGAAATAGGCAAGAACATACAGGACAGAGTCAGAGAGAGTTAGAACCTTGAGGGTTTAACACCATGCTATATCGCCATCTCATTTTAGGCAGTAAACGAATGACCTTCAACTACCTTGAACCCACTGGAGCAGAATTTCAATAAAAGACAAATTATCACTCGTGCCCACGGGGCATGGGAAAAGCACTAAGTCTGAATTGACTGCAGATATAAGACAATTTAACAGTCATATGGAGGTGTGAGTGACTCAATCAGATGTCATACTTCTGTTTCACACTGAGTGGGAGACTCGGTGGTAAGTGGTAGTTACTGTACCCTTTCAGAAGAGGATGCCACCAGGATGGAGCGCTCGTTGTTTTCCAAGTGTGTTTCGGTGTGCACAAAGCCACGCGACCTTCCTGCAGCTGGGAATGGTGCTATTCAATTTGGCTGCGCTCTCCCTTGACCAACATTGTGAGATTCAGGTAATGGATGCCTAAGTTTGATATTCCCCAGCTGTGCGCTCTCCACCACAGGGACAGTGACTAAGTCGGTGTGAATGAGAGAAGATGCACAGTGAGATCTCACTTCGTTAACCACTAGTGAGGTTCTCTTCGGGGATCTCGTTAGTTCAGCTCTAGCACACAAAGAGTTTTGCCAACAATAAATGTACATGGACTGTGGGTACATCCAAATAGTGAAACCACTGACAAATGTTGACCACAGACACTCACAGATCGATACCACCTTTAAGTCTTGTTCCTTCTATTTTCTTCTTGCTATGAATTTAAATAAAAAAAAAAAAAAAAACTTGGGCTTTTCCAGTGCCTTCAAGCAAACACAATGCTTTTCATTAAAAGGAAACACTAAATCCTCTTTCTTGCAGCACATGCTCAGATGCCTGTGGAAGTCTATATTTTTGGCAATGGGCTTTGTTTTTCCTCCAGGGTTTTACCGGAGTCTGTCAGGGAAAAGGAGATAGAAAACAGTCCAGAGGCAAAAAGAAAAAAAAAAGAAAACTTCCAGCAAAGGATTTTGACCTTGCAGGATGAGTCTAACATAGCTGGATGATATTCTCCAATAAGAATCTATAAAACCAGAAAGGTGAATAAAAAGGTCGAGGAAAAGACAGGTATGTTTTAGCTTTAGGGAGTATAAGCGAGAAACCTTTTGGGGTATATTCTTTTCAGGAAATCTCATATTGTGGTGGAACATGGCTCATGCTCCCTTGCTCTGTTTTTCTTTCAAGTTAGGAATAACTAAAAAGAGGAAAATAATTATTTCTTTAGCATTAAGAAGATGTTTGTTTTAGTATTTGTGTTCTTCTATTTGATGTTGCCACATTTAGTTTTCCATCAGGCCTCCTTATTTTTCTGTAGTTTATTTTTTCAATTTATTTCTAAGTGTCTTTATTTGTCTTATAGAATGACTTTTGTCAGTCTGTTCTAAAGGCTATGAGCCATAGCTTAGTAAAACACTTGGCTCATCTGGGAGGCTAAATGTCATTTTATACACACTAGATTCAGTCTATTGTTGCCACAGGGAGGATGTGGATATGGTTGGTGTTGTGCTACATAAACACAAACACATACACACACAGTAATATCTTTTGGCATCAGGATGCTTTGGTGGTTGGGCTTTGGCCCACAACACATAACAAATGTCACAGCTGTCCAGTTGCACAAGTAGGGAATGCAAACATCAACTCACTTGTTTTTTTATGATTCCAGTATCCACTGTCATTTTTCCGACAACACCTATTAACACCACACTTTTTTTTTTTTTCATCATTTTAATCCTGTCATTTTGGATCCTCCGACTTGCCTGTTATTGCTACTGTAATGGAGGCAACATGAGAGGATCAGAGGGTGAGCTTCTTGTTGCAGGGAGACAGCCTGTGGTTACCCTTTCAGTTAAAGATCTTCCTTCCAAAGGAAAGAAAAGAGCTTCCAGGCAGCCCTTTACTCTGCATCTGCCAAATGAAGCTTTTTCTGGTTTGATGCGAGCTGTGCTCCAAGAGTCAAAGTGCGACTCTTGTTACAACAGTTGCAGCTAAAGAACTGAGCTGCCTCGTTAAATATGTAGTGCCACGAACCCACTTCAAGCTGTTGTTACACTTCGCACACAAAGAGGCAGTGGAAGGAAGCACTTTCTTACTGCTCACTTTGCACACTCAGAGACAGGTATTTAGCAATGTACATGTGCAAATGTATCACAAGTTCAGAGCTGTTGCTGTGTAAAAATTATTTGTCCAATTTTACATGGGTTTAGATGTATGCATGTTTTTTTATCAGTAAAGTGAGTGAATAAAATTTTGGGACCAAACCTTTTTGAGGCAGACTTCAGACTTGGATAGTAATAAACATATTTTTTTTGTGCAGATGTACATTTGCAGTCTAACAAATGCAATGTAGATATAATTAATATAACCTATCCTTTTGTTGTTTGGAGTTCATATATATTGTGTGCCCTGTTTGGAACTGACATTCGGAAAGACATGTTCATACAGTGCAAAAGTATACTAAGTGAGAAATGCAAGTATAACTTTAGGTGTTGCAATCATATAACATCAACAGCAAACAGTACACAGGAAACAGGAGTAGCCAGGGGACACCCACAGATGCACGGAGAGAACATGCAAACTCTACCCAGAAATGTCCCCGGCCGGGATTCAATCCGATGAACCTTCTTGCTGGGAGGCAACAGCTCTACCAACTGAGCCACCATGCCGTCACAGTCTGTTTAGTCTGTTTAATTTTTAATTTTTTTTTTTCTAAAGCAAAAAGAGGAAAACATCCACAATATGTCAAAATAGCCATAATTTGACTGGAAAGCAAAACCCACAGTACCTTTGGTCATTAAGTTAGTACATACAGTAGGTGTATGAATGAGCAAATACATTGTTTGACAGGAGCTAGAATAAATCAGTTTCACTCTGTTTTACAATTTTCTAAATGATTGCCAGTATAATCTTCTGAAAACACTTTTGCCAAGGTTTAAATGTTTGCTGAGCATATATGTTTACCATTTTATGAAGTGTTTGTTATCTGCAAATGTGGAGTTATTAATGTAGATGGGTATTGGAAAGACTCCCAGAGAGTTTTCACACTCAACTACTCCAGTTTTCTCTTTCCCTGGGGAAGAATTGTGGAATGTGTCTCGTGGCTGCTCATTCCACATAATGGTGCTGACACATGAAAACAAATACAGGTAAGGTGCACAGGTCAAACAAACAATATTATGTAATCTCATAGAAGATGGATGAGTGAGTTCTGCAACTTGTTACATTTGATGGATGGTAGGTAGCAACTGTTGTGGAGGATGTGGCTTCATTGGATAAAGTTGGAGTCAAATCTCTGCAATAAGTCCTGTCTGTGTTTTCCCGTCATGTTCTTTCATTTCATCTTTTGCACCCAGATGTAGTTGGTCCTGGCCCCTGTAAAGGCCAATTGAAGGTAATGCACACACAATTTCTCTTTTTTTCCCCTTTATTCCTTGTCTCATGGTTCTGTCTGTGTTCCTCTCACCATAGCTCTCCCCAGGTGTGCTGGTCGCTGGGACTAAATGATGAGCAGAGCCAGTGTCTACAGTCTCTAATGGGGACATTATGCAGGAAGATGGGAGAAAAGCACACACCAGACTCATAAATCACAGACTCCTGTAGAGAGGTTCACTACAAGACGTCAATGCTCCACTAACCCTGCCACACACACACTTACCATATAAACTATATATGTATATTCTTTTGCATGTATGTGCAAACAAATATTGAGCTTGCACACTTGCACATATAATTAGCACAGAAAAACAAGAGCATGCATGCACTTCTACTAAGACTACATACTCCATATAGGCTACCTGCCCCAAGTTAACTTTTGCCTTGTAATACTGTGACACAATTCACCTACATCTGTCCAGTGACAGCCCCTCAGTTGGACAGTTTGCCACAACAGAGCTTGCGTCAATGTGATTGAAGTTTGACAGAGCAGTTTAAGCGTTATTAGTCCTCCCTGACACAGACCAGCACACACAGAGACTTGCCAGTGGCACAGGTGAGGTAAACAAAGGCCCCATTTAGCATATTAGCCATCAGTCAACCCGACAGGCAAAAGAGATAAAGAAATGCACACCCACTGCGAGCGGGAAAGCACACACCCCAGTCTGCTCTGTCTCACAAGGAGGGATACATGGCGATTTTTTTGGCAGGTATGTGATTGAGCAACCAGTACTTATGCACTCAAATACATCTAAAGCTTACACACAAATTAAACAAACAGCTATATACATGCACAGGTACATGATGAAGAAAATGTTTTTAGTGGGAAAAAAAGCTCCACGGGATGCCTTGCACAGCTGACTGACTGAGATGTGCCAGCACCAGCATGTGACCTTTTTTTTCCTTAATTTCTACTTCAACTGCTTTTTCGTCTCCACTGCAAAAAGTCCTAAAAATACTCCAAAACTGTGCAATTACCCCATGTTATATATGAAATATTTCCTTGAAAATATTCAAAAATGCTGATGCATAAAATAAAAACACTGTTAATGTGAAAAATCCAAAAAATGTTATCTGATTTCTAAACAGATTCTTTGCAACTATGCTATCTCTTTAACGTTGTGTGTGGCGTTAAGGATAAATAATTATCAGTCTGAAAACTGACAGGCAAAACAGACAGCGGGCATAATGTTAAAAACCTTTTACATTTTTTATTAGATTTTTTTGTTTTTAATCAGAAAGCCACAGGTCTTTGCTAACTCATACAAAAAATAAAAATAAAAACTACTGTGATCAATTTATTGTGCATTTTAGATTACCAGGGCAGTAACAAAACATTGCATATGTTTTTCTGCACTTTTAATGTGCCAAAACAGCAGTCAAATATGATCAGGTAATGCCATTTATATGGTTGAAAAAGATTAAGAAAAAAAAAAAGAGTAAGACGGTCTGACAAATGTTTGATACGGCAGATAAAAGAGCGCCAGCATTCATAATCTAACTGCAATATTTATCCGGTCTGCTGGTATTTGTCTTACGTCTTTTAAATGGCACGAAGCAACCTTTATCTCCTGTGATTCCTTCCTGAAGATAATGGATTGTGAGGACAAAACCTCCTCCTCAAACATCATCATCTGCCCCCTTCCTTACTTCCTATCATCAGCAGACGCAAACATACACACAGTGGCCCACGCATAGACACACACACACACACACACCTCTGTCAACACTCCCTGAGGCAGTGGTGTTAATTCCTCTCAGCCTATTCTCAGTCACACATGGCAGTGGAGGCAGTCGCCAGCAGAGCCTCACTGCTGGATTAACCTTTGCTCTCACCACAGATCTGTTTTTCTGTGGGACCGGCAGTAAGACAGGGGCCATGCCTGGCAGATAGTAACTCATTGTCAGAACACTGTCAGCACCGGCCCCTGCATTAGGGGTTTTTGAAGAAAGAGATTGTTGATGTGGGCAGGGTGCCAGGCAAGAGGAAAAACAGGCCCACTGCCCCACACAGCACTGATTCTGACCTCTCCCCTCAGGATGTGAGGAAAGGGTGGAGGATTGCGATTATGTTTTTGCGCGCTGACATATGAAAAACGTGGACACACCGAGTGGGTAAAAATATTAGAGGCAAGCATGCATTTGGCACGTGATAAACCCCATGTCAGAATATAAAATAATACTTTCTCACTTTCTTTTGACTTTTCCTTCATGACTTTTTTCACCAGTGTACCGTGTCCAATCCTGTTTTCTCTATTCTCCCCTGTGGTCTGTGTTACATTTACCAGATGAAAAGGTCATGTTTCATAGTGAATGTAATGAGTATGTTCTATAGAAATACAGCCACTGGCACTCAGACAGTTTAAAGAAAATCAAGTACGAAAATGTAGATAAACTAAAAAGAAGTCTTTTATTCCTAAATATTTTTTTTAAATATAGATTGCATGGGCAGACATGTGAAGAAGTGCATGACAGGCCAAAAGTTTCCAAAGAGGTTTTATTAGAGGTTTGTGGTTTACCGATGCATTTGACTCTCATGTGCAAAGTAAGCAGCAAAACCAATAGTATTTTTTTCTTGGATGAGTCAATGCTAAATATCTTTCATGCTAATCAATAAGACGCACTTAGAAGACACTCTAACTGGTCTGCATTCATTTAAGTCAAGACAATGACTTGTCATATTAAAGTGAAAGAGAAACGAATGAATTCACGTACATTTTACAGTCAGACAAACTTCACATAGTTGGGCAAGTGAAGTTAACATGGTTACACATAATCTCATGAGAAGAAAAAAAAAGTAATTCCATAAAACATCTAACAGTGTGTTGAGAGATGATGTTTTCTGTGGATCAGACGATAGGAAAGTTATTGTGTTTGAAGTTGTGTCTCCTTTGTGAAGAAATTAGCTCCGTTTGATTTTTTTCCTAACTCAAACTAATTTTCACACTTTATATTGTTCCACCATTGTTCTCTGTATGTCCGATCTTGTCTTGAATTGTCAGTGACACGTTGTAACATGTAAACGTTTGTTTGCAAAGCATCGTCTCAGAACAGATGCACAAACCTGTTTCAGCCATGTCCGATTTAGTGAAAATCAGTGAAATGGAAACTGTAAAGACACACTATCACAGAGCTTCTACAGTTTTACTTCAACTTTGATAGAAACAATATAAGCAAAACCACTTTCCTGTGCAAATGTTAGCCACACAGCCGTGCAAGCTAATAACTCATAATGGCAAAATTCTCACCAAATTGTTTTTACAATTTCCCTGACTAAAGTAATGAACTAATTTTTAGCTACAATATTCTCAAGGACACTTACAACAAAGATCATAAACTTGTTAGAAAAACACTGTATTTGAAGTAACCAATGTTTCATTTACAACAAAAAAAAAAAGATCCAGTTTGATTTGCTTTAATCAAATTTGCTTAAAATCATAACAATTTTTTTTCAGGCCGTGATAAATTATAATCTACCTACTTTTATCACACTCTGCAAAAATACAGTTTACTTAACATAATGCAAGAGAAAGAAGCAAGGTTACAAGGTAATAGATCAGAGGGATGGAGCAGGTGAAGCAGCAAGTAGCTTTGTATCTCATTGTGTGGTTGGAAAACAAAGGATGAGAAGACAGTACCAAACACAAGTAAAACAAGAAAAGGCCAGTGGAGAGTTCCTTTAAAATGTCTTGTGCTTGTTTTATTCTCCACCAACCCCATGTCGCCAAGGTGAATCTCTCTTGCTTTGTTGCGTACTAAAAAAGAAGCCATTCAGTCCAGTAAGATCCCCAAGTGGGTAATGTACTCTTTAGAGAACCTTATTCTCCACTAAGAGTAGGTTAGGGCTGCAAATTCATAGAATTGGACTGCTATTTACAGCAAGCCTAGCCCTGATATTGAACAGGACGGATGCCGGACTTGATAGGCTGACAGTTGGAAAGCTATAAGTGAAAAAGCAATTTGGGTTTTAATGAAACCATGATGAATGGGTCTCAAACTCTGGCAGCAGGGACTCGCCTGGCAGGGGTAGGAGTTGCTCATGCTGGTTCATGGCAGTGCCTTCACCATTTTTAGCTGAAACCAACAAACATGACATATTTTGTTAAGTCCTAAGTAATATGCAGCAAACTTTATGTTTGGTTTATTTATTTCCTCAGCCTAACTTTAAACAAAAGGAATCAGAGACCAAGTCAAACTTTTATCAGCTTTGGGATAATTCAGAAGATCAAACAGCACACATGATGTGATCTTTGCTGAATTGCTCCGAAATTTTCTCCCCTCGCTCTGCTTCTTTAATTTTGAGTCGGGCGTGAATCTCATGTTAAACAGTTTCACTATATAGCATGACAAGCAGAAATAGTAGATTCTCGTGGAGGGTTCTGTTCAGCCAGAATCAAGACAGTTCCTGTTTTAGGAAAGCAGACGTTACAAAGACAACTTGTGAAAGCTGGTTATAAAAACAACAAGTACAAGCTTACTCAAAGATTACACACAAAAGGTTATGCAAAGGTAACGTATTAAATGATAAAAAGTAAATACTCATTAAATCCTTAACGCTTTATTTAGTTTTGATTTAGTAGATATAAAAATACAGTATATATTCCTTGAGATGCATGTTTTAATTTGTTTTGTTTTTTTCTGAAATGACTTTACAGATTTGAAAATAGTTATTAATTAATGTTGAGCCGTATGTCAAGGGTCTTAACAATTAGTATTTTATTATTAAAGTAGCACTTTGTACTTGAGCTGAAAAGGCAATATGAACACAAGTTGAAGTTTTGTGACACTGTGCCCACGGAAACAATATTACAGTGTCATCTGGGTCAAATGTCACTGTGACAATGTTAGAAGAATAAACACGCCTCAAAGCAGCAGAGATATTAAACATCATATCTGCGTGTCCTGATGCATCTCAATAATCCAAGTAGAAAATCTACTTTTATTTTGAATCACTACTGCAGATATAACAGCAAATGGTGGAGGGAGGGACTCAGCTTCATGAAACCACAAACGTCCAGAAAAGATGCTGCAGATAATAAAACATATTATGATGTAAAATGGGGATTAAAAAGAAAAAAACATCCACTTTTGGTAAAATACGATTTAATAATTTGGTAAAATATGATTGTTGCCATTTACCTACAAAATAAAATGGCTTTACAATCTTGAAACTTGAGAAGTTAACAAGGTCCACGTGTTGCAATTTAGGTAACACTGATAAAAATAAAAATATCACATTCAAATATTTGTTTCTTTGTTTTATTTCTAACTGTTTTTCTTTTCCTTTTGAAAAGTGAAATACTGAATCTGTTCCAGTTATGAAATTCTCAAAACTATAAAAAAATACAGCTGATTTGGTGGCTGATTTATTTCTTTTTTGGTATGTTTTAATAATTGTATTGGGGCTTGCGAGACAATAAAATGTCTAACGTCTATTTGTCCCTTGGATATGTACAAATGATTTCACTTCAATATCAAGTCAGTGGCACAAGCAGCCAGTGAGTATAAGTTATCTTCACAGCTTTTGTCTCAAAAATGAGATCATCAAAATGTTTGATACTCTAAGATCTAATAATATTCAAAAGTAGCAAAATGTTTGAAGTGAGTAAATTGAATAAAAAGAAGACCAAAAAAGGAAGGACATGCAAAATGTCATAGAAACTATTTTCAGTTGTGTTATACAACCTGTTTTACTTATAAAGTGTACAAGTGGGTAGTCACTAGAGAATACTGGCAAGAAATCAAGGTTATCTTTCAGCTCAAATAGGTTTCAGAGAAAGAAGAGAAATCCACAGGCAAGGTAGCAGAAGATGATAAATGATAAGTTCACCTGGATACAGAATGTAAAATAAAATGAAAAAGAAGTATACTCTAAAACTCATGACACACTTTCAAAACCCAAAATCAGATGCTGTTTTTCCATGTTGGAACAAAATACGATTTTTTTACAAGAAACTTTTTATTGGCTCTAACATAAATGATGCTACATCGATGCCTGAACTATCTCAAAGTCTAAACGGTCTAACAAGGTTGCATGATAAGTTGCAGCTTGTTGCTGTGATTTTTTTGGTTTGAATTAAGAAGACTAAGAAGCAACTAATTAAAAAAAAACACATTTGAATGTTTACACAGGGGCCTTTTCCCTCCTTTTAAGCTTGATGGAAAGCATAAAATAGATAACTAGACAATAAATGCTTAAAGTCTGCACATTTTGGTTAGTCAACACAAGCACAACAAATAATTAGTTTTCATTCTGGCCTAATGTCTGTGATGCCAAGGAACACAGCCAACGTGAATAGTCAGCCAGGAATTAACAAGGCACTGTCAGTTTTGCCCTCCAACTCTGAGAGATGGAAAAGAATCATCAAATCTGGGACACCGTTCAGATCTCAGGATCAATAGAGTTAAACTGTTCTAGACCTTGGGTTTCACTGGCTGTTGAAAAACCTTGGATCCCTGTTGGAAGCAGACTGCTCTCGTTACAAACTTCTCTTTATAGAAACAGTTCTACGTGCACTCAACAGTCAAGGTCAAAGCAAACACAATTTAGCTGCCATTACAAGTGATTTGTGGACTTGTGTGTTTACAGGCATGTATAAGACTGAGGTGAGTCACTCAGACATTGACACCGAAAAGACTCATGTTTACAGTCTTGCGTTTAGATGGGTAGACTCTCATTTACTCAGTCGTTTGTACACTCATGTGAAGCTTCCCACTTTTAATCATTGCCTACCATATGTCTCCTTTGTTTGTCCCTCACAGTCTCATTCTGAGCCAGACAGCAGAGCTTGTGGGGAGTCCACCTGCAGTGGTTCTAAATACAGCAACACAACTCTGGTGTTGACAATGAGAACTCTCCACAGCGGCCTAAAGTCAATGCTGAAGTCATGCTCAGTTAAAAAAAAAGAGCTGATGGGAAAACCCCAACAGCCAATCTCATGCAAACATATGTTTTTATAACTCAAAAAAAGAATTCCTCTGGACTGTCTTTTTCCTTCTCTTGTTTCTGTTTTCCCCTTTTTTGCATTCTCGTAAACAGATTTTTCTGAAAAATAAATAAATAAATAAAAAATAGAGCAGATTGGAAAACAGAAGGATATGAGATTGCATCAACGCTGTCAAGAATTTCAGGACAAAACTTGAGCACATTTACTGCACAGAACTTGTGCCAGAGGCAGTCCACATCTGCCATGCATCTGCTCATTCCAGGTGATTAGTGGAATAATATGGTGGTTTTTGCTCATTCTGAATACCATTTTGCAATAAATATGGCTTGATTTTAGCTTTCATTTTAAGCAGCACTTACATTAAACAAAAAAATCAAAAGTTTCTAAAAAAAAAAGTAAACATGTCCTGTTTCTACAGCATGTCTCACCTTGGATTTCCAAATACACCGTGAGCTTAAAGTGTCAGACATAACGCCTACATAGCACAAAAGATGATCGAATAGAAAGTAAACATGCAGGGCTGACTCAGAAATCATCCCACATAGTAGCTAGAAAAAAATATCTTGAGTTTCTGCCTTGAAGTCAAAACTAAAATTCAAATATTTCAAACTATCCATTTTATCACATCTTTGTGGATGTCAGCGCAGATGAAAGGTAAGCCTGCAAAACATCCATCCTTTAGACTGTTCAGCTAAGTGACAAGGACAGAAAGACAAACCGAGTGTGACGAATAGCCAACCACTCAAATGTGAAACTAACCACAGAAAAATAGATTCAAGGCAAAGGAAGAGACAAAGGCTCACTCTATCAGTGCTCCTTCAACAACTGATACGTGAAACCAGGATTGGGCTTCGTTTTCTGCATCTCTCAGGGAGTGTTTAGGTTTGTGTCAATGGGAAAGAGTGAAAATTACAACTTTATTAACAAAACCATTTCGAAGAACAAGACAACCGAGCATAGAGTTAAACTATAAACTCATAGGACACCAAACAGAGTCACAGACTACCAATGCAGAGTAATTTGCAATTAATATCAGTAATTGAAGCAATTAACTTTGTTTTGTTTTGGAAACCGTTTAGACACTCATGCATGCAAGAGCACACAATCTCTCCGACTCTGTACCCGCTAGCATACAAAAAAAAATCATTTTTTTAATTACTCACATGCATATTCACTATGGTACACTGTGGTGATTGAGCTACTAAAGCTCACAAAAGGTATTTTATTTATGTTTCTAAGTACATACAAAACAAAGCACCCAAATCCTAAAATAGACACATATACTGACATGAGGACCCTTAATGTTTAGACTAATATTTTACAAGGAGTTAAAAGACATTCCAAGATCAGTTTCCTCTCTCTTACACGGTAAACCAGATGGCTGTCCTTTTACTCCTTTGTTAACACATTTTTTTCTCCTTTGTGTTATTTCTGACTGTGTTGTATCTCAATCGATCAACAGATAGATGAGGTCTTAAAGCACACCTAAAGCATACACCCAACAGTTTCCAACAATAGCTGTTCAGATATCTAGCATAAATTCTTTCATCCAGTGATGCGCTTCTCTCTTTAGTCTTTGAGGTGAATTTTAAAGCCCTTCTTCTGAGGTCGGAAGGCCTTTTTATAAAAACAATCACACAACAGGCAGTTGTAACAATTTGGACTTCAAATAGCTTCACTTATTCATATTATTGCATAGCAAGACTCTTAAATCTATTCAGTAAGGATGACAGCATCTTGGTTTGTTTTGTTCAACGGGAATATAATGACGAGTAAATGAGGTAATCTTTCTAATCATTTAAGATTCTTTGATAAAAGGCTCGTGAATGTGCTGCATGTAGCATTTCTTTGCAAAAAATGAAAGTTATTAGAGATAGAAACATTAAAATAAAACAGACGAAATAACAACAGATATTAATTGTATATGAACAACAGCACTGATTTAAATTATAATTACCTTGTTAGCAGCATCCTGTCGTGTGGCGAAGTATCACATTTATGTCAAAATAAGGGTTGCTTCTGAACTTCTGAACTGATTGAGCAATATTATGCTTTAAAAATATGATACTTTAACTAATGTAATGTTTTTTTTAAAAACAAAGATAGACAACTGAATAAAATTTTAATCAGTTTAAGGCTTTAAAAACCATGTTAAACTGAAAACATTGCCCTTTTTTATCTGCTTGATCAAGTTAAGTTTTCAATTGAGTGGCTGAGCATTTTAGGAACAAGAAAGGGTGCCAACATCCCTTTTAATAAATTACATTTGACCTCTTTTAGTAGTTAGCAACTTCTAAAACAGCTCAACACAAGTAGGATGTTGCTATGGCTAAAGTGCGAATGGAGCAGGTGCTAATGAAGGAGCTTGGTTGCTGGCAGGCAGACTTCATTGCAGCTCGACAGAGCAACACTGTTTAGCTCTTGGAAAAAAAGAAAAGCTTTTGTGCTAAAAGCCAACTAGGGGCTGACAGGAGCCTTGTACTTAATAGCCAGATGTGAGAGTGGTATCAGTCTTTTAGCTACTGTAAATCTGACTCACTCAATGTAGGTTTTAAGTTGCATTTTTTTAAAACTACAACAGTATTTGTCTTCTTCTCGACGAACACTTGCATGAATACATTCAGTCAAATGTTGTGATCAACCTTCATGATCAATTTAATGATTTAGACAGCTAATCATCATGAACCTGGTCATACGACATCTTTTTCAAAGTTCTAACAAAACCTTCTGATTAAGAGGACTCGACTTTTTACTGAATTTATCACAGCAAGAAAAACATCCTTAGATAGCAGTTTTTGTTTTCTTTTGTTATTTTCTGACCTGGCGTTGTCTTCACATTCACATTTCGTCTGATAATCCCAGTCTTTCATGCCAACAGGACAGAGCGGATTAGGGCTTGAGAGGCATTCACATAACACACAAACTTCTAACGTTACAGCATTTCTTCTTAAACACACAAACTACTAAAACAAACTTTCTGTTTGTGTTTGTGAGGAGCATATGCGCGTCAATATGGAATATCCAGAAATAAAAAGGTGCAAAATATATGTGGGAAGTGCAGCGATTTATAATATAATATAGCTAAATGTGAACTCTCCATCATTATTTCCTCTGATGTTATTTAAATCAGTCAGTCTTGTTGTGAGTTGCATAAAAACACATATAAATGCATATTATGAGGTAACAGCAGCGGCAGGTGGTGGTAGGGGGGTTCCCTTTATTATAGCCAAACTTGTGGCCTAAATAAGAAGAACTAGCTTATTTTGAGTCAGGACATCCTATACATAGATCTACGTGTGTCTGTTCCTTCTCACCTTAAGATGATAGTAGTTTAAAACTCTTCTTCAAAGGCAGTGAATAATGTGCCTTCCTTCACGGAATGCTAGCCTTTTGCTATGACAATGATTTAATCCACAGGATTAGTTTGGATCAAAATGTTGTCAAATAAATAAATAACTCTTGCGCTGAAGATTAAGGGTCTGGACTTCAATTCACTCGTTTCCCAAACTTTAAACTTAACATAACCTAAAAAACGTCTTTAAACTAGTTTTGCAATTTATTAAAAAAACAAACAAGAAAGAAACTACTTGACTTCACAATATAATTAAATAGATTTTTTTCCAAATAAGGAAGAACAATGACACACACATAATGTTAGGTAAGCCGGTAAACCCCTCCCCCCCCCCCCCCCACACACACACACACACACACACACACACACACACAATGATAAGTGTGCCAGTGCCCCCCCAACCAAGTGCAGGCATAACAGGGAATTTTTAGGAAATTTATGAATAAATAAACACACCTGTTAAGAACAGACCTGTGTGTCTAAATGGAGTTAGTTTTTAATTCCTTTCGCCCTCCCCTGTTGGTTTTTCGGGCTTGCTTCATCTGTGGGCAGAGCATAGACCAGACAAGCTGCAAACACACGCAAGCTGCACTATCACTCTCGCTAAGCCTTTGTGGGACTGAAATGGCAAAGCGAGCAGTCTTTCACAGATGATGGGGAGAAGACTGGCAGCATCTAATAAAATGGCATTAGACCATCCAATCTGTCCTATTTATTTAGGACTGACGCCTCTGCATTCCATGTCATTGCAGATGGTTTGAAATATAGTCTTTTCTCAAAATGCCTGCAATGCTCTGTACAAGAGAAAAATGACCTCTCTCAGGTAACTATTACATGCTTGATGAGCCACAGATGAACACAAACAACCTTTTTTATGGCTCGGTTTGGGTACCACAGTTGTTTCAATTTACACTTCAAAATTCTGTACACCATTTTGAAAAAGAAGTCATTTCAAAATATGAGGGACTGAAAGTTAACCTTGAGACTTAAACAACATCCGAAAGACTTAAACAACATCCAAAAACACACAGTTCAGTTTCAATTGCAACTGGAAAACGAAAAGGTCGCGCCAATCTTGAAAACATAACCAAATGGAGCACAAATCATTTGTGTAAACAAAACTATATATCACAAAATAGCAACATTTCACAGCAAAAGCAATTACAATATGTCAGCAACAATTTTTTTTTTGTTCAAAACTAATTACAAGATTTGGCTGTCGCTGCTGATTACTGAGTTTAATAAAATAATTTGGCTTTGTCTTATATGGTTTCTCCTTTGTAATTTACAGAGTCCTACTGCTGCAACAGATCTTTATCAGTTGAGTGGTGGGAAATTGCACACAGCCCAGACCAAACGGTGGTTTTGACTTACGTGTCAAGCCAACGCAAGACAGAGCAGCATTTAATTAACATTTAGAATTGTACCCTGAAGGCTGCCTGAAATTACTTGAGGCCTCATCCACAAGTGATTATGTTGCAATGATGAGGTTAATGATGCTAAATATTTGGTTGCTTGGCAAACAGTAAAAATATGGATGATGCAGGCTTGGTGTTGCCCCTGGTTACCTCGTATTTTACATGTGAGTGAGCATGTATATATTATGTGTATATTTATATTTAAATTTCTTTATGTGAGCAGAACAAAACCACAGTCTTTTTGGCTGCAAGCTATATTTTTATCATGTTTCTGGCAATATTCCCTTGCAGAATAGTTGTCCTTATCTTTAACAAGTCCGATTACAAAAAAACAACAGTTAAACTGTTTATGTTGAAGTATTTCTATAAAAAAATAAAAATAAAAAAACCTATACCAGACAGCTGGGTGGTTAAATCCCAGTCACAGTTAGTAGTTTTTTTTGGCAACTTTCAAAACTTGGACAAAAAACTAACACTAAGTTGTAGATTCATTTGCACAAAACAAGTTCTGCTGAAGCCGGGAACATAATGGACTGTAGCCTACCTCAGTCAAAAGCAAAGACACACATATGCATGCATGCATACACACAGACTTGTGGGTAAGGCACTTCTCAGCCCACCACACTCAAGCCATATTATTTTGCTTCACTGAGCTCACTTGACTCTCTGCCAGAATAACTGTAAAAGTCACAGTCCTTTCTTCCCTACTTCTCTTTTTATGGCTGTCATTGTCATTTTTGCAAATAGTAAATTCAAACCAGAACCGAGAGAGCTGACCACTGAAAAGAACCAGAATCAATAAAACAGTAAAATGTGGGTAGGTTTATTAATGCAGGGGAAGATGAACCTGGGATGCGGGGGATCTGCTGACAAGCTGGAAGCCTAAGACTGAGTTGGAGAATCCAGGAAGTCCATGTTTCAGGAGAGACTGACTTATAGAATAAGAAAATTTTTCAAGACATACACCAAAAACATGTCGTACAAGGAACAGTCCGACAAAGGCTAGTGAAAAGACTCAGCCTTTTAAAGGATGGAAATCAGCTGTCATCGCCAACAGCTGTGCTAAACCAGTGTTCTGCTTCATCACTTGCAGGGACAAGAGAGACAGACAGGGGGAGCCACAAAGACAGATCCTAACAGCCCTGACTTTTCCCTTTTAGTCTCTCTTTCGTTTTTAACTTCAGATCCTCCATACAAAAAAAAAAAAAAATTAAAAAAAAAGTTAAAAACAACCAAAAAGCGTAAATGGATTTAATTTATTGTTAACAAAAAGTTCAGTTTGACAAAGTACCAAGCCATCGGGTACAGAAATTGGAATTTGTAAAGATAACAGCTGTAAGACAACAAAAACAATCCTTCTAATAGATAAAGAGACAAAGAGGCACCAGGAAATCCGAGACCCATTAAATCTGATGCAGGCCAGGAAAAATGGGCTCTGCAATGGCCTATTTCTGTAGGCTCGACACCTCATCAGAAGCTCTCACTTCAGTCCTCATGGTGTGTGATTTATTTGGCCTAAAAATCCCTCTTGTCTTTAACATCAAGTGAGTGCAAATGTGCCTGTGTGCAAGCCTGGCTGTGCAAACCTTCTCTATCGAGGTATTCCATCATTTAAATGCACCTTGCCCATTTGTCATACAGATGGACCACAGGTGCTTCAGTGGTTTCCTGGACACTTGGGAAATCATAATGAAGTAGGAAAAGGAAAGAGTCCTATTCCTAATTTCTTTTTGAATACAAAACTTAAAATACTTCATCAAACCATTGTTATGACTACAAATCTCCGGAAATATTCAGGTCAATCAGCTATGTTCATCAAGCACTGCAGGCATGTATGAGGAAAACTAGTAGGGTGTTTCAACCAATTTAACCAAATCTCCCCCATAAGACCTAGATTAAAATCACTTTTGCAAGAAAGAGAGAAATCTAATTTTAGCAGAATAGTTCATGAATAGTTTTTGAAAATTGAGTTGCTTGCATTGGTAAAATATCCATATCTGGTTTCCACATATTTTCAGCTTTAAAGCATGTTATATCTCTTTCTGAACTATCTTAACAATAGGAAACTTTTGTTCTTCCAGTTCAATTAAAGTTCATAAATTATGATGTTGCTCTATGACCAAAATGAGTATCAGTTTTGGTTTTCATTGAATGAAAACTAATTGATTGTAGCTGAAATATATACAGTTTGTTTGTTTGTTTATTTTGTTTATAAATTAAACAAATAAAATTTAAAGTGGCTTAGAGGAGTAGATTGTGTGATGGTTTGATTTAAGTCTTCCCAATTGTATATTTTCTGTTTCGACTTGTTGATATTGATCTTACAAACTCGAGCCAGAACTTACAGCATTTTTTTTTTTTCCTTACCTAATATGGACACAATAAAAATGTGTTAATATTGATCGTACCCGCTGTGGTTACTTTAATAAAAAAAAAAACAAAAAAAAACTTTTTAATAGTTAAGGTCAAAAGTGCACACAGGTATTAACAACACATGTGGCAGGTCATTAAAGGTTATTGTGACAAAGCAGCACATAAACATGAACAGAAGGAGCGTGAACACAAAGAAAAATACTAAAAATACAGGCTAAAAGTTATGAAATCAGAACTTTTCCACTGCAATGATGATTCTTTTGATGTTAAATTGCCATGCTACTGTATTTTTCTGTGATGACCTGTCCATTCCAGATATACTAGCAGAACAGGAAACATTGATTTAATATTTGTCTGTCCTGTGGTCTGAACTGTGAGATGGGAAATGAGCTGCAGTGTCTGCCAATCACTTTAGATAATGGAGATTTTATTAGACGAGGCTGCTGCTGGCCAGCGCCAATTAATTCTGCTGGGTGTGACAGAAAACGAGAAAGATTAAAATAAAAAATAAAATAAAAAATGGAAATGGAATTAGTGGTGTAAATTACATTTTGTGTATTACCAAAAACACTTACGTCTAAAGCCAAATTGTTGTGGTAAAAGCCACAGTTTAAGTTGAGGTTTACCGTTTTTTTTTTTTTGTTTTTTTTACTGTTTGACAAAGTAAAATATGTGTGCTGGCCTACAGATCAGACATCCAGGCCCAACCAGATGGTCCTCACTAAGCAGCATTCCTCTCTGTCAACCTCACCACTAATTAGGATGTTTACATAGAGGCTGCAGGTAACTGGGTGCACATTTAAAACCCCCAAAAAGGAACAGAGAGATTAGGGCGACTCCAGCTGAAATTGTGCAGCAACATCTAATTTAGGTGAGCAGTCTGATGTTACAGGATGCTGATAAACCTTCAACAGTATAGGAGGGGCTTTTAAGAGTTCTATGAATTCACTTTGTGAAAACAAGACAAAACTGTTTCAGATCAAAGAGACAATTTTAACCAAACTCTAATTTAAAACGTGTCTTGATGATTTTAGTATATATATATTTCATCCCTGGACAAAATGTTTTTTTGTTTTTTTTTTTCAAAAGAATCGCCTGACTCATCTTCCTGTCCCACATCTACACCTGAAGCTTTATAATAGCTATTTGATGAGAATTACACTGCCTCATCTCCTCTCTGATAAATCACTGCCCTCAATTTCTCTATGGGTGACCTGTTCCATTCTCCTATCAATCTTAACTTATGCTACCACTTATTCCCCACCCCTCGGTTTTCTATCAAAACGTACCATATCTCTTTTGGTTTCTCTATAAATTAAACTGAATTTTCCTCCTGTGTTACAACTCACCCACGTTCTTTTTGTGTTGTTCACTGTGAACCACAAATGCGCGGCTAAATAAAAGCTGGGGTGCGCAACAGGGGTTTACTGAATATTTGTCATGCAGGCAAAACTGGACCGGATGGGAACTGGGCCAACAAGCTTCTTTTTTTTTGCAGTAATGCCCTCCTCTTAAGAAAATATCTGTCAACATACACAGTTGATGTCTATCTCTGTGTATGAGACAAATGCATATGTCAAAAATGAGCAGCTGTAATTTGTAACTAAAGATACTGTAACCAACTCATGATAGATTTTTTTATTATGTGTTTGTGTGTGTCAAGCAAGAGAAAGAGAGTTTCTGTGAGTGATTGTTCTTTGATGCTGTGCTACGCTGCACAATACATCTTCTGTTATGGCAGGGTGACTGGTCAGGCCCCGTTCTAGATGGCGGTGTGGTGTAAATCAGAGTTGATTTGGCTGCCTGCCACAAATGTGTCATCTCCTCTATGTCCAATGAGGATCCAACAAATATCTTCCAGTGTCAGACACATTGCACTTTGTAGACCTTGCAGATGACTCTCCCTGACTTTGTAAGAATCAACAAGTCTTCTGGTGGTTCCCCTCAGCATGTGCCTTCTTTAGATTTGCCACAAGACAATGTCAGCTCTCTTCCGTTGGCCTGTCAAACAAGGCTGTCACAGTCTTTCGACGGGATCTAAAGCCCAGATGGCTAGAGTCAGCAAGACAAAGAAGAAAAGCACCCAGTACAAACTGAAATGAAATTGGGTGATGTTATGAACTGGGTTTTAAAAAAAAAAATGATTGTACTTCCAACACAGGGATCATGTATAAACAGCTACAAAGAATACATACAGTTAAATATGAGAAAAGGAGGAAAGGAAAAGTCAATCAAAGGTATACTCCGTAGCCACTTTTAGAAAGGAAACAAATTATTTGATTTTGCCTCCAACACCATTGCATATGTTTTTTTTATTGAGTATTAAACAAATTTGTCCTCATGCACTGAGTTTTTTCAAACCTGCTTTAACCTGGATTGTGTAGGTACTGAACCCTGTCCCAGCTGTCATCAGGTCTAATGCAGTGTACACGCTTGAAAGTTTGCCATTACAGGTCCAACATAAAGAAAGTCACGCATGCAGTCCTTTGATTAATTTAGTATCATCTTATTATCTAACGTGCATATTTCTGATTCTGACGAAGATGAGAGTTCAGCTGCGAGAGATAAAAAATGTTTAAAATGGAGGTTCAAGATTTTTTTTTACATACTGCATAGATAATGTGTAAAATGGCCCACACAAAATTAGACATATTAGTTATTACAGCAAATCTCTATCTTTTTGAAACAAATATTGGCACCTTTAAGAAACATTGCCAAAGCTGTCAGCATTTCCTACCACCTCTGAGTGGGTGAAAGAAAGTTTGTGGTTACTTTTATTCTCAAGGATATAAAGATATTTAGCTGTAGAAGGGGTTACAGATTTTATGAGTTGTTGAAGACCTTTTCAGCCACAGTGTAAGTAGACCTAGAATAGAGAGTTCACTTTACAGAACCTGTGATTCAGAGCCAAACTAAACACATTATTCTTTCCAAGCTACATGACTACATGCCAAGAAGCTTCACCCCCTTACTCTTGTTTTTTTTTTCCATAGTTTAATCTTTTTTAAACTTCTCTGAGCAACTAAAGCATCTCTTGCAAACTAAAAGACCGGCCACACCCTAATAGTCAGAATGAGCTCATTCAGTCCTCACAGAGATCATACTGTCTGGACTCGCCTTTCTGAAACTGCAGTTGCAGAGTCATGAAGAAATATTGTCAAATTGTTCGTGACTGATTGAGTTCATAATAATTGTAACCCATAAAAACAGCAAATGACAATGTTAACAAGATTAAAGTGGAGTGGTACTGCGGTAGCCCCAGATTACATTTACCATATCAACAATTTGAACCGCTTTCAACCTTTTATCTTATTGAAAACTGCATTATTGTCTTTGTGTTCTATAGCTGCTCTGTGTGCTTTCTTTGTGTAACTTCTCCGGTGACTTAGCTGCTGTTTTTGACATTTTTGACTGTTGTAGGAGGAGTAGACTGATGCTACAGCTGTGAAGCACTATTTTGATAACATGTCAGGTCACCACTAGCTGCCTCAGGAGACCACAGGCACATACGGCTCTGTCCTTGCCTGCCTTGTTCTCCTCCACAGGCATTTCATCCAACAAAAGTTAACAAATTTGATAAGGTGCCACCCGTTATCTTCAAAGTTCCCCTGCCTGAAGGCGGAGCAAGTTTCCTCCAGTGTCACCCTTCTGCAGATAAAACACAAGACTGTAGGAGCTGATGAAGACAACACAAAACATTACAGCTGGATGACACAAGATAAACCGCAAAAGGTGTTTTGTATAAAAGCATGGGTTTGACAGTAGAGAATAATTTACTGAAAATAACTCGTATTACTTATCAACTGCAAATCATTCTGAAAGCTAGATGATATAAAAAACATCTAACATTCAAGAGTAAATGACATGTTGGTTTTCGAAGATCTGAAACATAAAAGGAGTCTCACATTTTTATAACAGAAAACACACGTAAATGGACATGGCCACACACAGCAAAACCAGTGAAAATGCAAGAGATTTGTGATCCGTATTAGTTTCCTGGATCTGCCTGAATTAGCATGAAAATCACAGTAGCAGACTGCGATAAAGGCAAGATTCCTTTGATGCAAAAGGAAAGATAAAAGAGGCAGACCACAAGGGACAGAGAAAAGGGCAACTGAAATGTGGGATGTAACCAAACTGCTTGATATTTCCAGCCGCATCCCTACATTTCATAATTTACTTACATGGGCAAGGCAGCAGGCATGAAATCATAAAACACTTTTTTAGGCAACAGTATAAGCAAGATGAACATTCAGGGGATCGGATGAGAAGAGATGCAGTTTAGAAAAAAAATGGGGGAAGAGGAGAAAAATGAGAAAGTCAGACAGGGGAACTCATTAACTTCTCTTTAATAAAGCCCAAGTCACATGGGGACCCTTTCATTTCTTTATCTATTTAGTCTCTCTCTCACAGACACACACACACACACACACACACACACATGCGCGCACAGAAACACACAAGCACATGCAACACATTCAAGTGCCAAACTGATCATCTCCAGATTACTGCACACACTGTGATCACAACCCCTGCTCCAAAACCATTTGACTCACATAAAAAAAAAATCCTATCCCAACACTGAAAAAGAAGTAGGATGAGTAACAAACCTTCAGTCACTCTAAAGGCTTGGCAGTGACATTGCATCACTTTACCTTGAACAGCTCTTTAGTTACTGCTGCACAAAATAATCCCAGTGTGTTTATTACTTTAATAATTCACTACAGTGCAGGCAGTCAAGACTTTTATTATAACTTTTTTATAGGAATAGCTCGGCATAAAGAATCATCCCGACCCGAGCAACTCTGAAAACATAAATGAGAAGAAACGTCTTTCTTACCTTTTTTTTAAGATAGCTTTTCTTTTTGTTTATATTTTGGCAAATGTTCCCTTAGATTCCAAAGTATAGCACAAGGATGGATTCATCTCCACTGGGAAAGAAAGCAAGGACTGTAGCATTAAGGCTTCATCTAACTGAACATCCATGCCTTCCCCTGAGGCCAGACAGCAAGGCTAATTTCAGAAGCGTGGGCCCCGTCAGCTGTCACCGGCATGCGCACTCATTGTCACACACAAGCACACACACGGGCACACTTATTCAACAAAAAACACACATAGAGCATGCATGCGCTCAATTCAATACAGAGCTAAATCCAAAATGTGGGCTTCTGACAGAAGTCACCGTCTGTGAGTACAAAGCCGAGCAGCATGTTACAAAACCTGGCACTCTAATGTGTCGACAGTGAGAGTGAACGAGACAGGCAAGGCATGAGAAGGGGAAATATTGATTGGCTGACTAACAACAAAATAAAAGAAAACAAAAGAGAAACATGCTGCCAGGGGCTTTTTAGAGGGTAGGAGAGATGCACCTATAATAACAAATATGGTAATTACCACTACACAATGGTAGGCCACGTGTGTGTACCAGCTACTTTGCAACTAAACCCTTGTTTACATGAGACATTTGTTTTGTCTTTAGTTGCTTGGTAATGCACCTGCTTCAAAAACTCTGTGCACATAGTTTGCACATTGTTGTTGTTGGTTTGTGTAAATTTTAACAATATCTGTATAGCACAGTGTGTGTTCACAACAGTGTCAAACCTCCACAAATGAAATCGTCTGAAGGCTTAATTTTTGGCTTTCTTCATCACAGGTCATAGTCGTTTGACTGAAAATATGGATGAGAGTCTACACAGCATGTTTTAATGTAAAAAAAAAAGTGTTACTAATGACTCAAGTTTGTTCTTACCCCCAATTTACACTGCATCCTTCTCCTGTCCGTCTCCGCTCCACTCCGATCCGCTGCAAAATTCTCCGCCCTCCTAATTTACACTACGTCTGTCTCCAAAGAGGGCGCTCCAAGCAGCATGCGCAGAAACTGTGAGTCATATAAAAATGTGTAATTTTCTACTTCCATTATTAACTTTTCCTCATCCATTGTTCTTTACTGTTTTTAGAAAGCTGCGGGTTTTGCCTGAGCGACAGGACGTGATGAATCAAATAATCACCTGGAGACAGTTAGTAGTTTTAAGAATAAAATGTTTGTAACCTGGCAGAGAAGTGGTAGAAAATAGATGGATGTTTAGAAATGCATATTAGACCTTCTGTTTGTAGCAATGCAACAAATTAACTCGTGTTTTAATAATATGGCGAGGTCTTGAATAAATGTTTTTAGTGAATTATTTTGACAATCCGGAAGCTGTGATCATTCAGTTTCCAAAATGCACTTTAGACTTCATAAAACATTAGTATTCCTTTCTTATTACTTTCTGTAGTTTACAGAAACAATGAGGTAAGTGAAATTTGTGGAGATTAATGTGACTTGATGCACAATGCATTTCATGATTGACACCATAATCACTTGGCCACTAGGACCCAAAGCAAATTGGACATCTAAGAAATGTAAAAAATGGAGAATTTGGGTTGGAGTATTTTCTGCAAATATATTGTCAGCCTGTAACAACAGTGAGTCTGCCAAAGCACAAGTCTTTGAGCAGTCATGCACGAACACAGTACAAATACTTTTGATATTTAAACCCGGGTAAGTAGATGAGGTACATTTTCCTATACGTTCAACAACCTCCAATAATCACATCCAGGTGTTTTATGAACAAGCAGAAAATCAAGGCTGAAATGAAATTATAATTCCTCAGGGGTGACTGCAGCCCAGCCTACCTATCAGTTTTATGTGGCATTAGTCTTTCACTGAAGACATGAAAGAGACTTTTAAACTTCAATCAAGCGATTACCAAACAGGATGAAAAGGCTACAACAGAAAAAGTCCATATGGCAGTAGTTGTATGCTGCAGTGTTTTTGGTAAATGTGCACATTCAACAATTCATTTTCCCAGGACTTTTTATGACACAACTCAAGCAGATTTCCATCTCATTGTCACCGTGTGCGCCATTGCTCATTCACTGAGATGATACAACTTAGAGGTTCGGCACTGAAACACATTAGCATTTTAGAATACATTAGCATACCAACGGGATCTGTGGTAACATTGATTACAAGTAATCGCATGCGTTTCAATGCTGCTCTGCCTATGATCACACCCAATATGCCAAACGCTGTATTCTTTTTTTTACACCTACACACACATTATCTTGGTGAGGCGCTCCTACCCCCCGTTGTGTAGCAGGTGCTGTGATATGATTTTATCTCTACCCATCATGCATGCTGGTTCGCATGCATGTTCACATACACATGCATGTCTTTAAAGACAAAGCTGTGTAGCATAGGCGACAGGTCTCTGGTTTCATGCCATCCTTAGCAAATGTAGTGCTAATTGCCATCTCTTCACTGTTTGAAAGCAGCATGGATTCAACATGAGGTCCATATGGAGCCCAAGACGAAGTCATCTCCTTCTAATAAAACATAACCGTGAAAAGAGACGAACCAAATGGGGGCTCACCTTGACGTATAAATCACTGCAGGAAATTTCACAAGGTATTTTAAGCTTTCGCTCTCACTGCGTAATCAGCTTCAAGTCATGAAGTTGTGGTTTGCAGCTGGGCACAGACACATGTAGAACTTAGTGTTGCTGGTATGACAGCTGATTAGAAAAATGAGAGATTAGACTGTGGCAGCTCTAATGATCTTTCCATTTGATTGACAGGACAGGCAAGGCTCCAATTCACACATCTAGCACATCACAGAATGTGGTCCATGTACAGCAACAAAGGTCAGACACACACACACACTTCACACAGACACACATACACAGCTTGTACACTGTTCCATTAGATGTTAGAAAAAAAAAAAAGACTATTTGCTTCCATAAATCTGTCCTGTGGCTACCAGAATATTCCACTATTATGTTGAGCCTAGCAGGGCTATTTCCTTCCCCAGTTAGCCTGTCATCAAGGGCATTGTACTGTATTGTCTGGTAGTGAGCCTAAATGGGTCCCTTTCAGGGGTATTTTCAGGTACTTTCATGAAAGATTGGAGAGGATTTTCATATCATATTTCTGTTTTTTTTATTGTTGAGTGAACATAGTTTAGGAAAGCACACAGACACATACACACAGGCACTTTCTTCACTGACCCAGATGACCAAGTCAAGCGCATTCCAGCTCCAAGCAATTTCCTCCATCTTTTCCCAACAGACAGAATCTGTTCAAAAGCACCTGGCTTTAATCTTTCAAGAGCACGCAACAAATGCTGTTGTACACACTGCATAGAGAATGTCCAAACCAACTCCATGTACAGCATTTTTTTTTTAAAATTGCTCTTGGAAAAAACTTTTTGTTTATCCTGCACAAGGGTAAAGGGAAAAAAGGAAGTATTTTTAAAGTAACTGGCACACAGCAGCAAGCTCCCTAATTGCATTCACACAAATCTATCTTGTGATTATTGGCAATTATCCGACACTTAGCAATGTGTTGATGTCACTTTGATGTGAAAGGTGAAGCAATCTAGAGCTGTTTGTAAAGAAGTGGTCATCCATACTAATGGCCCAGTGGATGAACACAACACCTACGTGAACATGTTGTTTTTCAGTCATCATTGTAAATTATGTGAAACAACAGTGAAAGGGGCGTGGCCGCCTGTGAGCGGTGGGTTCAATCCCCCATTCTTCTCAGTTTGTGTGTCCTTGGGCAGGACACTTCATTTAATAAGTTAATAGTACACGGAAATGACAAATTAAAAATTAAAAGTTTCTCTTGTCAATAATCAGTAGTGACAAGTAATGACCTTAATTAAACTTGACAGGGTTTTTTTCTGTAAATGACTTTACAGATTTTCAAATTCAAGATTTGATAACAATTTTGATAACTAGGCATAAAAAGCTGTATTAATTATTTTTATTTTATTTTAAAGCACTAGTTCCCATTCTTAGGTTTCCCTTTTAAATAGAACAGGATTCAATTTACATGCTTTAGTTTTGCTAAGTCTTTTTAAAGCATCAACAACCCTATTCTCAGAGAGCAAAATTCTCTGCAAGACATTTCAATATTTTCTTGAAGGCATTTTTGATGAGCTCAGTATCTTTGTTTTGTTTTTATAATTTTTCACTAAATTTTTATGTTAACTTAGAAGCAGTTTAGCGAACAAAGGACAAACAGTAGGCTGGCCTTAATAATTGCCTAACCTCTTGGAAGGAGGTATTATTTAAAAGTGAGTATGTCAACATAAGAGTTTATTGTTTTCAGTTGGTATTTTAGTAATCTTGTTTTTAGTACACCAGCATTTTCAGTTACATTTTTTTTTTACATTGTTTTATGTTTATGGTGTGCAGGAGTTTGAGGTATCTTCAGTAGAGGTCATGTGCTTTTTAAAACTACCTTGACTGTATCATGTTTAACCTCTCCTCCAATAACCCCCATACCACCCATCACCCTGTAGAGGTACCCCACTTTTTTGAGTTATGTTCGGTCTGGAAATAATATTCAGGCAGTACAACCAAATTTGATACCTGTACTATAAATATGACCTATGTTTAAAGAGGTAGTGGATGAAAAATTACCCTTTACAACATAAAAGTCAATAATTTAAATACTTATTTCAAGCAGCCTTTAGCTCAAGTTTCAGGTCATTGAACAATGTGAATAACATATGTTCGTGAAGTAGTAAAACAGGTAACTTTAGGACATTTTATTCTTTTCTCTGTAAAGCAAACCCTTGGTTTGTTTTAGTCAAAAGATTAGAAAAACATGCAGGAGATGACAAATCATCCTTGTACGCATCAAACACAGCCAATCCATCAGACACAGTCTTGCCTCTCAAATAATCAGAGAACACGTACGACATGTGCCACTTTCTCTCTGTGCTGTGATCCATGATATGATGGAAGCACTCATATATCCTGGACAATGGACAATCAATCGTTCGAGCTGAGAAAACAAAGAGAGATTGAAGCTTCATGCTTGCTGTTTGTCTTTTCCACATTTAAGAAACACTATCCATCCTTCTGCCAATTCATCATGCTTTTCCCCTTAAGAAACTACCAAATGATGTTTATCAAATGGTATAAATTCTGCAAGCATTACCTGAACATCAGATAGATTGAAAACATGTGCAGAGATGCAAGTCACTCTCCACACTCCCCTCTCCGTTTCCACTCGTCAATAACAGCCAGCAGAAGGGGTCCTCTTTCAGCCAATCATTGACAGGTGTTTGTAAGACCTTTAAAAGCCCACTGAAGGTTTTTTTTTTTTTTTTTTTTTTTCAAATGTGCTTGAATCCACCCGCATAAACATACACAAGGACACACTGACAGACTCACACAGTGACCTTGTCAGGAGTGATAACCATCATTCGAAGAGAGCAGTGCACATCAACTTTACAGTTCCTTCTTGAGTTTGCCAAGTAGTCATATCAAGTGGATAGCAGAAATACAAAATGAACAGAAGGTACTGGCGGTTTAGTAGGCATGAAAGCTAATGTTGGGGGCAAAAATTGTTTATTTGTAAAACCTTGAAAAATAAAGTAAAAAAAATATATATCTGGCACCAGATGGACTGCTGAGATTGTATTTATTGAAAAGATGTTTTGCACTTAGAGAGAGAAAAGTCATCTCTTCGATGCACTGTTAGCACAAAACAAAAATTATACAGTATATATATATAATCGAATTAGTAATTGCAACATGGATAAAACATATTTCTTGCTGTTACAATAGGTAAAATAAATTGTAAGTACAAATATGAATTAGGATCCATGAATCTTTCACATCAAGGCAAAGCTTTTGAAGATATGCAAATAGAGTAACAGCATTCCTTCATCATCCTAACCTGTGCAGTATTTTCTAATGAAGGGGCGACTAAAGCCTTGGCATGAATAACAAAAGCCTGGGAGATTGTCACACTACAAGACATCCATGTATGACTTTTGCTTAGCCAGATGCTTTTGTCTGCGTTGCTGCTTTGCAATTTGTGTTACACAGTCAGTGTTGTCATTTACACAGGTCGGAACATGATTCATCCCGGCTAAAAGAAGTTGTGAGAAACTCTGTCATGTGATTCATTCAATCCTAAGCTCTCTTAAAACTAAAATGATGCTGTTACACAAAAACAAATGAAAACAAACAAATGAAACCCACCCTGCTTTTGTTGACTTTCACTACTGCAGAACAGTAAACACTCACTAAAAGATATCCTGGACCTCCCTGACAAGTGACAGAAAGGATTTAACAGTCTGACTTTGATCCCTAAATATTAATTTGAGATTTGAGCTAGGGCAATTGAATTAGCATCCAATTATACACTTGTCGTGTTATACCAAAGTTGTGCGACGTTCATTTGGATTCAACAAATGGACAACGTGGGACAGATAACATCTGCGTAGGACGTCATGACTCGAGACAACGTTTTGCTGGTCAGCCAGATAGAAAACAAAACAATGTTAAAGTCAACTGCTTGTAGGGCTTTTTGCAACACTTCCACTTTTGCTGCTTGAAACCTGAATGTTGGCACAGCTTTGAATAATCCTACAGTAAGCAAATTTGTGCCGCACATCACAGACTCACAAATGAACTTCGCAGCGATGTAGTTGGAAGCTAAGAGATTCTGGTAAACTATATGTGATGATTTGTACAATATATACACCCACCTACCTAACACGTCCCCTGCGTAGCTAAACTGCTACAAATAATCACTCGTTTACAGAACATCTATGGTTGCAAAGTGGTGCTACAATCACTGCAAGTTTAAGAATATGAGAGCCTAGCTTTCTTTTTCTTATATAATTTAGATTAAACTACTTCTTTCTTTTTCTCTTTGTCAAGGATGTATCTTTTGATATGAACTGAACCCCCCTTAAAACCGAAGTGACACAGCTGTAAAACACCCAGAAAACTGCTGTACAATTACATTCAGCTTGACTTAGTGGGAACGTTTATCATTTCGACATGTCATCAGCACACTGCTACATGGCCACAGTGGGGGGAAAAATGAGCACATCTGTTCATTCAGCTCCACATCCTGCTTTACCTTATTTAAAATTACCTGACTGCATACCATATGTGTGTGTGCGTATAGTTGCGTTCAAACACTTTATTTTCCCAGCCCTAGAAACGGGCCGACTCCGCCCCGACATCATATGTCAAGCTGCTGAGTGGGTCTCTAACAGTGCGTGAAGTTCGGATCAAAGGCGTGACGGTTTAAATGCTCAGCTTTGGTAAAAAAAAAAAAAAAAAAAAAGGCAAGGAAGGGACGGACTTCATAAGAACAGAAGGGAGATGGAAAGAAACAATTAGAAGGACTATAAGTGTTTCGATGTTCAATAAGCCCCAATTCAGAAGAAAATAGGTCAGGGGTGAGAGACACAGACGGCAGTGCTCACCAGCCAAAACAGGGCACTTTTTGTAAATGTTGTCAGAGAAAAAAGGGTCTGGTTATATCTTTATCGCAGTCTGTAATGCAGGTATAGCAAAGCTCTTGCTGCCCCCTCCTAAATACTAATCTCACATATTCTTTTCACAGAAAAAGGGGTATTATTCTAGTCAGACAAAATGTAACTAATCATAGGAACATAAGGTCATGATCCTGGAATTTTTATGTTTGTGTTTTGAGATTTTTTTTTTCTTTTTTTATTAGTCAAACTTTTCCTTGTTAAATTTGAAATTGTTCAGAGTACAGTATGTTTTAGTTTACTTGGTTTTCTCCATGCCACTGGTCATTGGTTCTTTCGGTTATCCTTGGTCTCCGCTCATTACTTATCTGCTAATTAGTCCAAGTGTTATCACTCAGTTATCACCCATCCCAGCATAATTTCACTTCAGGTTCTTTCTCAGTCCAGTTTCTGTTGTGCACTGTTTTCAAGCACTGTTCTTTTTTTCTGTCTTGCCATCTGTTCCTTAAGTGCTACATAGGTTTTTCTTCTGTTTCGCGTTTGCTGCCTCATCAGTTTTTTTCCATTAAAATCTTAATTTCTTCATTACAAGTTTCACTTATTTTGAATCTGCACCTTGGATTCTCTTACAACATGACACAAAAATGCACTAAACCAAATAATATTTGGCAAAGGATTTTTTTATAGATTGTTATAGGAAAACAAAACAAAAATACAAGGACAGGTATTTTCAAATGCATGCACAGTAAAGAGTTGGATGTGCTTAAGGGTTAACAATCAGAACCCCCAGCCTTCCAATTAGCACATATACAATTGAAAACATGATACAAGTATCTTCTAACCTCCTTTTTCCTCCCTTTCTCTCTCTGGCTTTCATCGTCTCGGCTCCCTTAATGAGTCCTAATCCTTGTCCTCGAGCTTGCCTTGGACAAAAAGCCTTCTAGTGATGTAAGACACAGTGGATAGATTGTAGCAGTATCTCTGTTTGGTTCAATTTGTTTTAGTTTGTTTGTGCTTTTACTTTAGGCATATGATCCAAATGTAGTTATTGAACAAAATGACATGGAAATAAATCTGCTTGGTTATGAAGGGAAAGTATTTCAAACTCTACTGGGCTTTTATTTTATTGTGATCTTGGTAATCAAAACAAAATATGAGATCTAAAAGAATATTGGATTATAACGGGGAAACATATTGCACTTTAAATAGCAAACACTATGATTTCCTCAGTCCTAATTTCTTTCACCGAAATGCCTTTCTCACTCTGTCAACTAGCTGTACTGCATCGTGCCAGGCTAGTGGATTGAGATACTGTCCTCTTATTTCCTATTATCCTCTGTGCTTCAAATCAATACTTAATTACCTCCACAAATGATCATCTTGCCCAGCTAGAGAAGTGGACAGCACAGGGCAGGTTGAAATTTGCCTGGCAGAGGAATGCAGTGTTACACGGGGTGAAAGCTGTCCTCCCACTACTGCTACTTATTGGCCCATCAGTGTCTCTCTTGGAAGCTGGCATTCCATTTTGCACTATGTAGGCACTTCATTTCTTTCTTTTTTTTTTTTTTTTTTCTGGGGCCACTTTTCATTTCTCCTGCTAACATAGCCACACACAGAGAAATGCGAGTATTCATGCACAATTTCTCTGCTACTATCTTGCTAAAAGACCAGTGTTTAATAAGATATTACATTTACGGTGAGGAGAAGGGCAGCAGGGAGGTGAAATATGTCCACATGTCCTGAACCTGGAAGAGGTGCAGGTACTTAGTCATTAATAATGGGACAGCCCCATGGCCCAGGTCCTTAGCTTGCCATCTCTCCTCATTTCCTTTCTACACATCAAAGCTCTCCATGTATTAAGGATGTGCATTAAGGTTCATGCACATTTGCGCCTGTAAGTGTGTGTGGGTGCATGTGCTTGTCAGACTCTGTGAGAAACAGCCAGTGGAGGAGGAGACTTTTACTTAATCAGAAATGGAACAGCTTCCACCACCAACCATTCGTAATTTTAGCCCTATTAACGCTCTGCTTTTAATTCCTCTGAGCATTGGAGACCCAGCATTCTCTGAGCTGCTAATTCACTTTTCATGCAAGAATTACCTCAAGTTTCTCTCTGTACAGTGGAAGCCTTATACATTGTTTATTATGACTTGAAAAACAATGAGTTAGCTAAAATAAGTAAACAAAAAAAACAGAGTGTGCAGTTATTTAAGCTACAACAGATATTGAATAACAAACTTTTTAAAAGCTTTCTACATATTGAAAATTGAAAACTGCAGCACTTTAGACTTTGGCTCTTAAAAGTTAGATTCAAGAAGTATTAGCCTATTTTGTGAAAGAAATGTATATAAACAATTATAAATGAACCCCTTTGTTTGAAACCTACAACTACAACCAAGTTTTTACCCTTGTCCTGTTTCTGCTGCACCGATTACTTTTTTTTTTTTCAGAACAAGATCATGTTTCACTTTCTTCCTTGCAATGTTCCCAGCAATGCTTCATGGATGCATCTGTTTTTAACCAGCAAAATATAGGGGGTGAAGCAGGTGAGGGCAAAAATGGAGAGAACCATGGAAGGAAAAAAGAACAAATATGAATCATGAAAATTTAGGGACAAGGGTGGACACTTGTCAACTGCTTACTGATTTAATTACAACAAGCACAATCTGGCTAAACTGGTAAGTTAGCATGCTAACAAGCTCTTGAGGGCCTGGACTGGCCAAAATGGGGGTCTACAAAAGCTAAAGGTGCCATGATTGAACGGGAAGTGGTGGAAATCAGGTTGTGTGTATGCAGTAGAAACCTCAACAGCCAGGCTGTGTGAAGAATGGAAAATAACACTCAATAATCATTTTTTTTCTCACCTCTCAGTTCAACAAATATTGTAGAAACATCGCTTTCCTGCTGGCTGAAGAATTGTAACCCAATCAGTAAGACAGGTGATAATAGAGAACAAAAAAAAAAAGCTTTGGAAGAGAAAAAAGAATGAGGAAAAGCACATTTTTCACACCACCATCCTTGAGTGGTGGGGTCAGCTGGGTCACTGCAGCCAATCAATGACTAACATTACTATTTTCCTCTAGGTGTGGCTTGGAAGGTTATCTCTTAGTTTCTACTCCTGCACATTTCAAGTCTTCCCAGACTGTATCCGTGTGTGTGTATGTGTGTGTACATTCATGATGTCTTCGCAAGACTTGATAAAACTTGCTTTTCCAGCAAACAGAGAGCAAACACAGTTAGAGGTTGAACTGTTCATAGGCGTAGCTGCTTCCAGTCCCGTGTTCTAATATGTTACGAATGTTGCTGATGCAGTGTGTCTGCTTATCCCTTAGATTGGACAGATAAGGCCTTAGCACTCGTCCTACAGTCTGCCACCTGCACTGATAAGAGTCGAGCACGAAGCAAGACAGGTGGAACCTAACGCTGCTGATAGCATCTCCTCAGCAAATCTCTGGACATAAGAATGTGAAGAAGACACAGGCAGGCTACATGATAAATAGCACGAGACACCTGCACAGGAACCCCAAGCCTTGAATTAAATACAGAGAGAAAATACAAATGCAGATATTCATATGAGCACTGTTCTATTTGTCAGTTTTTCCACTTCACTTTGATACCACTTGCTTTCACACTGGGAAGGGGAGGGGAGAGGCTCAAAAAAAGTGCACATGCACAGGCTCCCAGCCTGCATCCACCATCTGGCCCTCCCAAGGCTCAGATGTCTCTGGGGTAAGGTGAGCTGTGAGGGGGACTCCCTGTGTGTTTATATATGATATGTGTGGCTGTGTTTGCTCGCGCGTAATTGAGAAAAAAACGAAAGCAAACAAAACAGAGTGAGAATACAGATCATATAAGCCATGAGAAAATGTGTCACAAACACTTTGCCACTCAATATGAAAACTCCACATTGTGATGGAAAGAGCTGAACAGAGTGCACTTTGATGCAATTTTTGTTTTTTATTTTGCAAGCATGATTTGTTTTTTTCCCAGGCAAAAAGGGCATTATAACAGCATATAATAGCAGCATATTAACAACACTGTAGGCACATCCACATCTGGCAAGAGTTTGCACTAGGGTTGTAATAGGTGACTAGGCTGCTTAAGTGCACCTAAAGACCAAACAAGTTATTTCATTCTGTAAAAATACAGTCCCCGTTGTGAGATGAGGGCATGTCGACTAGCTCAGTCAGCCATAACCGTTTCAGCACCACACTGACAACACACAAACACTTATTGTGAAACAAAACAAATGAAGAATTTGACTTCAGGTGCTCCCTGGTCAGCAGTAGGGCCTGTGGCCAAATAGACTAATGTGAGCGTTCAACACGTAATTCTTTGTCTTTACAGCCTTGCTCTGTTTAGCCACAGGCCCATGTTGTCCCTATGTTTTCCATTTTTACTTCTAAATTTCTCCCTTTGTGCAACAACTTGAAATGTGGAAGCAGAGTAAAAAGGCAATTTTTGTGTTTACCTACAAAAGAGACTCACCAGGTCTATTTTAACATAGCTGTCCCCTCCGCTCCGTGGAGCTGGTGAGCTCACACATGTAACACTTTGGGGCGAATTCTTAACACTACACCAGCTTCACAGGGCGATTCTACATTTACGCAACCTCAAATGGCACAGCAACAATAAAGTGTGAGAAATAACTGAGAAGAAATGCTAGAACAACCTACAGCTTGGTGCCCTAAGTGACACATTACGTTGTAAATAAAGGCTATGGTCAAGCCTGATTTTCAGGAATATTTTAGGAAAATGTAGTTGACACCCTTATAAGTTCTGTTGTTTTCAGTCATATGCCAAAGGCAGTTATATTTAGTTTGGGAAAAAAATATCCACTAAGAACCAGAAAGTGCTACATGCTTTGGTTGGAAAAGAACTGCATTTTACATAGAACACAGACAAACTCTCTATGATAAACACAGCCAACAGATAATATCTGTACTGAAACAAAAATAAGGTTCCAGCCATCAGTTTTGTAGAAAACACAGTTTGAAACCCCAAGTTTATCACATGGTTCCTTTCAGCTTGAATTTTAAGAGGGAGCTGTAATGTAAAAGAAAATATTTTTAAAGCACTGATCAGGACATTAAGGTATAATTTGAAGTGGTTGCAGTAATCCAATGTCAACAGAGACATTCTATAAAAAAACTCCCTCACTGAAAATAGCATAAAGACATTTAGTAAAATCTTGCCAAACCCAATATTGTTTTGAATTTTCCCTATAATTGTCGGTGAAGTAAAAAAAAAAATGTGACATATCTGATCCAAAATTGGCCTCTATCCTTCTTTCTATAGGAGCTTTAATAGCTTACTTTTATCACATAAAACTTGTAAATATGGACAACTCAATGATAAGTCAAAGATAATTAAAAATCTGTCAAGATGGACTTGCTAAGATCAATATCTTACATATTTCATACATTTTAGGTTTAAAAAGCAGCAACAAGTTGCCATTAATTGAACTGCAGTTTTTTTGACACTTTTGCCTAATTTTTTTTAATGAATTCAGAGTTTGCTGTGACCACGCCACTTGTTACTTCAACAAATGAGCATCTACAGTGTACAAATGTCTGTTCAAATTCCAGTAAATCGATAGCTTTGTTTAGGGAAAATGCCCCAAAACATATCAAAATGTCTACAAAGTGAAGTCTGAGCATGCGGACAGAAGAATGCCCCAAGCAGTGACTGCATGTCTTGGTCAGGGTTTTCCACCTTATTGCTCTGTCAAAATGTGGCTCACAAATTAGGAAACTATTATGTATTTACAGTATCTGTTTTCAATTCTGGGTACTGATATTTTATTTCATTTTGAATGAAGAAATACTGCTACATTGCAATATAGATACACAGAGGCTGTTTGCGAAACAGTGATGTTATAGACCAGAAAAGCATTACTAAGGCACATAGAGTGTGTCAGATAACTGAAACAACATATATTTTTAAAATCTGCTTGCACTATGGGTCAGTCTATTCTTTTGTAAAACCTGTGTACAGTATTTCTTCTAAAACTAACCAACCTTCCTTTTTTGTGTGTCCCTCATCATTTCATGTCCCTCTGTCCCTGTCGATCTTCAACCACTGTTTAATCTACCCCGCACCCCCTCAATTCCTCCTCCCTCCACCACACGGTTCCAGGCCGTTAAATTAGTGGGTTTATCTAAGCCTAATTGGTTTAAGGGCAAACAGAAATAAGCAATGGCTCTCCAAGTAGAGAAGAATTACTGCTGCTGTTGGCAAAAATGATCCGTGGGCCACAGAGATGGCTGAGAGGGAGGCAAGAGAGTGGAATGGAGAAGATTAGAGCATAAAACTGTGGAAGATAGAGGAGGGCAGGGAAATGAAGAAAGGAGGAAGTGCAGAACAAAGTAGGCAAGGTGAAAAAGACGGGGAGAAAGAGCGAGCGAAAACAAATAGGGTTGAAAAGAAGCACCGCACATGCTTTTCTGTAATGTCATGCAAATCCCTGTTTTCAATCTCTTTTCTGGTAGCTTTCTTCTTTGGGGCTGACTTGCCACTCTTCAATAATTTGTTTGCAAAATGTATATCAGGCCATGTGTGTAGTGCAGTGTAACGTTGCGTTTGTGTGCGTGCTGCTACGCCTGAAGTAGAAACTTGAACTGTTTGATTGTTCGACGCACTACACTCAAATAAACATACATTTTCAGACCAGTGCATACATATTTTTTATTTGTTTATTTTATTTTATTTTTATTTTTTTGCTTCACTCAACTGCCTTCCACCTGTCTATTGAATAGCATGTTTGTTTGGGTGGGAACTGAGAGGTCAAATCAAATCAGTCAATTCAACCATATGGTCAGCTTATGTCTGCCATCTGATTTTGACTTAAAATGAACTGTGACGGGATAGGCAGGAATACGTTGCTCAGTGGATCCACTTTCTCTCTCGCGCACGAGAGTAAAAAAAAAAAGAAAAAAGAGAGAAGCAACAGCAACAGATTGGAGTTTAGATCAGTGCAGATTTTAACCATCCCATGGGGTAACCTCCATTCAATTAGCAACCCAAACAAGAAAATCACTTTCATCTTTGTTACTGAGGTAACCCAGGGGCCATCTCCGTGCCCATCTGCTTCCTTCTCATCTCATCTCATCTTTTTAAAGCTAAAACCATACACACAAACACACACATACACAAACCATTTCCTTTTCCTTACAGGGAAATTTAATTCCCCGCCTCACGTTCACCACTCATTTCTCATCTGTTTGCTGTCATTTCAAACAGAGTAAACATTTGAACCCTTAAAATATCCCTCTTTCCGAGGTAGCAATTTGGTCCTTGACTTGGTGTTCACTTAGCACCGTGTTCAAATCTGAGTACAAACAAACAAAAACGAAAGAAAGAAAAATAGCCACTGCCAAATTTTAGAGCACAGCCAGAGCTGGGAACAATCCTGGAGCCGACTTGTAAATGATTAAAGAGAAAACCTGCATGAGGGGAAAACTCATTGTAACTGTGCTCTTCATTTGCTCATTTATAAGAGCGGATACAGACAGCCACAGGGAAGCTGCTGAGTTCCTGTCTATGTTTTATTAGAGAGGGTGGGTTAGTATACATGGAAGAGGACACTACATAAGCATGAGCAGAGCCAAAAGATACTGACTGAGGCTTACAGCCCAGTGTCCGCTCCCCAAGGTCCCACAGCGGAAATGAAAACCATGTTTGACTGGAAGATAGGAGATGTATTGGTTCATAGTTTGTCCAGGTGAGTGGTTTCCAAGATGAAAAAAATAAAATAAAATAAAACCCGACATGGATAAACACAATAGATACAAGATTTTAAAAAAGAACAAAGACATAATGCAATTACCCTTGCAAAAAAAGAAATCTATCACACAAAAAATAACAAACAACAACAACAAAAAAAAAACAACTTTAAGCTACAAAAGAGTTGGTTTCATCATTTGTAAGTGCTATAAAATGATACTTTCTGGTCTTCTTTTTAAATCTTAAGTACACCATGTATGCATAATAATGAGACAAACGTGACAGGAATGTTTTAAGTTTGACAGACAGTTACTAATGCTTTTGTGCCCGTCTCAGAAAAGAAAAAAAAAAAAAAAAAAGAAGGAGGAATTAGTTTTGGGGAGAACAACAATCTAAAGCAACACAACTAAAATAAGATCAATTTTTAAAAACTGTTTTAGATGGGCTGAAGCAACCCTTTATGTCCCATGATACAGTCCAACAGGATTTATGAGCAGGTTTAAAACCATGTAAAGTCGGGTTTTCGGAGCAGAGCAAGTTTTAATCAGTATAGAGGGAGGATGCTGTGAAACAAATACAGCCTGCCATCCACGTGTATGGCATCCCAGAGCCTGCGCTGCCCGACAGAAAGCGCCCCCTTTCACCACCACCACACACACACGCACACGCACTCCCTTCTCCAAGAAACGCAACATCTCCAGCAAGTCGACAAGAAGAACTCGGATTTTACCTTCCATCGCAGAGGATGTGGTGAGCAGCACGCAGAACAGCGCAAACAAATCCACTGTCATGGCAGAAGAAGAAGTATAATAGTCTCCACAGCCGGTCCCCAAATGATCAGGACGCACGGTGCGCGTCAAAAAGAATCCCCCCACACCTTCTTTTGGGGTTGCTTGTCAGAGTGGTTCCTCCAGCAGACAGTCTCTGTTGAGAGTCACATTTCAAGCCGTAGTAAACAATGTGTGACAATCAGCGCAGGAGACGAGCGGAGTGTAGGGGCCGGGTGAGTGTGTGTGTGTGTGTGTGTGTGTCTGTGTGTGTGTGAGGGGGAGAGGAGGGGGTGCGTGGAGCAAGGGGTGTGTGTGTGGGGGGGTCTTAGGTGTGGGGAGAAGCGTGTGTGTGTGTATGGTGGTGGTGGTGGTGGGGGGGTGGGGGGGGGGGGGGGGGGTGTCACGGCCCACAATATAGGAAAAAAACCAACACAGTCATAGTCAGAGAGAGTTTTGTGTGTTTGTGGCAGAGATTTCTTTTCCCTGAATGGAACCATACATAATCATACACAGCTTGCCACTATATGGGATTTTCCCCAGAGCTTATTAAATATATGTGTTGTTTGCTGCAGTTTGTCAGCATGAGCTCTTTTAAAAAAAATGAGAAACAGCTCTTGAGGCTTCTCAAGCCCAGTGGGGATAACAAGGCCTCCAAGACAGAATTGCACTCAACAAGAAGAGCAATCACCCAATGGTTTGTCTCACATGCTTCCTTCACTTGTCACAGTTCAGTTCTTAGATGTGCTGTAGCTGTTTCAAGTGTAACAGTTTTTGGTTTTTTGCTGTGTGACAACATTCAACATTACTATCAAAAAATCTTTTTTCAAAAAATGCCACTTTCTGCAAAATGGGTTTAAAAACATGAAAAACTTACTGAGATGAAAGAAATGAAAGGTTTGTTGATAAAAACTGACACCTTTAAACCTTACTTTTTTTAGTTTCTGTGGAAACCCTGTCAAAAACCTGTCCATCTATGCTAGCAAGAAGAAACGATCCTCTAGAATTTTCTGAAATATCTGGAAATAAGTGCAAAGGTTACAAAAAATATTGACATAAAAAAATAAGACTGCTTCTTTTGATACACAGAACAAAAGCTTTCAGAATCCATCCCGTAACAACAAACTTGCTTACAGTGCAATTCTCCATCTCTAATGCAAGTATAATCAGTTCAGCTTCGGCTCCAGTCTTCATTTCCAAGTCCCAGATTTCTTTGAGTTGAGCCAATAAGAAATTCCCAAACTTTCAAAGCAGAGCTTCTCTTTTTTACTGAAAGAACAGTTCATTTCCCAAGGTAAATACCGTACAGGCTTGTGAATTTTCTTTGGATGTTATGCTCAGTTAAACAGAATTGTCTTCTCCATCACAGAAAATAATCAACCATATCTGGGCGGTAAGAAAAGATAAGTGGTTGATGTCTTTTTTAAATTAACATGGTCTAGATCTAAAAAGATCTGAAAATAAACATTTAACTGAGAACTGAATTGGGTTTCTGCGCATGATTTGGGCTTCCAATTTAAACAACTGCCTTCACTTTATTAAGAGTACGATACTGTGAACTCACCTCACAGTTGACATAAAAAGTCATAGCTACATTAAGTTTTAAAGACCTAATAGAATGTTAACCCAACACTCTTTCATCTGTCAGTTTCATAATATTATGCTTGAACAGGATATTTTTGCAAAGTTACATTGAAACCTTTACCTTTTACCTACAAATTTGGGTTGTATTACATTTACATTTTCTTTATTATGGCACATAGTAGATGTTTCAAATTGTTTAAGTCTTTTAAGGATAATATACTCCAAGTAAGACCCAAGATCACATATGCACATATAAAATTCCAAGATTTTTTACCCATTTTGTGCCAAATAATTAACATTAACATAATAAATAACACATTTTAAACCATCAGCTACATCAAGAATAGTATTCATTTTCTTTGCCTGTATGATGTGTGTTGAGAAGTCCAGCAACCTAAACAAATATTGAAGCCTAAAAGGTAACAGGGTGAGTCAAAAGTTTCAGGACACTCTTTTATTTCAGAAAGAATAGGGAAAATAAATATCTGAGTATCTGAATATCCCTGCAAATAATGAGTGAGGGGACTTCTCGTTTAGGCCATGTCCAGAACATGGCCACAGTCTTTAAACCCACCATATTTGATCAAAATAAAAGGGTGTCCTGTGCCTTTTGACTCACCCTGTACAATTATATGCCTAGTCAAGCAGAGAGTTTAGTATGTGGGCTACTATTTTGCACATATACACACAAAAAACAATAATCTTGTCATTTACATTTTCTGTTTTTGACAGTTAATACATTTTTTCCCTAATCTACAGGGACTAACATAGCTACTGTATCTTTCTGTTTTGCTTTAATAAAATGTAGACCTCTGCAGACCTTATTGGATCATTTCTCCATGTCTAGGCAAACCTACCAAACAAGAGAACTTCATGGGGCCATAGGTGTTATTTCAACAAAAGGCTCTAGGATGGGGAAATTGTAAATCACATTCCTGAACCATGACTCTGTCCCCTTTATAGTGTATGACAGGAGCCATACATGCCAGCACAAATTCACAATTGGGCTGTACAAACACAGGTTTTAACGGTTAACTTGCTAATGTTGTACAAATTCAGGAAGAGAGTCAAACTTGAAAAACTCAGTTGTGTGAAATTTGCATGCGTTAGGGAGAAAGTGCTGTCCTTGGTCTTGAGGAATTTCAGTATGTCAAGGGGGTCCAGCACGACACAAAATGCAGCAGGGTCACGTTACCATCATTTATTCAACAGGGCAGGGAAAGACGAAGAGGGAGGTGAGTGATGCTGGAGGGTAATGTTGTTAGATGAGTGCACAGGAACTGGAAAACACTTCGGAATTCTAATGCAGAGTTTAAAAAAAAGGCTACATTAAAACTATTGTGCAGTTACCAGGTTTCATTCTGGCAGAATTTGAATATTGATAATAACTGTTAGGTCCAATGAGAAGGAGACTGCAGGTGCAAAATAATTTATCTGATCCAGCAACACACTGGATCATATATTGCTTTAAATGAGCATCAGTATGGGACAACTGGACTCAACCGCCGGAACCCATCTGAAAATGAGTTTGCTTAGAAACAAAGAGGTAGTTTGACAATTATAGCACTTGTCTTTTGAGCACCTGAACACTAAATTGTGTCAAAAATGGTTAATGAGATTTTTTGAAGGATGATTTTTGAATAGCAAAGCCACATTTGAGACATCAACAAGTCAGTAAAAGCAACAAATGAAGCAGCAACTTCTGCTATGTTGTGATCGCATTCATTCACACAACTGCAATAAACAATCCTGAAAACAAAGATATATTTTGGAAGGAACACCAGGCCATTTTTCTAAGCTGCTGATTTCAAAGACTTTAACAGGAACAACTTTTATGCAGTTTAAATAATATATTTTAGACAGCTTTATAAAAGCATCCCAGTTCTTACAAGTAGAGGTGAAGATGTTTGTTTTATTAAGACTGACTAAACAAAACTAGACCCAAGTAAAAAAAAATCTATTTTGATATCTTGGCTTCTTTTGTAAATCAAAGTGAGAAATAAGAGAAGTCCCTTGACTCCACCCAGTTTAGTCATCTGCAGCTCCGGTTCTCAACATCTGGAAGACAGATCACCTACAGGCTACTAGAAACAGGCTCTGACATCATCTGGTGGTTCCCCTCAGACAGAAAGGTTAGAGCTTTACTTTTGTTTTGGTTAATCCCAACCAACACAAAGTAGCCACACATAAACACAAATGTGCACACGGTTTGTGTATGCTTGACTTCAGAGAGCTTTACTTTGACTTGCATATATCACTGTGGATTAAAAGGAAATGTGTTTGTTTGCTTTTTGTCACCTCACTAAATAAAAAAATAGTTCTATGTTCAAACACCATCATAAATTTTGTAGACAAAAAAAGTTAGGAGACAAACTAAAATAAACTCTTAATTTTGCATAAATCACACATCTACTGTCTAATTACAGACTGATTGCAAAGATGGAAACTGAAAATTTTGGAAAAACATATTTAATGTCTGTGACAAAAAGCACACAGGAAGAATTTCTCTGTTTACGCTAACTAAAACACAACTGCTTCCCATAATTACCAGGTCCTAAACATAGACAGATGTGCGTGCACGCACGCACGCACACACACACACACACACACACACACACACACACACACACACACACACACACACACACACACA
>JAVKLF010000064.1:9954628-9990072 GCA_034783495.1 Millerichthys robustus | reverse complement strand
ATATATTTAGTAAATTGTGATGTAAGTGTACAGTCAAGTATATGGAAGCAATGGAGAATAAAAAAAAAGGGCAGGTGGACCAACGCTGTGATGGTGACCAGTTCATTGAGTATCACGTATTCTGCTTCTTGCCTTCTGAAAACAAAACAACAGGATCAAACAAATAAATGTTAAAATACTGCAGATAGGTGGATGAAAAGTGGACAGAGCAAGGAAACTATTTTTATTGGCAAGTGTTTTTCTCTGTAAACTGATATTTAGAACATCGAGATGATGTGACTTTTTAAGGCAGTCGCTTAAAATGAAATGAGAATCAAAAAATGGAGGTGAAAATCAAAAAAGCTAGAAGCTGTTTGTATCGATGCATCAATTTGACTTTTATTTACAAAACTCACAAGCTTTTTTTGTCCGGGAAAAAAAGTCTGATAAGGTGCAAAAGGCATGTACTATAGTACTATAAGTACTTTCAAAAAGGAGCAAAATATTTTGAGGGGGTTGTTCACTCAGTGTGCAATTTCAGAAATGTCAGTTTAAAAATCACAGAAGAGGTCAAGTGGAGCTCTTGAAAATCGTTAACCCCTTCTCGGAGAAAACATTCTAAAATTACCATGAAATCTAATAAGTCAAGACCCTGTTCATATGGAGAAACACACCAGGCGACGGCACCTGCACAAACGTTATCCTTCTAAATGAGTTATCATGAACATTAGTTTTTCCAACATCCTTCCAAAGATCACTGGCAAAACTAAATATCTAAAGAAAATCGGACAAATTCTGAAAGCAAGACTTTTGATTGAAAGAAGCTACATTCTAATCATTTTGGCAGCAATTACCTAAAATGTGCTTTTGGCAAACAAATCTTGCATAATTTGATACAAATAACATACCCATTGGAGTAGATCAAAATTGCCATGAACCTGTGACATGAAATATCAGAGTATTTTTATTTATTTTTTTCAAAATTGGGTAATAATAAACCTGCACATTATTATTTGTGACGGAAGACGAAAGGAAATCTGAACACATCTTCAAATGCACAACGAGGTGTGAGCAGAAGATTTTGCTACTGCTCTCTTATAAATTGATCATTATTTCAAGTCTGCATGCAGAAATCAAAACAACCTCAATACCTCGTGGAATGTGAAAAGTTTAGCAAAAAGATAGAAATAAAGTATTTCAAAAACTGTTAAAAGGGTACGAGGCAATGATGATTCAGGTTGTTAAAACCTTTCATTTGTTCTCTTTGTATTATTTTCATTGTGCATTGATCTTAAAGTGTGGTACTTTTTCTAGCATAACAACAGAAGACAGTAACTGCCATGTCTGACATCATTAGAACTTTCTTTTGCACAAAAATCTTACTTCAGTTTTGCATAAGTCTTGACTCACCTCTGCAACTAAATTATCAGGATTTCTTAAATGGTTAAAATACCACAAGCATGTATTAAAATATGGTGTTTTTCTTTGACTTTTATTGTTTCGAAACCATTGATAGAAACACTTTTTTTTTTATTAAAGAAACCAGACAGGAATGTTGAAAATATTACAATGTGTATTATTGACACAATATTGCAGGTACAACAGCAAATGAGACATTTTCCATATTTCCCGACGTCTTCTTGGCAATTATCTCTATCATTAAAATAAAGTCTCCAACGGTTTCTGATCAAAACACAACCAAAGTGAATCAAAACAAAAAGTATTTGTTTGCCTCATAAACTGGTACCGTTCAGATATGCCCTTATTCTGAGCTCAGTGTAAAAGAAATAAGCTGTTTTTAAATGGATGGATAAGAAGCTTTGCATTACAGAAATGATTAAAAGCAGAGTGAAGAGATACACACTGGCTTGATTTCTGTGTGATCCTATATTCTGCTTTCTCTCATACTGAGGGGCTTCCAGTTTACAGTCTTTCACCATCCTCAAACCAGCGTTGACTTTCTAAGCCACATCTATCTGCATATGCACATCCCCGATCAATAGTCGTTTCAGGAAGGTGTTGACTCCCTCATTGATCGACCATCTTGTGATGTCTTTGCGTAGACAATGTCATTTAGTGGCCTCATAAAAGTGCAAGTATGGTAGAAAGAGGAAGGGGTTTTTGAAAACACAATTTAATGAGTTTAGAAAGTGAAGGAAGAAGGGGCAAGTTGTGCAAATTTCAGCTGATGACATCATGAGGAGGTCAATAAAACTGAAGCTATCCCTCTAAAGTCGCCGGTCATCTCTGAGTAGGAATGTCACCGTCACAGTCTGTGCAGTTTCTGATTATTTCAAGGCTGCGAGCGTACTTTTACAAACAGTTTTCCTTATATTTCAAAAGGGTATTAAACAAAAAAAGATCTATGTATTTTTCTTTGCTTAATTAATTAATGTCATTTTCATTTCCCATGAAAACAATAAATATGATCGTACCTCTATTTTTTTTTTATTGACCCTAAAGTGTCAAAAGCAGTCACAGGCAGATAGTTTTAATCAGGGATGACAACAGTGACCAACACAAACACTGAAACAAATCATTCAATAATAAAGCAAATTAAATACAAAAGTAACATTAAAGATGTGTTGCCTAACACATACAGAAGAAAAAAAAAAGTATAACCAAGTATTTTACAGATGTGCTTTTCAAACAGAGCCCCCAATGAATTTGAAGTTTTGTTACCTGTCCATATAAAATTAGATAATGGCATTTTTTTTTTTTCCACAATAACGCTTGTCAATTTTCCAAGTACACAACTGAAGCAATGGCGGATCACATTTGTCCTCTTTATTACATCTACTGTCTGATTCAATTCTGACAGCACTGATACCAATAACACAGATTGGGAGTTATTCCAGTAGAAGTTTGAGGACACTGTTTTTGAAAAATGGGCTATATCAATCTCCTATTGCTGTCTGTTCAGAAGCTATCTGTCATATATTGTTAGTCCAACACATTTAAAAATAGTTCACTTTTGTGCCAACCCAAGATTCATAAAATGCTATATCATTTGTCTCTCTTTCCTCTGTAAGTCACAGACAGAGGCACACATTCATGCACAAACTCATACAAACATGCAAGCATCAGTCTTTCTCTCATCCTGCACAGAAATTCTTTAAAACAAGAGCTTTGACATTTCTTTGAATTAAAATGTGGTATACGATTTCTACCCAGCAAGCATCTCATCAGGAAATATGTTATTATACACTCCACACCTACGCAAAAAAAAAAAAAAAGAAAAAGAAAACATTCCCAAGAAGGTTGACACATAATGAAGCACTGTGTCATTGTCAGATTGCCTTGCCATTAGAAAGAGCACGCTAAAGGTCATTAGAACCCATGGGTGGGGAGAAGGGTGGGAGCTGAGGTGGGAACTGAGATGCACTCGTTTAAAAAAAGCTGCAGAGAAAGAAATAGAAACTCTGACATGATGATGAAATAATTACATAGGAGCGTGCAATGATCTGCCATTTCAAAATGTTGGTGCCGATTGGTTATTTCCTTTCAACAAGGTAAAAAAAAAAACAGATTAACAACATTGTTTGGTTTGTTATAGACATCATTTTAAAGATGCACATAATTTGGCTTTTTTCTTTTATACTCAATCTTGCTACATTTCAACAGAAAAGGTGGTGATACTGCAGTTCATATAAAAAAAGAAATAATATGTTATGTGTACTATAATTTGATTTGCATTAAAGAAATAGTAAACAAAGTGCTCCAGAATCTTCTGTTCTGTTACAGGTTTGCCATCTGAGACTCGTCCCGACAAAGTATGTACTTAAATCACAATCTTAAGATAATTCTATACTGCCAGCAGGTGAGAAATAATGATAGAGGGTGACAGTGAGATGGGACAGGGTAGGAGCAGTCGAAGGATGAGTGGTTATATGGCACACATTACCCTTTCAGAACTTTGAGGGATAACATTCATGGGAACTTATTGACGGCTTTTATTGCAGCTTACGAGATGCAGAAAGTGCTGATGAGCTTTGCTCTCAATCCTGTTGTGATAACACTGTAAATCTTAATGCATCTGATGAGTCATGCTGTTGGGATTTTCCTCCTTTAAACAAATTTTTAAAGATTTTTTGTTACAATTTTGTGCATGTTTTTTGTTAAAGAATATGGTTGTCAAATTAATTCGGTTAGTGCTCTGCTGACAATTGTTATTAAATAAATTATTTCTACAAAATATAAGTGACTTTCAAAAATTGATCAAAGGGCAACCGCAGCACTCCATTCTCATTTTTTTCTGTAGTCTCAATGTCAACAAACTATTAGCAATTTACTTGTACATGTCATAGGTGCAAATATAATCTCACAAAACCTAAACACTACTCAGCAAATATGGCAAAGTTAAACTTTACTCTGTTTAGTATTAAATCAACACTAATAATGTTAATTCAACACCGCCGTATTTGTCATGTAGACACAAAACATTGGAAAATGCAAAAAGACCAGCTCTAACAGTGTCATAGAATAATAACAAATAAAGGATGAGAGAAGAACAAAAACAATGATGAACACTTGTGAATCCATTTTGTTCTAATCCAAATCCAAAGGAGGTCCATCTAAGTGATTTGTTGTTGTTTTCTCTAAACTCACTTACATTTGGCAAAATAACTAACGGCCAGCTTTTCCTTCATCCCCTTTTCTAAACGTTTTCACCCCCCCACACACACACATATTTCGAGTTCCAGTTACGCCATTCCTCTTTCAATTATCGCTGGAGCAGCAAAATGAGCAGTGAAATCAGGTGGATGATGACAGAAGGAAGGTTTTGCTGGGCTGAACCTTTCACTTTCTCGTTTTCTGGTGGGTTATAAAACGTAGGCCGAACACTGGCGGGGTTGACGGGGCGTGATCTTCGGGAACACACTTCGTCTGCACATGCGCCGCTTCCTGATCCACTGACATCATCACCTACAACATTACAGAATATTTTTAAAATCTGGCATTTTAAATTTTTTTTTTACAATTTCTGTATACATAAGGAAAACTAAAGTAAGATTATGAAAGTATGGTAGCTTCCAAATTGTATTTCTTCAACTGCCTGAAATTATAAATACTACTAATAATAAAAATATTATATTGTTCCCTTGCATTGATTAGTCTGAGTGAAGTTATGCTGTTCCTGTGTTTTAGAACATTGCCACATTTGGAAAACCTGTCTTAACTTGCCACAAAACACAAATGTATTTATTTAACTACTCACTGGTGTCCTGAAAGTCCACATCATAGCCGTTGAGAGCATTCTTTAGGTGGTGGGTCGAAATCTTCAGCTGCATGATTTGTCGTCGAATTATCATGTCTGGTTTTGTGATGTCAATTTCCACTTCAGGGTTGTTGATCTGACTGGCTAGACCATCACCCATTACCTCGGGGAGATATCTGGTTCACATAAAATCTTGATTAGCCAAATAGATCACAGTTTTTTATTTCATTGTTCTATAATGAAACTGCAGCAATCAACATCCACACTGGAAGACATGTATGACAGGGAAAACATGTTGCCTGTCCAAACTATAAGGAGTAGTGTTATTGTGTGTGAATGTTTACTGTCATGCTCGTAAGTGTTCAGCAATGATGGATAAAAGTAGTAATTAAATGCCATTTCTCATTCATAATGGCTCCTCATTTAGTTGCATATTTATTGTAACTACTGAAGTATATAATACAAAAATAAAATTGGCAACATACATGACAATGTGCTTCCACGCAGGGTGAAAACCCTTTAAAATAATTCTAAAACGTTTTTACAGCTCAATAGCAAGACTAATAAAACAAAACAGCCATATCAATTCACTTCCATCAAAAAAAAACCACCTAAATCATTACAATAAACGTTTTGAACACTTCAGAATACTTCTTTTGAGCATCTCTGCACAGATTTGTAACCCTTACCTGGCACGGTTATTGCCATTCCAACACTTATCCTCAGCCCCTGCACCTTGTGGCACTCTGTCACTGCAGAAAATGCTTGGTAAAGAAATCCAATGTGACCGCATGTCTTTGAGTCTTGTGGTGACATTGGACAGCTATAAGACAGCATTGGTGAGCATTAATTTGTAACATCAACATAGTGCCACACTACAATGACAGTAAAGAACATTTATAGCTCCTGTGTTCACTCATCAAACTCATTAAACTTATTATTAGTCACACAGTTGTTTGAGCAAAGGTGGTTTTAACAACTCAAGCAGTCTAAATGCCCATCATACGAAAAAAGGCTTCTTTTGTTAAGACCATTTCTAGAAATGGGTCAGGTAGGTCATGAATAGGAAACAAAAAGAATGGTATGAAAATACTAACCAACTTTGTCAATTTGTTTGAGCCGTCTCCCAAACTATCCTTCACTGTGTCTCTTCCAGTCTTCATGATTTCCTCAACTCCTGAGCTGCTGGCTCCTTCTTTCCTCAGGCTCCCACAAGCCAGATACACCTAGGAATAGGAGAGGTGAAGAGAATGCAAAGGAGAGACATGACAGGAGTGACACGTTAGTAAAAATAATAATACTAGCACGATTTTATTGTGCATACTCAGCTACAATTAGCACAGCTATCCAACTGAACAGCTGTCAAAGTGAACAATGATGTGTTTTTACCATTAAAGGAACTAATTTCTACCTTGGGAAATCAAGCCAACACATGGACTATTTGTATGACACCCCCCACCCAATAAAGAAAAAAAGAAACAAACAATGTAAACCACATCAGTAGACTGACTTACAACTTACTGAGTATTTATAGTCCCTGTGAGCTTTACAGTTTACAAATGGTGCTCAGGGAATACTGTGAATCATACAGTCTTTCATTTAATCTGCCCTACTTAGAGGAGCATAAACTCGTTGAACCCTCACATAGGAGAAAAATATAATCCTGTGTTCAGTTCCCACTAATGTCCTTGATTGTACCTGAAATCCACTGATGTCAGGGTATAAAGGAGACTGGGTGATGGTGAATATTTAAATAAACAGTAGTAGTTTAGTTTAGTTTAGTTTAAATTCATTTGTTTATTTATGAAATAAGCATTTCATAACCATAAGCTCTCATTACCATCAGAATAAATAAGATCTAAAAATTGTTTTTGAACACTAAGAAAGCCAGCTGACTTCCATGTCATTATCCTAGCACTCTTTTAAAGGAATGACTCTTAGGTTGAAGTTAAGTGACAACCAGACTGAACCAGCTGAGAGGCTGTCCATCATGATCACCTCAAAGCAGCTAGGCTCATTAGGAAAGATCAAACTTTTGTATTTCTTCGTGCTACTCCTCCTTTACTAAACAGTTCTGTCCTTCTTTTTTTACTGCTGCCGTTTGCTATTAAGGATCATAAAACTGTTACCCAAACAACATTAAATAGTAAAATATACGCTTTGCCTGGAGACACTGTGATGACTCATTTCCTTCATTTAAACAACAACAACAACAACAAAAAAACACTAAATATGGTGAGCCTTAAAAAAGCCTTAATGTACCGGAAGGTTTGATGATAAACCTATAAACAAAAAAAAGGGGGAAAAGAGAAGTATGAGAGCACTTGAAACTATAGGAGTGGCAATCTTCCAACTCCTTTCCATTAGTTTGACTACCTTAGAAAACTGTAAGTTAACGTTTTTAAAGCCCTTGAAAACTGGGTTCAGAAACTTTTCTTTTATGTTAAGGACTAATCACCTATCAATCACATCATATGTAAAAATAAGAGCTCAATCACCTGAATACAAAAAATGCAGTTTTTTTAAATATTACCAATACAGAGAGATGCTCAGACAAAAGCAAAAAAGAAAAATACTTAAACAAATACATTATTACTACTACTACTACTACTACTACTACTACTACTACTACTACTACTACTACTAATAATAATAATAATAATAATAATAATAATAATAATAATAATAATAAATGTATGTCAAGTTAATTCTTGAAATCAAGAGAGTTCATGATACCAGGTCCTAATGACTCATCCATTATCTTAACTTGCTTATTCCCTCAGGGTCACGGGGGTCACTGGTGCCCATATCCAGCAGTCACTGTAGGAGCTTGCCATTTTGAATTGCATTGCAAATAGTTAAAAAAAAAAGACAAACTGCTAAATTTACTATAAAAACATATTTCCTTCACACTTGTGAAGAAATTTACCAGTCCATATGTGCAGAAATATGGAGACAAACACATACACTCAAGGGTGAAATTATTCTAATCTGACCAGAAAAATTATGTAAAGCTTGCATAATGCGTGTCAAGTAACTTTTTAACCGTGACATCCATTGATACTTTCCATTTGATACACCACTTTCTTTTCAAAGAACAGCTTGGATCCATAGTATTTAAATTTTATCCTGTTTATAATGTTTGTATTTGCTAAAGAGAATTGCCTCTAAGAAGACATTTGGGCTTCTTTTTAAATGGGTTTGGGAAAAATCTGCTGAGATACAAGTCCAATAGAAGTTATTTCTCCCATAGTGGTCATTGACTCTTTTGTAGTGCATGTTTTTATTTATTTATTTAATTATTTTTTTTAGAAATTTGCATATCGCATGCCTGGTGGGTAGCACAGCACCCTGAAAACCACAAATAAGCAGCAATTTTGCAGGACATATGAAAATATGTAGAGGTAATACTAGAGATTTTTGTCAATAATACTCCTGAAAATTGTGGTATTACAAATATTGACTTTGGACATTTTCATTTATATCTTTGCAGTTTACACGTGTGTGTGTGTGTGTGTGTGTGTGTGTGTGCGTGCGTGCCTGTGTGTGCGTGAGCACGCGCGAGCGTGTGTGTGTGCATAATCTGACCTTGCTGTTGATGGTGCCAATGTTCTCCATCATGGTAGACATGGCGTCTGATATGGCGTTAGGAAGGGAAAGAATAACACTATCCATGTCTTCCAAGCGATTCTTTGCCACCTCTATCATTGTATCTGAAAGAGATCAGCAACACAGCGAGAGGGAATAAGATATTTAACTTACATACACATTGGCAAGGTAATACAACCTTAACACTGCACGTAGGACTGAAAGCACTGATCAAACTTGATCACCCATTAACAAGTGTTCATGTTAGCAGCATTGAACAATAACTAGTTTTTTGACGCACATCAGAAAAGTCATTTTAAAAAGAAAAAATAAATAAATAAACAAACAAACGACAACAACAAAAGATCACGTTAGTCCATGAGTGAATATGTGTGTGCCTTAACCTGCTAGACGTGTCCACTCGGGGCTTAGATCCGCTTGGTTGGCTAGACAGCCCTTCACCACATTGGTGCAGTAGTTGGCACATGGCTGAGCAAAGACCATGCCATGACAGTGAGGACAGTAGGCCATCTTCATGGTTGCTCTCACGCAGTCCTTGCTCAGCTGCACCTGGTGGTAAGGCACAAGCTCAAATTAAACCTAGTGATTTACTTGGAAGAAGAAAAAAAGCTTTATCAAGTGGGAAGATAAAAGCAGGTTTCCAACAAATCTGAAAGCACAAGTTTTTAAAAAATTATATATTTGATTACTTTATGTGTTTTAGGTCATACTGTATGGCAGACATTGAATTTTACAAAAGTGTTAAGTTTGAAAAAGTACTTTTCTCAGCTATAAGGTGAAAACACCCACACAACAGTGGGAGGTCACCTGCCATGCTAACCTTTTATTTCTAACCAGACTTTCTTATAGCACAGTTTCCTTGGAAACCACCAAGGGAAAAGTTACTTTTTCTGTCACATGTTATGAAAAGATCCATAGACTAATATGAATATTTAAAGTTGCTTTCTAAGTTGTTGTTTTTTTTTCATTTCTTCCATTTCTCTCCCTTTTCCAGGCTGTTTCCAAAGGGGGAAAAAGGTCTTTGTGCGTGAAAAGTGAAACTGGGTTAATACCAGTAAGCTGTGTTCACAAGAGAGTGCAGCTATGCATACAAAACCTCAGGAAGTATAGGGTGTGTATCTGTAGAAAGAGGGAGAGAGATGGAACAAGCCCAGCTATGCATACAAAGCTCTTCTAAGCTGACATCTGGGCCAGCTTGAAACTTTTCATGAAAACTCCTCTTCAAACAACTAAGTTGCAGAGTTAAACCAGATTTGAACAAACATACATTGGAAAAAGGGCCATAATAGTCACATAATTGGAGGGCAAGCCAGAGATACTTGCAATATGTGCAAACAGGTGTGGTGAGGTCTGAAGTCAGCTTATGGAAAATCTGTTGTTTTTTCAAGTATTAGGCTATTTTAGTGTGCTTTTCAAAAAAATACATTATTAAATTAAATTAGTAAATTCCTAGACCCAATAAAGAAATACATAAATAAATAAACTTGGTCAATTTTGAAAGACGAAGGACAGCACAAAGTGAGGAAAATGAAATTTCACATATACAAGATTAATCTCAAATCATGACCCAGTCATGGGTACACTTCTTTTTTTCCACTCATTCTATCCATACCATAACACTCATTATTGTGTTTTTTTGTTTTTTTTTTGTTGAGGGAAAGAAATAGGAAATAGAGCATGCAGCGGGGGACTGAAAATGAAAATTTTGATTATCCAATAAAGCATGAGAAAGCCAAAAAAATTATATTAAAAACAGCCAGCCAGTAATCAGTTTCCTGTTACATGATCTGTGTGGGAAAAGGAAGACCTTGTTAAAGTTTGTTACAAATTGAGATTACACCAAATGATATGACTAAATATGGACATGGACCTGTTGCAGCAACATATTAAGAAAAAAAAAATAATAATAATACACTTGTACAATTGACGGCACACACTTTACTTGAATGTTTAGTTTTGCCACATGGTGGTAGTATAGTCTACAATGCTTGTATTACTTTAAGTAAAGGAAATAGTTGTCCTAAAAGATGCAACTTTATGTTGTTTAAACAGTAAATGTTTTAAAAAAGAAAACTTTTTTCAACCTTCCTTTTGTTTCTGCTCTTATCTGGGGTGTTACCTCATATCCACAAGATGCCATCTTATTTTAGCTTAGCTGGTGATGTCATCTTGACACTTTTGATTGAAAAAAAGTTAAAACATTTATCTTGTGTGCATTAGGTACTTATAAAACAGTCAAAAATCCCTGAAGTTTTTCTTTCTTTCATCAGTTTCCCAAAGTTTAGAGAGGTTCAAATATTTTTTTAAGGCAAACTCCTTCATGTACCCATTTTATATGCACAAATACTTACTTGATTTTATTTGAATTGTCAAAAACTGAGCTATTGACAGATACTAAAAGAAACTTTTCGGTTTGATATTATCTTGTGATGTTTTTACCTTCACACCATTCTCTCCACACCTTTCTGTACAACCTACAGCTCTATCCATCTTTGGCTCTGAGTTTCTGCTTGTTATTCTTCTGTAATTAGTAGGATTGAACAAGCTACCTCTCCCTGTTGTGTTACAGAGCGAGACAATCTAGGCTTCTTGCCTTAAGAATGAGCTATGTGGCTCATGGCCTACTTCCTCTATTCCCTTTCCCGAGGGAATAAGGCAGTCCAGAAAACGTTCAGGACATACAAACTGGCAAAGCCTGGAGCAAAACGAGGGAGAAATGGATGCTTCACTGGAAATAGAGACTGCAAGTTATGGCTAAGATCTACTTTTCTGTTTCATGCTTTGCCGTGCACCATTCACTAGTTGGCTTTATTTTCTAACACTGCCTCGCAAGAAACTACAACTTCCTACTCTTATTTTAACATGTAATCAAAAATTCCCATTAGGAATTTTGTCACCTTTGTTTAAATCATTTAGAGCATACACAAAACTTGGATATTTTTAGGTACCACTTGTAAGCTGTGTTTTAGCCTTTACTTTTTTATTACTTGTCTCATGTCAAAACAAGGCATTCAGCCTATTTGCATGTTGCCATCCACAGAAGGACCTCGTTGGCTCTCACAGACAACAAACTAGTCATCACACAGACCATCAAGTTGATCAGATGGTTGACTGGGATGATAATCATGACTTTAGTTGTAAAGTACCAGTTGCACCACATACAGTAAATTGAAGCATTTTGTCTGACAAATTTCTAACCTAAAATTTGGACAGTTTCAGCTAATATTTGTCATTTACATCTACATACATCCAAATCTTGTGAAATATTTAACTGAAAAGCAGTTTTAAAAACTAAACATGTCTTTACCAAACATGTGTATACAGTATTTCTCACAGAGTCTGTGTTTGCATTGCTCTCCTGGCACAGTGTCAGAAAAAAAGATATTTTTATGAGGCATCAAAGCTGGACACCTCCCCGAAACAATTTCTTGGTCTTGCAATGAATCTTAACCTCACTCTTGTCTTATGTACAGAGGGAACCGTTTCTCTTGGGACATAATAACTTTCCCGCAGCCTGAGGAGGCATTTTTCAGTGTGGAGTTGACATTAACTGTTGTTGCTGGGGCTGATTGTTCATACCACAGGCCATGCTTTATCGAGCTTTTCACTTCTACCAGCAAAAAAAAAATGCACTGCTTTATGCGGTGTCTATGGAGATCTGTGTGAATGTGTGTGCATGCTTGAATGTTTACATCAAAGAGAGATGCTGATCAGTGGGGAGATAAAATGCATACCCTTTAGCAAAATATTACTGAAAATATCAAATGTGTATAAGCACTGCAGTAAATTTGATAGCATAAGAAAAAAATAAAATAAAAAAAACAAATGCATTGTAGCAATTTGAATATTTCTGTCAAAAAACGATGAAAGCAATCATTGCAAACAGGAAAATAAGGCTATATTTTTAGGTGACACCTACAAAATACCTGTTAGGATGAGAGGTGGGCTCTTACCTGGGACACTTTGCGCACTACATCTTCACTGATCACTAGTCCCCGAAGAAACGAACGCGCTGCCACAAACGTATGTGTAACCTGTATTGTCATTTTATGGGGCGTGTCTCCAAAAGGCCGTAGAGTTTCGATTTGTTTTGACACACAATCCAGGTAATCTTCTCCTGAAATGAGCAGACCCATTTAATAGGAGATTATTTTTAGGAAAACAAATCTAATACATCTAATCAAAATTAGGCTTTGATTGAATGTGATTCAAATGATAATCGCATATCTTTTTTTAAAGCACTTCAGAGACATGGTCGCATGCTTATGAGCGCAATTTGTCTTGGTCCACTCCACCACATTTACTAATTTACTGGTTTTGCATGTTGATGCATAAAAAAAAGCAATCTGAAAATAAAAACCCAATCAATCCGATGTCAATCCAGAGAGCACAGTGGGAGAGTTGTGATTTGCCCATTAGACCCACAGGGGAGTTACTGTTGCCATGTTGCTCTGACATGTTGTCAAGTTGTGCAATGAAACAGAGATATTTTAAATAAAGACTGTCTGGTTCATTTTCGAGCTCCCTTGAGGCAACTGTACCAAATTACATGTTAAGAAAAAGCAGAAACGTTCTACTTTTTGCACCTAAAACATGGAGACACTTCCAAGGCATTACATAGACTTTAAATGCCAATTAATTCTGTCAAACATGTAGCTTTCCAGTTATTATTAGAAGTTATAGGAACATCAAATGTCATCCCAAGTAAAAGTCTTTTAGACTAGTCTTGGAAATGGCGGATGAGGGTGGAGACGAGCACTTCTAACACCCTTGACAAGTTGCTGCCTTGGACAACTGCCCACCTCAACCGTATCAGAAACTGCTACTGAATGCAATAAAGAATTTTTTGTGTTTGTTTCAGCTAAGCACATTTTACCATAAAAAAAAATATTTTTTGAGCAAATAAACAACAACAACAAAAACACATTTATTTACAGTTTGACTGGTATCCATAATTTGATAATATGCTATCATACCTATTAAACTCTGCTTGTTTGCCGTGTAAAAGAGCTTCTCCATCAGCTTGGTCCAAAATTCATTGAGCACTTCTTCCAGGTTGACATTGGTAGAAGAAATTCTGTAATAATCTGTCAAATCTTTGTACAGGTCAGAGAAAACCTTGGAATTCTCAAAGTACACAAAGCCCCATGTTGAAGTGAAAGTTTCCTGAAGTCTAATCATAGAGCGGTTCAGCAGCTCAGCCATGTAGCCTGAAAAACAAAAGGAAAAAAAATGTGTTTAAAACCACGGAAAGTGCATTTAACTCTCATTCACATTGCCAGACACCACACATGTATTTTTTAAAGGATTTGTTCTGCATGTGAACTTTGAGGTAGGCTGTCAGTGAATGTAAAACTGAGCTATTTTACCTTACATACAGAATGCATGAAATGTAAAATGTCTTGCTAGATTTGTGAGAGAAAGGAAAAGCTTCAACTTTCAATATGTATTGTTTCAAGTGAGGAATCACACAAGCGTTGTGGAAAACAGGTGGGTTACAATAAATAAAAGACAAAGGCAAATTTTGTAGTTGTTGTTACTCTTTTTGATAAGAAAAATAAAGTCTTACACAGAATACGGTATTTTTAAAAAAGCATTAATTATTGTAAACAGGCTTAAATCGGAGACAACCGGACTTTGATCAATTCTTTTTTGAAAATGTTTTGACACCTATCCAGGAGGACATGGTCCTTAAAATCCAAAATTCACCGTCAGCTTGTTGCTCAGTGCGAGCTACCAGAACTGACAGATAGGTGTCCAAATGGTTTCAAAAAAGAATTGATCAAGTCTGATTGCCTCCGATTTAAGCCTGTTTGCTGTAGCGATGACCCGGATAACCGAGAATTTGCACAGGCACATTAATTACTGTTAGTTTTAATATTGATAAACAGCTGAAGAAAATCAAGTCAAAGTTTAAAGAAGTGAAACTATTACACCCAGCTACATGAAGCCTATACAATTTTACCATTTGATTTACATAATCTTTTAATATGCTAAGCTTTTACTGAACCATCTGTGTAATATAATCTGAGCAATGGCTGGTTACTGTAGTTCTGTGTTTGGCTCTCCTACTCAATATTAAACAGTAGCCAACATGTTTCACAGATGCTTTCTTCTGGCATTTCCCTCTTCTATTCAGGTAAAGCATTTACTCATTGGAGCTGTAATTAACTGCTATTCTTGTGAGGCGTATTGTGTAAAAATTACTAAGAACCATTGAATGTGCTATTTACTTGTTCTTTTTTTTTTGTTTTTGTTTGATTTTCATAGAATATACTTGCAGTTACATCAGAAGGGTTTGTTGACCACCATCATAAAAACAAAATAGAGGCAATATTTGAAAATTTATATTTAGGGGCTTTAACAATTATTGAAAATATTACAAAAATAAAATTAAAAAAATGCATAACATATTGAGAGAAATCTACAATAACATTAACATAAAGCTCCAACCATAATAGGTTGGTTTAGTCTATGTAGATGTAACACAAAAAGTAAGGAAATTAGTGTTTGGCAGATTATTACTTTGTTTTTTGCTTTTGTTTCTTGATTATTACTAATGCTTCTTGACAATAAATCTTGTAGTTGGCAGCACCGGGGGGTACCAGAAGCTCAAAACAAGTGTCAGTAGCAGCAGCAAAAAAAGGCTGTTTGGCAATGGCAGAGGGGATATTGTTTCATGTGTCCAACCCACATACTCAGTTCTACTGCTCATCCCACAAATGCACGATCCTTACAAATTTGACACTATTCAAAAGGGAATTTAACAGGTTTTCTAACAGTATCAGATGTATTTCTAAGAAGCATTGCCACAACAAAGTCAAACACACACATTTTTTCTCACTTTTTTGTGTTATGTATAGGATATACATAATACATCAATCGTTTTCATTGGAAAAAAAATGGTTTCAAACACACAACAGCTATATTGATGTTTCAAACTGTCTGTAGCTATTGTCTGACACCTTTCTTCCCAGATGTTCTGCCATTTTGAACAATCCATAAACATAGTTTTGGATCAACCTCAAGGAGAGGAGGGAAACACATATTTCTGTGAAGCAATATACAGAATTATGTTTTCTAAAGTCAGCCGAAAACACGTGTACAAAAAAATAAATATGTTCAAAGCAACAGCCCATTCATATATAGGGCTAGATAAAATCATAACAGGAGCATGGGCTCACACAAAAACATGCCCACATAAACACTATGCTTAACACACTCTGACAAGGTCAAACAAAAATCAGCAGAAGTCATTTCATTCAGATCATAGAAGTGAAATTATCCTTTTGTGTTGTTTTCTTTTTTTTCTATTTATAGTGGTAATTTGTTAGTGGCATAATGGGATCATCAAGGGCAAGATCTTAGTAAATGGCATTAGCCTATTTATCTAGTTTGTTCTCTGTCTTTCAGCTAATGTGGCACAAATCCTTTGTCTGTATTGAGTCAGTTTGCTGTGGGTGACAATAACCTTTGTTATTTTTGAGCTGTTTCTGTGATTTAGTTTAAGCTGTTCTATTGCTATTTCTTTTACTTTTATTATTTAAAGTCTATACCTTTTAGCCACTTTTAAAACCCTCTAGGGTTTTCTTTTCTTTGAAATTGTGATGTGATTCGGACTGTAACCTGTTAAAACTGCTACAGAGCTCCCCTGCATGGACTGCACGACTAGTAGAAAAAAACAAACATTTTTTTTTTTTTTTTACATTGAGTGTAGGTCAAAAAATGCTTACATTACACCATTGTCGTATTGTGGCTTAAACACACACCTAAAACAAGCTAACTGAGCACACGTGTCTTTCTTGTAGTGAGTGGGAAGCTAATGGTTTCAGTTATAATCACTTTGAGTTTCACATCCAGGGCACTTTGACATGTCAAATTTGTATTTTATCTTATCTTATCCCACTGCTTTTAGGCCAAATACATTACATGAACATCTTTATTCAAGTGCACCCAAATCCATGTTCAACATAAAATTGTTTTATTTATCTGTTATTTTTATTTTTATATGTTGTCCTCCACTGTCTTCAGTTTTTTTTAACAAATCGATGCTAAGCTTTAAATGACAGCTTTTAACTTTTCTGGCTTGTTTCTCTCAGACTCTTTCTATCTTCAGTCTTCCCTGAACTCTGTCTTGTGGTTTGTGTTTTTGGCAAGAAGGTTGTGTGCAAGACTGAAGTACCGGAGATGCTTTTCCAGCTGCTAATAGTTCTAAGTGATTATGTGGTACTTTCCCACATGAAGATATAAGCCACATGTTTGTACACTGAGCCAGTTAAGATTTCATTGAAGATTTTGACACTGATCATATCTGTTTGTATCAAACCGCTCAACTTAAAAAATGTTCCTAAATTGTCATGATTAAAATCAAAAACAGACCACAAAGAAAACTAAATGAGTCTAATGACTTGTCTGGTCTCACCTCATTCTCGTCTGGTTTCCCTAAAATGGCCGAAAGGTTTCTTTGGTTCCCCAGGATACTAAAAATACTTCTTGAGATATTCGATCTAAGTTATGGAAATAACTATTTTAAATTATAAGGTTGTTGTAACCACAAAGAAAAAGAGAATAAAGAAACACACACACACATCATACCAGTGTTGAAAACAAGGCCTTAAAATACTTTCATAGAAGGCTGTTAATATCGAGTTATTTTAGTGAAAGATGACAAATCAGCTGAGTTCTGGCATGAATACTTCTTATTTAGAAAAAGGGCAAAGTTAACATATGTATGCCTTAATTAAACTGCAGAATTAACATGTGTGAAGAAAAAAATGTGATGCAGGAACAGCCATTGTTCCTCTTTTATAAGACATTTGTATTTTATTTGTCCACTTGTTTAATAATCACATCAACATGATGGATTTTTATGGAAATGAAAGGAAACAAACAGTAAGGATTAGGGTTTGTGCCAAGAAAAATGAGAGTGCTGCAGTGAAAATGTTACATTAATAATCTAAAAATGACTGAAGAGTGAACTTCCCTAAACTTAACGTGTATTCCCTTATTTTCTCTTTGCTAACCTCAGCTTCCAAACATCTTCTCAACATAACCCAGGCATTAAATAAATCTTCCACTAAATTGCATTACTTTTAAACTCATTGTGAATTTCATTAAACAAAAGTGCATGTTCCTATACTAATAAAAATACTCTGCCTAACTTCTTAATGATAAAGTAACTATTTGCATTTTTTTATCTTGATCAAATAAGATTGTGTATGCAAATAATTACCTCAATTTGTTTAAGTTGATAGGCTTAATATTGTTATCTGTACAGATAAAAATTTCCAATTTATTTCATGATTGATTGCGAAATGTGATAGTTTACAACAGAGTTAGGATTAAGATGGCAAACAGGATTATATCACTATACTTTCTACACGTAGAAATCAGAACAATTATTCACAAATGCTCTGCACAATCTGTTTTTGCCTTTGTTGTTTATCTGTTTTTTTCAAGGACAACGAAGAAAAAAAAAAAGGACACATCGGGCAAAACCAAATCCTGAGTAAATGATTCTCTGGGAGCCATTAGACTTCTTCTGAAAAACACCACATCACACAGCCATACTGTGCCTAATTGCACCAGAACAAAATTTAGTTTTAATTTTAAGGTGTCTTATGTTAAACAAATCAACACACCACTTAAATAATCCAGTTCTAAACAGGGTATAAGTGGAAACTTTAATTTTGTACTTATTCTTTGTTCCTTCTCAAACATCCTCTGGTTAACATTACACACAATTTACCCATGTCTGTTTCTTTTTTTATCCATCTGGTTTTCTTTTTCAGCTTTTTTCTTCCTTTACTTGTTTTGCCTAAAACTCAAACCATTCCTTTCTCTCACTATCATTTTGGGATATTTTCTTTTGCCTTCTTCTTCCGTCTCAATTTTCTTTGGCTTGTTCCACTACCATTATTTCTCAGACAGCATACTTCTCATTTACAAGTCTAAGTTTGTCATACTTCAATTTCCAAAAAAAGGCCATCAGTGGTATATTGAATGGTGTGTTTGGCACAATTAGGCCAGTGTACTCCATCTCCCCACGGACATGATTTGCATGCAGATAAAATGAGTCAATCAAGCACCGTGGTGGTAGCAGATGTCCTTGTCTCTCATGACATTATTAGAGGTGACCCTGGAAGCAGGATATTAGAATTCGGGAGAATCGAGTTGTGAGTGAATAGAATTGCTTGAATATTACACAGGGCTAGAAAGGTGCCACAGCGTCCTATCCTAGTAAGCAATTATTTTGTGATTTGGAGGTGAAATATTACAAGGCTAGATAAAACAACAACCACTGCCAAAGTTATAAAGAACCCTTTTTGTGGAATTGTGGGCTGTAAGAGAAGTGCTGGGGATGTTGCTCATATGTTATGACTTACCTGGGTAATGGTAACAAATTGACTTAAGTCTTCTTCAAGTTAAAAAAGGACTTTGCCAATTTCTGCAGAACTTTGCAAGGTCAAGCTGTGCAAATGCACCTGATGTAAACGTGACTTGTAGTCATACACACGGTTTGTTCTTCATAGTTTGGGTCTCTTTCTTTACATAGAAAGAGAAAATGTGTGCCATTGCAAACAAAGTGAATCACATCAGCTGGAATTATGCAGTATCAATACAAGAGAACCCCCCCCCACCCACACAAACTCACTGCACATACACGTCCAGATGTCAGTGATGGCACTATCAGGCCAACCACCTGTCAGGTTTAGGGCTTGTGCTTGTCCAACACACCTGGCTGTCATCTAACACCCAACTCCCTCTGGTACCATCACTGACTGTGTCCTCCTTGACTTTTTGCCTTTGCCGTTCCTTTACTTTTTGTATTTATTTCTTCCATGCTCATCTGTCTGTAACCATCCATTTCTACCATCTGTTGTTTGCTTTTCACCTTCATCCTTGCTTTACATATTTTTTTTTCTCTGAGTAAATCCTACTTGCTCTTTTCTTTTGACTCTGTCCTTTTCTTCACCAAATTGTTTCCTTTTTTGTTATCCTGCATGTTTTGTAGCAATATTGTTTAAAAAATAGATTGCTTACACAGCAAGTGAAATAGTCCAAAAAATTTGCACTTCACTGTATGCAAATTTTTTAGAGTTACTTACAAGAACACTTATGAGCATGCATATTAACACACACATTTACATACTCATATAATGTATAGACTCTCAGGCACTGAGCCAGCTTTACGTAAGCAGGCTAGTCCTCTAATTTGTGGCTTTATTTGGTACGTCTTCCAAAGTTTCAGGTCTCAAAAGGGCCAAGCCTGACTGGGCTGGAACAGTAACACCCTGCACTTAGCCACATGGCGCTAGTTAGCCCACACCCTGCTAAATACAGCCAGATGTGCGGGGCCTGGAAACATGGTACATTGTCACTGCACGGTCATGTGGTCAGAGGAATAAAAAATATTTTCAAAAAATCATATGAAAAGCTGGGATTGTTTAACTTTCTTTTTTTTTTTTTTTTTTGCTTTTTGTCTAACATTTTTTTTCCTTGTAAAATAGTGACAGTTGTCCAACAAGTGCAGCCTGACATAACTGTGAGTCATTTCCCCTCCACCCTGTCTAATTTTTAAACAGTTAACAACAGGATGTTTTTAGCAGAAATGGCTAAATCCTGCCAAAATGTTATTTATGTGGCTGCAAGTGTGACTTATCATGGTTTATTTAACTCTAGCCTATTGCTTTGCTGCCTTCAAAAATGCAGCCTGCAGCAGATGGTTTTCAGACCTCAAGGTCTAAGCAAACAGTTCTCCCTCTGTCAGCTCCGCAATCTCCATCTGATGCTTCACGGGGTGCAGTAAAAACACTTAATGTTTTAATGGATAAATTAAAGGCCTAGCATTCCTTTAATGCAAATTGCCTGCTGCCTTTCATACCATAGTTTTAAGAGCAACTGATGTTGGGAATTGACATTTGGGTAACACTTTTAAAACACTATATGCAATCTCATGCTATGCATGTTACAAAACTCTAAGTCCTTCCACATCAAAATTTAGCTCATCATCGATCAAAATTCACCAAGTCATAGATCTATCCAGCACAGGGCCACATAGAGACAAACAAGACAAGCCACTATTCACTCTCTCACTCACACCTAGGGACAATTTAGAGTTTCAGTGGTAGATGTTTATTCAAGTGAACAAATATTACTTTCTGCAGGGTTCATTAGAATTCATCCAGTGGTGCATAAGATATTTTGCTAACCAACAGACACATACAATGATGCCAAGTTAAAGATGCCTGCATGTTTATTTATTTCAGTTATGTTGACAAACCATTATTTATGATGAGTTTACCACAGCTAAAAAACAGTCACTCTTTTCTAATGACTTACACATATTGAGACACATTGATCTAATTATTTTATTAATTTGCTAGATGTTAGCCTTAAGAGAATCAATTGTTTGTGATATGCCTATGCTACACTGCTGTGAATTTAAAACCTACATTGCAAATACCTCATTAACGGTTTCTGCAAAAAGAGGAGCAAGTGTAAAATGTTCTACTAGGTCTTCTAAGCTTGACAGACCTTAGTGGCTCCCTGTGCTCGGATCTGTGTTCTGCATGACTGAGCTGGAACCCTATGCACCACCATCCACTGGAAATCCTGCTGTCAGATTTAACTCAGTTGAAATGTTAAAATGTCAGTTTGTAATAAAAATAAAATAAAATAAAAAGCCTGAAACAGTTCAAAACATCTCAAATAGCAATATCCAACTTCACCACGTTCATGCAGCAGCTTGCAGTGTAGAGAGGTTAGGAGCAATGCAGGCAGCAGAAGTTGTTACTGGATTTACGACCAACATAAAAGATCACTTTAATTAATTTTCAGTTTCAAACCAACATAAGTTATTAGACGTTTGTAGTAACATGTCTGGCAAGCTTCAGTTAACACAAAAAAGTGTCAATTGATTTGCAAGACAACCCAATAAATTACATTTGGGATGCGTCCGATTTTGCCATTTCTGTGAATGTTTGGATGTAAAACATTCAAAATATTGAATGCTTGAATGTTGGCGTTTCTATTGACTATTTTCTTCAGCTGTGCTTAATGAGGTGTATTTTCCCTTCCTAAGCCAAATTTCAAGAGTTGCTGAATAAAACATATGTGGAAAAAACAACAACAATGTTTTGGACAATATGTTTTATCTGAGTATATATGTTTAGCTTCTCTTTCTTGGGATGACTTCTTCCCTCTGACATAGCAGCTAAATTCAAAGTGAAACAAGAGGTCAGGAGGAATAAGGACACAAAGGTGAAAAGCAAACAAATTTCAATCAGCTATCAGTGTTATCTGAAAAGATTGAAGTAACTAGTCAAACTCAGGGCTCCAGCTGACAGAACTATTATTACAAACTGGTCAAGGGGAACAAATGGAAGAAAGAGGCACCTTCTAATTAACTAAAGAAATCCATATATGGAATTTAATGTTGCTGAACCATATTCAGCTGTAGGAAAAATAGATGCATAAGATAAAAATGAATGATGAGGTATGCTGCCAATGCGCAGTGCCTGTTGCTAATTTGCGTAACATTTTTAAACGTTTGAAATCATTTGTTCTCAATAAAATTATATATTTTTATTGTTTTAGTTTTGTATCATATTCTACAAAGTTCTTTTGTCTGGTTGTGTTAACATCTATTTGTTTTCCATGGGTCTAATTTTGTATTTGAAATATGGTACCAGAGTTTTTCTTATTTTCACGTGTGGCTTGTTTGGTGTGAAATATCACAGAGTATTTCTGATGGGGTTCATTGACATAAAGTTTTCAGGATGGAGTGTAGTTGCTTCTTTGCAATGTTTGAGTATTTGTATATGTCAAAAATATGCAAAATTTTTGTTGAATATTTTTCTCCTTTTGACTACATTGTCTGTTGGCTTAAGTGCTGTGGATCTGTATTTTTTTGAGAGCATGTCAAAATTTACAATTCAAAATAAGAAGCACCACATAGAATGCTCTCCACAGTCACTCCCTCTAGCTCATCTGACGCATGTTATTATGAATGCTAAAACTCACCATCAAAGGCTTTGCGCTGTCCAGTAAGCGAGGTCTGTAAGGACCGGCTGGTGTTTTTGAAAACTGCCTCCATCTCGCTGCTGCTCAACAAGGCCAAGTTGTCTTCCATGACACTGGTACAGCAGGTGTAACTCTGAGAACAAATGCGCAGATGCTCCCCTGCCAGAGGGACAAAAAGAGACAGATGAGAAAACCGTATGGATAGGTGGGAGAAAAAAAGAACATCAAAACATACATTAACAAAACTAATTTATTCAACTAATCAAAGACGGCAATACAAAAAAATAATAATAATTTGGAAATCTAAAGTGAACTCAAACTGTTTGCTAAAAACAAACATTAGTGTTAAAATAAACTTTTTTGGAGATAACAATATTACTAAAAGAAAAGCCTGTACTGTGATAAATACAGAAGGCTAGTTTCACTATAAAATAAATGCTAGAAAATTGTTTTGAAGCTGAAAATAATGAAAATATTTTTTTGTTTCAGTGTTTTTAGCCAATCATTGTAAAAACAGTAAATCTTATTAAATGTATTTATATATATTTGCCACATATTTTAAGTCTTTACTCTTCATTTTAAGCACTTTAAGAGCACTTAGGTTCAACAAGACATGGTGCCTCAGATTGCTTTTAAATCTGCAAGCAATCACTTCCGAGTGCACCAATAAGTTAGTCTATTCTAATCATAGAAAATGTTTTTTTTTCCTATTCTTAAAGAATCTGACAGTTTCTGCAGTAGCTGTAAGCCCCAGTCTAATCAAAGGTTTACAGCTCACTGTACATGTCTAACATTGTGGTACGTCTTAAAAAGTTTAATTAATATGTCAGTTCACATGACTGAGCTTCATCAGGTCTGCAGAAAGACATGAGCAAATTCTGTAAACACACAAGTGCTAGACCAATGGTTTAACATGTCTAAAGCTGTCATTATTCCACACCTGGATGAATCTCAACTCAGGGGAAAACTCAAAGAGCACAATGTGATGATACATCAGTGGGGCTGATTTTTCTGTCTTCTTTCTATTTTGTTTTCAAAACTTGTGCTTCTTCTATGCTCTGACTTGTATTACAACGAGGCGTGTCAGCTTCGTTTGCTATCGTTGTGGCATGAGCCGAGCAGTGTGCTCTCTTCATCTTTTTCCACAACCTCAGCTATATTATATAATGAGGATCGAGTGTGTGACAAGAATTCATGTACTTCACTGATGACGTGTCAACCAAGTTCCAAAAATTGTCCTCTAAAAGCCTCATTGAGTGCCCGTCTGAAGTAGTGCAATTAAAGCAATTCTCTTGTTCAAACACCAAAATGGAGAAAAAAAAAATGAAATAAACTGACCAGATCAGAGAAGGTGACACAAAGTGTTTTTCAACATCCTCTCACTGGTAATATAATCAACTCAGCAAGAAATCATCATGAACAAAAGTTTGTTCCATTCTAAATCTGCATGATTTGAGAAAACCACAGAAGTACAAAGGACAAGAAGAAGAAAACAAGATAAATATGAGACTCATTAAAGAGTAGCACACTGTTCTTTGTGGGTTAGCTGCTACATGTCAGCCCCCTCAGTCTCGGTGTGTACATTTATTCTTTGTCAGTCATTACTCCATCCATTGCAGAAAAATTGCTGTCTCCTCTTTATTATTTGTGCAAAAATGGTGGAAGTTTTTTTTTTTTTTTGGACACATTTGGACAGCACCAGGAACTAGGCTTCCAGAGACAGTGAGAGAAAAAAAAAAGTATTCAAAAGGTCAGTTGATCTGTTTATATAATGGCATACAGCAATAAAGCTCACCTGTAATGAAGTATTATGTTTTCATCTGGCTAATCTGGATGTCAGCACTACAACAACAACACTGTATTCTTCTGCCTTTCAAACTTTCCAGATGTAAGGAGATCTGATGGTTTAAGAAAGAAAGACAAAAAGAAAGGAAGAAGTTCACAGGGACTTCACCCCACAAACCAAAAGGCCCAAAGAGTAAATTACTTTTATTCTGGTACAAAACAATCCAAGACACCCCTAATTGTTCTTTGTCCATGCTGTAGCTGATCAAAAACGCAATAGAGGATCCTGAATTGAAGCCAGGCAGCTATAGTTATAATTTTATGGCTGGTTGTTGTATCTATGTATAACTAGTGAAAGCAAACAAAAAAAGCACAGTCTTAAGTGTAATAACAACAACAAAACAACAATGATTGTAAAAAAATACAGATTACAGCTACATTCAATTTTCAGGACTTATCATGTCAACCAACAAGTAGCAAGACCCTTTTCTAAAAATCCCTTATGCAAACTAACCACCCAGCAAAACTTTTATCTGTTTACGTGGGCAAAATTGAAACTAATTGTTCACTTTTATCCCACAACAGTTCTCCATCAGTTCGCCCCTTTTTTTTTCTTTTGACAGATACAGCTGTTAAATTCCCCGACCATTAGCTTATCATTGTTCACCAGGGAGGAAGACTCCTATTAAACAGCAATCTGGAAAGGCAGAATAAGGTCATGCACACAGTGATGAAGCATGGGAGAGACTGACAGTCAAAGGCTTTTAGAGATGGTGGGAAACACAGAGAGACCCGAGGGTGACAGGAAATTAAGAAGGACCCTGAGCCTCACTGGTCTGGGAGGCTGAGAACAAAAAAAAATGTCTTGTCCAGTTTGGTCACACTTGTTGCAACTTAGTCAAAAAATGTGTTTCTTTCAGGCCTCAGTAAACACCTGTATATTCAAGTGAAATGCAGTTTCTCTCACAATTTCATTAAGGCTGTTGAACAATGTATTTATTCCACTATGTGCATTTTTTTTAGTTTGTTCAGTTTTCTGTAGGTTAAATGGTAAATGGCCTGTACTTATAGAGTGCTTGATCAAGCCCCTACTGACTCCAAAGTGTTTTACACTACAGTTGCTCACCCATTCACACACTGATGGTGGTAAGCTACATTGTAGCCACAGCTGCCCTGGGGTAGGCTGACAGAGGCAAGACTGCCATGCATCGGCACCACCATCACCTGATCACCACCAGCAGGCAAAGTGTCTTGCCCAAGGACACAACGACTGAGAAGGATGGGATGGGGGATAGAACCGGTCACCCACCAGTTACAAGACAACTCCCACTAATCACTCTGCCACAGCAGCCCGAGGTTCATGACACACAGAGGTGTACTTTATGTTAGACAGGTATATTTTATTTTAGTTTTTCCACAGTCTTTTATTCTAGTACACAGTTGATTGTTGAAAATGTGGTCACACTGTGTGCCTTTAAGACTTATTGTATAATTTAGCCAGAGCAATATTTGACAGTACATGTTCATTGTTACACAGTCACAGAGGCGATCATTATCCCATCCTACTGCCTGAATGGCTTGAAGCTGAATCAATTCTAGTTAGTGGTGTCATGCATCCATGCTTTGGCAGTTAACATAATGTTAGTAACAGGGTTTGTTTTTATTTCTTTATTGTCATATTTTGATTTGTGTTTAAGTCAAATGTGTTACATAACTGTTGCCATCAGCTGCAACTCTAGGCAGTAGGCATGCAACCATGAATTTATGAGTTGGGACAATATTTATGAGTGTAAAAAAAGGAAAATATTATGCAAGTAGTAAAATTTAAAAACTAATTCTTATTTTTAAAAACATACTACAAGACTGAACCACAGGTCAGATAATAAATTTAACAGAAAATGTTTCTAGCTTGACAAGATGGTCATGAGTGCAATCATACTGATGTAACAAATGGCTCCTGGTAATGACTGACATTGCATAACTGATGAGTTTTTAAACCACATTGTACGTGTGTACGTGTGTGTGTGCGTGTGTGAGTGCGTGTGTGTTGATATGCAGTAAGTATGATGTGAGACCAAAGAGATTAGCAGCATAATCCAGCAAGTGGTCAGGGTGTGTGTGTATGCAGCTAGGTGGATTATTGTCCATGCCGGCGAAAACATCCGTGGAAGACCAGGAATCACATGCATGCACAAGGACACTCCCACAAACTCCCACAACAGTGGATTAGGGTTAAACAGATGAAGTCCATTGAATCTTCTCGGCATCAGAAGTTGACAAATTTAACGCACCAACTGTACACACTGAACATTCTCACATACCAATTCAACAAATGGTCTTTACGGACGGCGCTGAAGAGTCTGCACCACCCTGCATGCCTGTGTGCCATGTGGAAGCCAGGCCTTTATTTGTACTCCCAATGATCACACACAGTGAATAACCCTCAGGTTATTCAGGCTTTCACCTATAGACCCCTAGTACTCAGTCTGTAACCTGAGCTACACAGAGTCACATAAATAGCTTTCTCAAGCCAGACTAGGTGGCAACCACACAACACATTTATAACACTTTACATCTGAGGTCAGCTGATTTCACATGCTGACCTCCTTGAGGTCAGTTTGTCTAGTGGCTTGGCTGAATTGCTCTCTACACTCACATGGAAAAAAGTGATATTTTAACTTGGAATAATTTGCCTAATTACCTGGGAAAACTACAGGAGAGACAAATGATCAACGCAATGATCCGAGCAATGGGACTAAGTTTGCCTTATGCCTTTTTTTGTTTAACAGAAATTGTCCAGCCTTTTGAAAATGTTTTGTAGGAAATTTAATTGCAAAACAAAGATGTGTGGAGAGAGAAGAAAGTCAATGAGAATTTGCAACAAAACAAACTCTTTTGCAGCTTATGTCTAATTAAGGGAGCACAGATCTGAGAAACATGACCGAGTGCTCTGAATGGAAAATGGCATGCATGCTACAATACACATACTTTTGGATTTTGTTCTCTCCCTCCTCTCTTGGCCTTTCTCTGTTTATCTCCCCTATTCACATATGCAAGTCCCTGTGGCTGATGAATAACCTAAGAGTGTGAATGCCAGGAGCATTAACTGGAAGCAGCAGCCTGTCCTGTTCACTTAGCAGGTTTAGTCAAAAGGCTGGCAGAAAGAGGTCCATGTGGTGTTACCTTTTTCTGGCCATGCGCTGCTATCTTCATTGCTATTTCTACTTTCTAGTCTCACTATTTTCTGTGACTTTGGTAGTTTCCTTTACTTAGCCAGCGAATAAATTGCACTGACCCAGAATGCTATACAACTTAATTTACTTAGACTTAACAAAAATAACATCTGATAGCATTCTGTCCTAGTTACACTGCCTAACTCACCATTCTTGTGCAAGTTGCAGAAATACTTTACCTTGATCTTCACTATGTGCTTCCTCACTGACTGTCTGTGCGTGTGCATGAATAAGTGCAATAATAGAAGACACCAGCGGTGGAAGAGGTCATTGAAAGTTATCCTGGAGAAACTTTATTTCTCAATATATGTTCTCCACCATATCTTCAATATCTATTGTATTACAGGCCATCTGAAATAAAACAAGTAACTATATGCTGCAGGGAGCTGGCCTCATTTTTGCAAACAAAGGAGTTTTGGTTGTTTTGGAGTTCATGTAGGTGGAAATTTCACCGGTGCTCTAGTAAAAAGTCTTGACAGTACATGTCAACAGTTGGCGCACATCAGTTGGAACATCCTGTCACATCAAGCTTAGAGAAAAATGAAAAAAGACTGATGTTGCACACTGCAATGAACTCTGAAGGTTGGCAGAAACAAAAAGATGGGAAAGGATGATGAGGAACTGACAGATGCTCTTTTCACGATGTGAACCTGCAACATCGCTGCACACAGAGATTCAACAAGAATTGTCAAAAGTTCTAAAAGTCACAGAAGCATCTTTTTTTTTGTTCTTTAACAGAAGTCAAGGCAGATGAGTTACTCTGTTGCTGAGTGATTGTTTTTTTTTTCTCTCTAAACTTGCATGCAACTGTGGAAAGAGGTTACAGAGTGTTTTATGACCACAGCTTTAAAATGATATTTTGTTTGAAATTGGTGATTTATTTTAAATGTATGCCAAATAGAGAATCCTTGTTGACATGTTTTACTCTTATTATTCATTTAATCAACATTGCAGTTGCATAGAAATGATAACTTTCCTAGATAGGTAAGTTTTCAGCATAGGGTAATAAATAGTTAATATCTAAATAAAGTCAGGAAAAAAAAAAAAAACAATAGTAAAGGAATCTGTCTGTGCATTTTTGCAGGTATGTGTGTGTGAGCATGACACAGAGAGAGAGAGAGACCCAGAGGCTTGGCTTCTATACACTTGCAACATTCTGCTTGTAATAGTATTCTCTCCTGCTGGTGAAAGAACAAACAAAGTTGTCAGTTTATTTCTGCCCAGCACTGTTCAAAGGTAGGGAAGCTGACACAAGTCGACCCGCTGTTGTCAGGGCCAGTCGAAGCAACAAGAGATAGAATTCACTTAGTCAGAGACATGGACTCTGAGGGCTGTGGGGGGTGCTTCTGTTGGCAGATGGATTATGGGGACATGAAATAATCATTATGATAAAGAAAATATGTAGCGCAAACAAAAGATAGGGGGAAAAAAGTCAAGTGACACAGGCAATCAGTTTAAACTAAACAGTATTGTAGTGACTTAAATAAAAGTAACAGTACTATGAGGTGTTTTAAAACAAGGTAATACTTGTTTGTCATATTTTGCTAAAGAATAAATCCAAAAAACTTCTCAGTACTTGCCTTGAGCAGTGATACAGAAAGAACTCTGCCTTTTTCAGCAAGGCCATGATATTTATGCTCGATCACAAGCATACAAATACTCTGTTGCTTGACTAGTAAGCAAAAGCCCTGAGTATGAATAATTAATGGTGTGTATATGCTATTGAAAGTACACAGACTCTTCTGAAATATGAGTTTTACTACAAGACCTTCCTTGAATTGTTTGGGAAGTCCACCAACTTAACAACATTTAAGAATGTATTTATAATACTAGGCATTATGAAGAAGAAGAAGAAGAAGTGTCAGGACTAATAAACTACAGCAGATGAACAATATCTGAAAGATATGTTTTTTTTAATATATATAGAAAATTCCAGCAAAGACCTGATAAAGGACCAACACTTACAAATTGACTGCATTGCAGTTTACATAGAAATTCCTCTTAAGATAGTCAGATGGTGAATTAAAAATTGTAAGATTGGCAAATTAATGTCAAGCTATCACTGTTGAAAAAAAAAATAAAAAAAATAAAACAAAACATAAATAATTAACTGAAACATTTCAGAAAGCCTAATCAAATAGTATTCTGAATACGTTTTTAATATTCTAGTTATTTATTTTTTTTTTAAATCAATGTTAAGTAAATAACTGAATTATTTAAAAAAAAATCTATCTTTAAACTTTTGAAAAGTACTATTTGTTCTCTAACTTTCAGTCTTTGAATACAAATTAATGCAAATCCAGAGCCCAAAACTCCCTCAGGATGGAACTTTTAAATGCAATCAGCAGTCTCTTTTTCTTTGCTACCACTTTACAAAAACCTTCACAAAAATGCCACCAGTCATCAGTTTCAAATCTTTAAGAACACACCCCTGTCGCTCCCATTTAACCATTTTCAAAGCCAGATAGAAAGGTTGTCAAATCCTCGATCGAGTCTTCTTTAATTCCCGGTAATGATTTAGATCAGCATTAAAGCATTAAAAGTTAGGTGAGCTTGTTCCAGAGTTTTACTTGGAGAGAAGATCAACTGAATTTTTTCTGCCTCAGTCATCAGATCAAAGCATACACAAGTCTCTTAGTTCTTCTTTTGGTTCAATCATCAACCCCAACTTCCACGCACACAGACACACACACACACACACACACACAAACAAACACACATGCCTGCTCTTCCCCATCTCCTTCCTTGCCTCTGGCCGGGAATCTTGCCAGAGAATCTGGGCTCCCAGACAGCAGATCCACACTTGCCCAAATCCTCAAACACCGCCTTGTTTAATTTATGGCTTGAGCTAGCCAACAGTCATTACCTTAGGGCGTTTCTCTTATCTACAGTATTTCATGTCATTTGTCTAGATTTAATATAGATCAAGACAAATAGTGTCATCACCTGTCAGGTGGTGACAATCTTCGTGTACAGGTATACAGCTATACATATTAGTAATGAGGCGCTGCTTCTGTGAACACCTGCAGCCTGTTAACATATTCATACAGTAAATATTCTGTGAAGGTCAGATCAGTAGGAAAACCACCAACGGTTCACTCTGTAATTGCTGAATTTAAAGTGAACCGTATGCCCTTGTAAACTGACAATTTGAAACACTTTGACAATGGCTGATGTGGTTGATGATGTCTCTTACTTGATGGCTCATGAGTCTTTTAACCAGTGAGTCATTCCGAAAGCCTGATCTAAAAGAGAGGCTGACATGGGAACTAAAACTGTACAAGGGAAGCCCTGTTTTGGCGATGTTCTGTGAGAATGCTGTGCGTGCCAAGCTGTCTATTTTGAAGTCAGGTCAGGGCAGGCTAACACTTTAACCCCCTCCTCTTCGTCACTGTGAGTCAGTGAAAAGTCTTGACAGCAAACAGCATGGTTAGCTGACAGTCAGACTGAAAGAAATAGAAACATGAAAGGCATGGGTGGCAAGACACCGGCAGGTGGAACATTTACTGGAGATTGGCGGGACGTTTAGAAAGCAACAGCAACCAACAGGGTAGACATTCAGATTCAGCACAGAAGCCACTGGAAAGCATCAGCGGTCTGAGACAAAGATGAAGATGTTTAGGGATGTCAGAATCATTAAATCTGTGGTCTGCGTTCCTCATTCGTCCACAAACCACAATGACACTCCGTGAAAACAGCACAGCACAGCATTCACCACAGCAGCTTTTCTCAGAAACCAGGCCACCAAATCATTGTTCTATGTAGGCCACCATTCCTGATGTTGCACATCTCCCAGGATGCAAAGCAGCATGGGTCTTTACCGTATAAACAGAGTGTCTGAAAAGCTGCTCCAGCTGAGTTAGCCGTGCATTCAGAGAGTAATCTTTAAGACTCTCAAACATCCGATCTGCTGTAGGACTTTTCGGACATAAAAATGTTATGGGTCATTTTATTTTAGTTGAATTCACTTCGATTGTCACTTTGACAAATTTGTGTGTGGAGAAAAATGTTTATGTAGTTCTAGCTATAAGAAAGTCATACAACATTTATCTATTTAGGTGGAAACTGAAATAATGATGACTTATTGACTGATGACTGTTGCAAAACTTAATTATACACTTCACTATCAATCAATCAAATCAATCAAATTTTATTTGTATAGCACATTTCAGCAGCAAGGCATTTCAAAGTGCTTTACATTATAAACACAATGCGACATATACTATAGTTAGTTTAATTATTTAGATTAAATATTTTTGATAATATTTATAGATTTAAGTCCAAATACAGGCTACCTCATGATTATACTAGAATAAATGGTGATTAATAATACAGTCAATGGATATAAATCTTAAAAAAAAAAAAAAAAAAACATTCCAAATGTCAAAAATGTACTAAATGTGATACAAATGATAAATATTAAGACATAATTTTGGCAAGACAGCTTGTGCATCCTGTTCTGTGTTTGTGCCACATGCAGCTGAGAATTATTATTGGTAAATGTCATGTTTGTGTTGTTTGAACTAAAAAATACAAGATGACAAAAAAGTATATGTTCAAATAAAACTAAAAGCTGATGAGACCGGGGCAGATGAGAGGAGTGACTGCAGCTGTGACTGATGAAACTGATCTGGTGCACATCTGATACTTAAAAGTCAAACTGGGTTGGAACATTTGGACAAATTATAAAGACATGCATTTAACAATATAAAGAGTTGTACTGATTTGATTTCATTTGTTTGTGAGTGTGTTTGTTCGTTTTAACCTGCAGTGTGATAAAAACAGGCACAAGTAGCCTTTTGTTTAGAATATAAAAGGAATATGAAAAACAGCAACACAGTTTTTTTGGTTCTCCTGTGTATTCAGATTCTTACAGACAGCCCGGCAGGCCTTTAGAATTCAAATCTTGGCACAATGCCCATTTGGAGCAGCTTTATTAGAGCGCTCTGACAGGTAAATGCACAAGATGTGTAAAGGAATGTTTCTGTCTTTAACTCTGTCCTCCTCTGACTAATCCTCCCTATCACTACAGGTTTGAAAGAGGGCTTTTCATAGTTTCTCCTTTGAAAACCTAAAACTAAATGCATGTCAAATCTGCACTCCTGAGCCTGAAGGAGCAGAAGCCAAGAGCTTTTCATATCTCTTGTCTTTGTTTCCACTTAGATGCTGTTCATTTTCTTCTCGTTATGGGCTTCCCCTGAAACTGCATATGCTTGTTAGAAATCACAGTTATTTGTCTGTATGTTTTTTTTTTAAGTGTTTACCTTTATCTTAAAAAAAACAACAACAGCATTTTAGCGATCTTAGTTTCCAGATTTTTAATCATGTTGTAGTCTTTCATTTTGTTTGTTCTCCATTTTTTTTTACCACTATTGAATCTCAGTCTTGACAGAAGTCATAACAACTTTCATGTTGTGACGAGATATTTCATCTGATGGTGGTTTTTCATTTAAAAGTTTAATGCTGTGCAGCTTTTTTTAAAGTGCAAGGCAGCTTGCTCTGCTGCCACATCATTCTGCAAATTAATAGTTAAAATTAAGCAGGCAGAAATGTGATCTCTGTTCACTCTGCCAATACATTAAATTCAATATTGATCTCTATGATACACATGTACAGTATGCCTATTTTGAAACTGTAAGAATCTTGCCACTTTTCCCAGAGCTTCTAAAACGCCTTGGAACGATTGGGAAAAAGCGTCCCCACTGTACTCTGTTTCTGAAAGCAGCTATTAGAAAGAGCTTGGCAGTGCTGAAAGGCTAGATGGTTATCCACCCTGAGTGATATGAAAGGAGGGCAGAAGGAGACAGACAGGGCTGAGAGAGAGGCCACAGGGAGACAGATAGGGCACTGGCTATGGCTGAAAGGGTAGATGGTTATCCATCCAACTAAGAATGTAGAAGGAGAAGAGTTAAGTAAAAGAAAAAGGAAAAAAAAAACACAATTTTGCAAAGAATGTATGGATTGAGGTTCTTTCTGCCTTTATCTGTCTTACTTCTTTGCAACTCGTATTATAAGTCTTGACACCTGTTTAAAACCAGCTTGCACATAATGGCACAAAATGACATTAATGTTCAGCTGGATGTGAAAAAATGTGAAAAAAATAGATTGTCATACATAAAACTATGAATATAATTTGATTTGATCATTATATTTGACTACTAACAGCTAGAATTTCCTCATGATGCATGTAACTCTTGAGACATTAAACATTTTGTGATGTGTAAAAACACAATTGTGAAAAATCCACATGGGATTTAAAAAAATAAAACCAAAATAACACAAAAAAACCTGAACCATATCGGAAAAGGAATGAGAAAATGTAAATAAATAAAGTAATTAAAATCTTTCTTTAAAAAAATATATAAAAATTCATGTTTAAATTGTCTTTAAAAATTCATTTGAATAGAATATTCACTTGAATATAACCTAATTTGATACAAACACTTTGGGAAATAGCTACTAATTTATAATCTGACTTTTGGCTCCACTTATGTACCAGAAAAACAAAAACTTAACATATCAATAGCACATGCTCTTTTAGCAATCAGGAATGACAGTGATATACAAACACTTGCCTGAAATATTGAATATATTGTTATTACTGCACTGCAAATGGAACAACAAACATGAATTGCGTTGAAACTTTCAGAGCATTTTGAAGAGAAAATCAAATATTGTACATAAAAAAATCCACAAATTGTTTGTGATTTTTGTTTTGTTTTGTTACAGCTGGGCAATTTTAATTAGTAAAACAATTTTTTACTGTCAAAATTATTCTGTCCCATAATATTAACAGTACATACAGCCAGTCCAATATTTCCTGAAAAGATCAAACACGTTCTTCCTCCTCATCTTGCAGCTGCATAAAGGTGATTTGTTCTGAACATCAGACTTTTATGAACTGAAACCAGCACTTGCTTAATTTTTTGTAGCCTTTCTCTGCAAGACCACCAGTGTGCAGCTCAGGTTTTGCCCTCCACCCATGAAACATTCAGTCCACACTGTACTGGCTTTGGTCAACTTGCAAAACAAACTAATTCTAATTAGCTTCAAATTTGTCAGCAATCAATGAGCTATACATTAACCTAATACTCAAATGTTAGTATGTGCTTAACTGGTTTTCCCTAAAAAATAATTAGGAAGAAGAGTACACAAATAAAAAAACACTAAACAAGATAAAGTAATGTCCTATTATAATTTCCAAGCCTGTTTATGTATGGTGAGCCAAACACTCTGATAAGAAATAAATGAATCGGAGATCTTTTCTAGTTTTTTTTTTTTTTGTTTTTGTTTTTTTTTTCAGATACATAACTCTAAAAAGCTTAAGTTCAAAATATATGACAGGATATTAAAGAATGTGTTATTTTCTTTTGACCACAGATATGCAAAATCTTCTGCAATTCATTTGGAAATGGGGATTCTGATACACAAGCTTCTAACACACAGCACAAACAAACAAACATTTAACATTAACATTAATTAAGGCTTCGACTTTGCCCTGTCACTTGAGACCAACATGTAGTTAGGCAAACTTAGCATAACTTATTCCACTAATTATTCAAGCTAAGCTCATAATAGTAAAAAATAATAATTTG
>JAVKLF010000064.1:9897852-9929188 GCA_034783495.1 Millerichthys robustus | reverse complement strand
GGATGTTTCACGCACCGGACTCTGCAACGTTTCACGTAAGAGATCAACTCCTCTCCTCAGTTCAGATCTCACCACCACACAACCTGAACAATCCTCACCAGCCTCTTCCTCCCCCTGCAGGTCTGAGACTTCACCAAGTTCCTGTAAATAAACTAACTTACCTTTACATTGTGTCCAAGTCTGTTTACTGCCTAACCGCCACAACTGTGACAATCTCGGAACATGATAAAAATAAATTTAAAAAACCCAGCATTTTGATGAATACATTCACATAGATGTCATGTTGAAACAGCATTGTTACAAGAGTAAAATGCTGATTCCAGTGACATTTCTAATTACATTTTTTTTCTCAAAAAATACAGTGATGCACATTATACTTGGCATTTAATTTCACTTTGTTCTGCTTTGGAATACATGTTAATATGTGCCCCTTAATATACCACTACTTTTATGTTCCAAGTTTATGCACAAATCTTCAGTAAATTTCTAGGGAGACTGATTGTCAACCTCATGCTAAAATATCAAATTGTATTATTCATCTCTGTTGACTAAGCTGTTCTCATGTAAACATTAAAGATTTAAAAAAGTTACATTCATTGTGTTTCAGGTAAAGAGTAACTACAGTGATAAGTGATTTGGTTATTTTGGTAAGACTCAGAAACAACAATAACAATCTAGAATGAAGACACTCATGTTTAGAAAAATCCATTTTTCACACAATTTTTTTATCCAACATCAAATAGGAAATAAATAAAAAAGGAACAAAACCTTGTGATAATTTCCAGGAGGATGAAAAAAAAGGTTAAAACAATGTAGCTTTTCATTGCCTGTTTTGTTGACAATGGGTTTGGCCAAGCTTAAACAGTCAGCTCTCAAACATACTGAACACAACTTCATTTGCCAGTGACAGACGACCAGACTGACAGCTGGCAGCAACAGTTTGCCTGCAGCCCTCTGAGAGAGCAGAGGGAAATGGATACAGCTGACGTCTGAAAGTCAGCAGGGAGAGCTGTGGTTAACAGCAGCCGCAGGACTCCGTTCACCTAATTGTCTTTCTTTGAAAAGCTATTTCTAGTTCCTCCACCCCTCCTCTGGTTCCTTCATCCAGCTCAAGCTTGTAACAGTTATCCTGTTGCTGAAAAAGGTAAGACAATCTCAAGAGGGATGGCTGTATTTAAAGGGAAGGCAGGAATGGTACAACGCTGCCTAACAAATGATATGATTAGTGTTAGGTCCTCAAGAAAGACTTATCTGTGCCTCCCTTTCATTTTATTTATATCTGTGTCGTGAGAAAGAAGATGTTTAGATGTGCACGTGCATGTCAGTGGAACAAAAGTGCTGATGTGTGCTATCGTTTGAAATAGCTCAGACACACAGCAAAGCAGCTGTGACCTCAGCTACCAGTTGAACTCTATTACAGCTTTTTACGATTGCTTAAGGACATTTTGAAAACAGGGCTCAGAATTTCAAAACACCACACACAATTAGCACAACCACTCACATAATATGCAGAATATCTCAGATCCTGTGTAAAAATCAAACACTCTTGTGAAAACTATATACACATTTATAACAACCGTATTATGTTACCGTATAAACACACATATTCCATAAGGCTTAATTCTGTTTGAACCAGTCACACACTGCTGTGTTTAACTTTAAACACTATTAGCTGTTATTGTATGTGAAGTAGACAGAGAAAGAGCAAGCAGTTCTTATTCGTGTTCTCCTAGAGTTTCGGTACTTCGCTGCCATGACAGTTTTGTTTATTTAATGAAGTCAAGTTATAAGTCTGCATTCCTGGGTTCATTCCTACAAATTGTGACAAAAACTGTAGGTTGTTGACGAAGTCCATCCAATTCATTTAGGCTTTAAATGCCTTAAAACAAACTAGTTTTTAAGTAACAGTAATTCTGGAATAAAACAAAACACTCCTGTCTGTAACCATATCAAACAACAAACTATCCACACTGATGCTACTGCTGTTCTATTTTTATTAACAGTGGTGACAAATTATATTTCTTTTGATTGAAAGTTGGAGTAAAGTGGAAAACATTGAAGATCAGAAGTGTTCAAGATTGATAGTGGTTCTTTTCAGTATAAACACTTTTATTTTGAATGAATGAATATTTTATTCATCACTAAGAGGAAACATTTATCCAAAATACAATGAGTAAAGACAGAAGCGCTCAATTTGAGACACAGCAGTTGCATGTGTTTAGCATCGTCCACTTTATCTTATTTTTATAGCTTGGCTAATCGTGATGAAGGACAGTCATTCTATGAAGTTCCCCTTAAGAAGATGATCATTCCGGAATGTTTTTATAGATGCTGCTGTGATGACCTTTCTGTGCCAATACTATTCATGTCTTCAGCACTCTCACACCCCTTCATCCCTTTCCTGTTACAAACTCAAACTGATATGTTTAGCAAAAGTCCTCCCTGGTGCAAATAGTGAAGGTCATACTGAAACAATTCATCCTCCCTGAACCCCTGATAACTTAGTCCTCCTCCCTTGTTTAAAGAAAGTATGATTGTAGGCTTTATGTTGCAATGTAAACCTACTTTATAAGAAAAGAAATGATCTTTATAAGTATTTGAGGTGTTTGTACTCATTGTGCAGATTCGGTAAACATAAAATGAGTGGATAAAGACATTACATAACATGGCAACCGAATAAACATGTGTTGTTGTGTCCTAACAGGTACAATGTGAAAGTGATAAAAAAATAAATGTCAAACATAATCTGCACAAGCAAATCCTGACGCTTTAACAACTGAACAGAGGTTGAATAAAAACAAGAGAGAAAAAAAAAACAGCTGCAGATATGTCATGGGTGTGCCTAACACTAAGTAAAGAAAGTTTCCAAGCAAATCTGTGTTGACAGGGATATGTTTTATGGAAGAGCTGAAACCAACAAAAGAGCAGAGCGCTTTTATTAGAGCTCAATTGCACAGTATCACAGTGATACAAAAGAGACACAATAAGTCACAAAACAAGTGGTGAGGAAAGAAAAACAAAATATGTACATTTATACACATGCAAGGGTACAGAGCTGTAAATCAATGAGCGAACACTGGTCTGGAGCAAATATAATAAACATGTGGCTGCAGAATACAAAATATGACACATTCAGCTTGGTGATATTTCATTATTTTCTCATTTAAATAATCTTTTAGTGGGCATTATGCATAAATATTTATTTAAGCACTGTTTCTGTTTAGTTATATAGGGTACAGTCAAAATCTATATTTGTATTTGTGTCCCATTATATAGTCATCATCTGTGTTTTACTTATTTAACTAACTGTTTGCTCTACGCCAATGCGAAATGACAAAAACACATTTTAACCATTGGGATTCAAGAAATATTTTACAAGGAGCTTTAGAAATTATCTGGATTATGTTCAATAGAAAACAAAATGAATAAAGAAGAGCTGCATCATGCAAGGCTTCTGAATAAAGTTACTATTCAAAAGATGTGATTCTGCCAGTGAGAAAATAAGAGCAAGGTTATCAACAATGTTGGTACCTTTGCTGGTTAAATGTTCAATAATGTGCAATTCAACAAGCAAACACACAAAACAAGATGCACAAAAAATAAAAGTCATTTAATAAATCATTCATTCATGTATTGACTTAAAGTAAAAAATATATATACATATTATTGCTTTTTTGTTGATAAAATATAATAAAATAAAAATAAGTACTTATTTTTAAGGTGTAGTGTGGAGCTGACCAGCACGGTCATTTCCATATGAAACCAAAATAAAATAATTAATTCATCTCAATCAGTTAAGAGCTTTTTTATTCTCTGATCAAGACATCATACATTCCATCAAATCGTTCTACCTATATACAGTTATAGTATACACACGTAGGTTATCTGCAGAATATGTTCAACCATGCAAGTGAGCCACTACTGTACCTGTGAACTCATTACATTCTAATTTTTGCAAGGTACACAGTCATTAGAGCATATCAAATCGGCTGTTCTGGGCCAGGCAGCTGGGATTGATCTATCAGTTTATCATGCATATCGTAGTTCCCTAAAATAAATGAGCTGAGTTTTCAAATGAGTCCTCCACACGGGTGGCACTGATGCAGTGCTGTGAAAAGCTTCACTGCTTTAAGAATACAGAAAGTCAGCAGTAAAAAAAGGAAGATGGCTGTTATTATATGCAACATGTTTGTAAGTGTTTCTATTTATAAATGTTCTTAAGAATGGTGCAACCCATCAACACATCTGAATGAAAAAGGTTAGGTTTGTGCAAGTCAAGCAAGAATTGTATAGAGCTCCTTTTTAGATCACGCTCCAAATGGTATTGGGAAACAGCAGTCTAATCATTGCAAACACTCAAGATGGCAATGCTGTAGGAGAAGTTCTTGTCGTAGCCATCTCATCTACAGGCTCTTACAGTGGTACACATATGCTGTCCTGCTCTTCATTTCTGGGTTTTCTTCGTTGATGTACAACCATACAGAGTGAGGACAGGCATAAAAATCATGTTTGTGTTCTGAGTGTCATATAAGTTTCTTCAGGGGTGGGGAAGAGCACTGAATTATAGACAGTGCTGTCATCAGAACAGCATCCACTGAAAGCAAAGTTCAACTACAAGCAGAATAAGGTGCACAGGTTGTAGACAGCTGCTGGATGGCAAGCCTCCTATCACCTTCACTGATGGAGGCTTAGATGAATTTTCTTGTGCGTTAGATCGTCCTTCTGGTGACTTCCGTCTGGGAAGTTTTTCCTCAACTAGAAGGAACAAACAGAAAAATGAAGGAAAAGAAACAGACAAATATAAATAAGGATAGCCACTGTAATCATTGTAAACTACTTTAATGTGTGCCCTTAAGGCTCTCGAAAAAGTATATTTAGGGCTTAACATGTTCCATTCATTAAATTCACTTGATTCCAAGGGGTTTCAGAAACAGCTATACAAAACATTGCATATTTATGTCACTTCAATCTAAAGTGAGTTCATATGTTCAACTGTAGAACAGCTGTTATTTGAGTTGAAAAGACATAATTTGATTTGAAGTGTGCTTTAAATGCACTTAAGTTATGATGCATTGAACCGGTGCCATTGTATTCTGTGTTTTCCTGCTTCTCAGGGACTGCCACCTCCATATTATTCATAAGCACATCATTAAGGACCGTCTGAGTACGCCCTCACTTTTAACATGCACATAAAGTCAGAAAAACAACATTGTTTTTTTTGCTGACATCCATTAAATCTGGGCTTTTATACTATTTTATCTTCAGTGCCATCATAGGCCTTTTGTCTTTTAATTTATTTATATTTCCCTTGGATGATAACAATGTGGAAATGAATTCCTTTCCCTCTCTGCCCATCTTCTTTTTCATCTCCTCTGAATTCCAGGTTGACCCAGCCCAGTTCATTATTGACTAAGAGGCAGAATAACACCCAAAACACAGCAGGATCCCACACACCCTAAGTACATGCTGAAATCCACCTCACACTAACAACACACAATACAAAATGTCTCAGCGTGAGATTCCTGCAAGTCTTGAGTAAGCGCCTAAAGAGGAACCAGAACTGTATAAATAAAGAAAATTACTGGCAGTAGTTAGAGATGGAAGGAGGTGGACTGTGAATAGTAAAAGGAGAAATGGAGCTTGTGGGAGTATGAGTAGAGCTGCTATGTAGTGTATGTTTTTATTATTTAAAGTTTTAGAGACATATGAAATTTAGACTATTCAACAAGTCTCATTTTGTGTGAACAAGGCAGTCTGACAAGAGTTAAAGAATGTCATTGTTAAAAACAAACAAACAATTGTTTGTTTTCAATTTCCTTTTGGCTGCCTAATTATATGTTTAACAGATGCCACTTTTTTAAAAAACAAAAGTACACCTATAGATATGAATAGTGCAATCGTTTTCTTACAACAGTACACAAGAAATACCACACAGTACACACCTGCACAGTGCATTTTTCAATTAAATATGGCAACTTTTTTATCAATTTTTTTGTCAGACTGAAGTGTAACAATCTGTTCTTGTTTTGCACATGTTTTTTATTGTTGTTGTTGTTTGCTTGTTTACTTTGGGAGGAAGGGGGGTGAAGGTTGAGAGCAAACAGCCCATCCCTAACCATCTTTGGAACATTCTAAGCACACATCTATAAACAGAGCAAGGCAGAACTCTGGAGAAAGAAGGGTTTTCTCGGCCAGTTGTTTTGTTGTTCTAGAGGACAATAGACAAAGACTTTACTAATCTCAAATCAGAGTGATGTAATTGTCTTGGTGGAAAAAGAAAGGCTGTATCTAATCTGAGATGCAAAACAGCAGAGTTTGTACAATTCAACACAAATAGTTGGCTAACAGAATAACTAATTAATATGGGAAATTTTATCCAACCTAACTGTTTGAAACGTTTTGGACAAAGGCAGATATCACTGAATAAATCATTTATTTTTTTCTTGTCTGCATGACCTTGAAATCCAGAGACAAATGAGACAACCATTCATGCTCTCTCCAACACCAAAAGACAATTTTAGTTTCCAATTAGCTTAACATGCAACAAATTTAAACATTGGTATGCAGATTTTTCAAATCTATACTCATTTTCTCACCACCCAAATCTAAACTTTATGATTTTTTTCTTACTATCAAAAGTAATGTTTTGAAACAATTTAAATACAAGTGAGGAAAAAAAAAAAAGAACTTTTTCAAACAAGTTTTAATGAGTTTGAAACAAGAAATAACCCAAACGAATGAGTATGATTTTGTTGTCATGATCAAATAATTTTAGCAAATAAGTCATGAGCTGGTCCAGGTGTAAGTCCTCCCCATATAAAAGAGAAACTGTGGGGAAAGTCAACAAGACAGCAAAATAAAAGGTGGGAGAAGTGATGGAGCGAACAGTTGAGCTCCGAAATGTGAGAAAGATAAATGTTCTTGATATTTTATAGAGGGACAGTTGGAATCAATCATTTTATATTACAGACATGATGTTCCATTGACAAAAATAATCAATGGCATACTGTAGGTTTACAATCAGAAAACAAACACATTTGACTTGTGATTTCTTCCCTAAATAGTCTTTTATTGATTAAAAATCAGAGACAACTAAAATTAAAAAGGGTCAGATTGTAATTGTTGACAAAAAATAAGTAATAAAAAAAACTGGTGATCAAGATTATGTTTAAAAAATGTATTTGCTGAGATACATAGACAGTTTCAGGACCTTGTTAACCTCTGTGCTGGGGTAGATAACTGTGTGAGAACTGCTTCACTGTGTCCTCTGCCACTAATGCCTCTCCAGATGTGTGGCTTGTGTGTCCAGAAATAATGTCTCACTGGCCAAAGAGGACCAACAGCTGCTTCTAACAAGCCTTGCGCTTACACAAGAAATAAACTACAGGTTTGAGCCAAGAGAAAAGTGGGTTGGAAGAGGGAGGAAAACAGAAACAGTGTTGGACATGCAGCAAACACAAGCATCATTTCTTCAGAAAAAGAAAGAAAGAAATCTGAATATTCTCTTCTGGTTGACATGCCTTCTCCCTGTTTTCATTTGTTTGCCAGCACATTCCAAATATTTCCCAACAAGTAAATTCTTTAAACCGAAGCAAAGAGAAGATGCAATCTGATGTCACACAAATTTCCATCTACAGATGAAATTCACACAGACTTCATAAACAGACACATGGATGTATACACTTTTATACACTCATTTACTCTTACAAAGGAACAATAATTGGGCAATATGGACATTGAGATAGGCAGGAAATAAGCATTATTTAGGTAAACTGAAGCCCATCTATACCACATGTGCTGTTTGCATATGTTTATTCCTGTATTGGCTAAATGAGTGTTTCTGTTAAAAACTGATGGTAAAACTGTGACCTACCAAAGAATTCTGGTACTGTACATTGAAGCTTAGCAAGTTGTCACTTGATATAAGGTTGAAAAGCAGCTTTCCCAGACTGAGCACAGCGTTGTAGCCACTACAAACACTGATATGGTGTTTGTTGATTTCTATGTTTATTTTGATGCGACTGAAATAAATGTTTCCAAAATATTTTATAAAAGCTTTGAACCACCTCTGTACAAATATAAACATTGTCATTTATTCATTAATGTTTGTACAACAGGTAAGATATATCTTGTTATAATTTTAAAACAATCTCTTTTCCAAGATAGACCTGACCAAGAATGGCAGTAGCACACATGCATGTCAAAACAGAAAAATGTTTAGAGGATAACTGATCATTGCATATTAATGGTGGTGTTGTGGATGCAGCAGTTTATTTTCTGTTCCCCACAGTTATTCTTTCCATTTTTCTCTCTTAGCGCACACTGCTTGCTTGAACTTGCATTTCCCTTCCCTGTTAAGCAGTTGATGGGAGGTGGATGCAGGGGTTGGGCGTTGTAAAGCAGCTCTTGAAGTCTGGCTTTTCACAAGGCCACCAAGCCTTCCTTCATGGCTATTTCTCATTAACACCGGTGACCTTTGACATAGTTTTTAACACACACTTTATGCAACTTATAACACAACACAAAATGCATGCAGACATAGGCACACCAAAAATGATTTAATTTGTGTAAACCTGCATGCATTTTCTCCGAGATACAGACATCTGTACACAGATAAATAACAGATGCTTCTTCTGGTGATTATTTATCATACCAAGACAGTATTTGCAGGAGAACAGGGAAAGAATCTTAAAATGCTCTATGCCACCATGTTTTATGAGGTCTGTGCACTGCCTCACAAACATTTACCTTCCTGAAAACTCACACACTTTATTTATCTCTTTTTAATGTCTTATAAAAAAGTGTGAGAATGGAGCAAACAGAAACATGGAATGTTAATCTAGATTAGTACTGCCAATGTAAGGTCATGATGTTGTTCATGATTCTTTTTCAAAGTTACAAACTGACATTTTATGAGAGAAATTAATATTACGTTAACACAGTATTTGTTGGACTAAAGGGACCAAAATACTGGGGCACCCTTGGGATGTACACCTCCTTAGTTTTGGCTGATCCTAGCAACTAGCACTGCTGCATAGCAACTCCTGAGCAGAGGGTTAGTCTAAAGGCATCTGTACAATCTATTAAACGTCTTGGCCAGATTAAAATTTACTTCCTTTACACAAACAAAAACACACATACAGAGCACAAACTGGCAAAGGGGCCCTTGGAGGATACTGACCTCCACTACTCATTGTGACAGAATCTCAAAATCACGTCAAGCCTTAGAAAAAAAAAAAAAAGCTTCTATATGCAAGAGAAGTTAGAGCCTCAAAGTAAATTCAAAGTTTCACATCATCATCACCATCATCATCATCCACACCAGAGCACACAGAACAACCACCGCACCTGTGTGCACTCCAACACCAGATGCCTCGTTTCACTGCCAGGTGTCAGGTTGTAGACAGAGAAGCGTGAAGGACGCAGAAATACTCTTACATTCAAATTATTTTACCCTCTCTTTTTACTTGCACATGCACACACTCATTTTCTCACCACCCAATAAAGCCAAGAGGAAGTGCACATATGGTATCATTCAGGAGGTTCTGGCAGCGAGTCTCCTGACATAACATATGCCCTCCTGAAATCAGTCAATGTTACAGAAAACTCAAGAAGAATGCTTTTGCTTGTTCCTCCACCGTTCCCTTTTCTGGCACAAGTGTTGACTTGTTTTTGCAGAGTAAGTACGTTGCTGAGAATATTGCATGGAGGACTCATGGGGGGTTTTTCATAAGGTTTCCACTTCTCCAGAATGCACATCCACACGAACCTACATTTAACCATCCAAATACAATAGCGTCAAAAAGACATGAATTAATCAAATCCAAAATGCATACTGTAAAAAGATCCCATCTCTTTTAACCAAGAGAGTCTACCTAGTCAGACTTATTCTTACTTACTGTTTTAGTTACGTTATCAACATTTTACAGTCAGAAACAGTAAGTTCTGCAGTAAAAAAACAAAACAAAACAAAACAGCTTTAATATGTTCATGTGCCACCTGCACTGTGACAAATGTAGCAGCAGTGCACAAACAAACACACACTGCATAGATTAGAAGGCAGCTTTGTGTTGCTGCTTGTAACTAGTCTCTTCAGAATAAAACTAATTTAAGTGATGCTTGCCCCCTCAACTTCAAAGGGTTTTCAGATATCTGCGTGGGAAAGAAAAAAAAAAAGATTGTGCAGTGATGTTATAAATGTTTCATTTTGTGGGGGTGAATCAAACACTTTGATGAAAACTCACCCTGACATTAGGTTACTGACTGCAGTTTCTAAAATACAATTGCACATGTACATGCACATTGCATGTTTTTTTTTTTATATTTAAAGTATAATTAGCTGAATCAGTATGAGCTCAAACCTCTTTCCATTACTCGAACCTGACAGCCTGTTTCAGGTTCAATGCTAATTGCAACATTAGTTATTGATAAGGAAAGAAGGCTTTGTTGGCCTCACCAGAGGTCAATAGAATAGGACCTTAATGAAGTGTCTTGTTTTCAATGTGTGTCTCATTGATGCATAAAGCCTGCACACCGATCCACTCTGAAGACAGTCAACATAAAATGGCCTGATTGCTACAAGGCTTCATTATCAGGTAGTTTGTGCAATGCTAATGCACCTCTGTCATCTGGAAGAGAAAGTCGTGGTTATAGTCTCGTTGTAAAACAATGCATGCATCTTTTGGGTTACAGCAAGAATTTTATTGTCTGCTCCTCATTGTGGAAATCTAAACCCAAGTCATTTCTACATTTCATTCCTTTTCTTCTCTCGCTTAAACCTATTCCTGCATACTGGTTTGAGATGAGACTTAAAACGAATGATTTTCCTGCATATCCTTCCACTGTATTTTTCAATATCATTGGAATGTCTGACTTTATTTGTGCACTACTGTCTTATAGTAGGAATGCGAGTTTGTCTGTCATCAGCTAGTCTTGAGCTCTAGGCAAGGTAAAACAGTCCAAGCAGTCACTCATCCCACACCAACCCCTATCCAACCCTTTCATCAAATCCCCAATGCAACCCCCACATGGAAGTATGAATATGGGCTTTGAGAGAATAAAGTAAACCAAGTCTATTTAAAAAAGTTGCTTTAACTAAGTGTTAGGTTGGGTTGTCACAGATAAGATATTTATTTGAAGTCATTGCACTTGGATTAAGTCTGCTTCTCATGACAAATACCTAGGAAGGAGAAGTATGCCAAAGTATTGTGTAGTCAATAAGCATTGAGTAATATCCATTAAATTTGCAGCTTTCAATAAATTAAACACATTATGAGTCTTGATGCAATTTTTAACCATCTTTAAAACCTCATTTATTTCTTTGAAACCTGCACAAGTTCGTAAAAACTTCTTGTTATATTAGTGCATAAAAGTTTCATGCCTGCTTATGTAGTTAATGCTTTTATAAGGCTATGATATCCGAGCACTGAGTCACTAGCATCCCATGCTCATCTGCTGATGAAATTCCTGGCAGCCATACAAAATGTTGAATTACATGTATCATTTCCATTCATTTTTGTGGAAACTGACTTTCACCACAACTCCTGGTTTTATAACCTGCTGCTTTACCCGAGATTATTGGTGTTTCCCCATACTGAGTCCCTGAAGTGTGCTGGAGAATGTCAGTCATAAAGGGTCTACAGACACTGCTTAAAAAGGAAATGATGATGACTGCTAATAAGAACTTTTTTTTCCTCTGATGACCATGTGCCCAGGGAGCCTTTCAAACTAATATGCTCTAAAAAGGGTAATAAAACCAGAGGGCAGATTATGTCAAGCATTGAAAAAAATAAGGAGCTCACTAAAAGGCAGGAGAATGTAACAAGCATGGAAGGCAACAGCAGGAAATTGGAGATGGTTGACTACAAAAAAAATGTGTTGTAATGGTTTGGTGAATTTTATTAGCTTAGTTTATTACATATTTCACCCAACTAGTTGAAATATTAATTTGCAGCACAAAAAAAATACCAAAACCTGTTTCATATAAAACATGAAAATGATCATTCTGCATTTGAGACTCATTCCTCTGTCATCTATCTTTAAACCATATTGTCTTCCTGTCTGTTCAAAGCCACCAAGATCCTCTTGTTGCTTCTTATAGAAGGCTGCTCCGCCCTGAGGAACTTTAACTCAGCTCCTTGAGCTCAAGATGAAAAGCTAAGGGAAATGGCAGCCATACTGGCAATATCCTCACCCCAGACTCAGCCACTACATCTGCTGACCAGCCAGCTTTTATGCACAGCAGTCTGCATCTATTTAGTCCACAACTTTGGATGGGAAAGTTTGAGAAGTTTTCTTATCCTGCCAGGGGCTTACAAGAATGAAATCTAACAAGCACTCTCACAACCCTCTTTTCTCATGGTAGATGGTGGTTTATATATTGCATTTATTTTCTTTGAACCTCTGCTTTTTTATTTTTCTTTAGCAGCGCTTTTTTGTTCTTTCTATTGTTGTAACATCATACCCGACAGGTTTATGGTTTTATTCCTACAGTGTGTCTCCTTTACTAAACATGTTTCTTTTTGCTTTACATTTGACTGCGAGATGGAACTGCACTAGCATCCTCCCTCTAATCTTCACTACTTTTTTCCTTTTTGCAAGTTTTCTAACATGAAAAGCAGGCATGTACAGGGCCCAATAAACAACTTTCAGGTAGAAAACAAAAACAATCTGTCCTTTCCTTTTGTGTCCCCTTCAGCCTTCGCTGTCCGGTGACTTCATACAATAAAACCATCAAGGGGAGGATCATCTGAAATCCTCCTGTTGTAGAGTAAAACTGTCAAGGCATTGGAAAAGTTTTCAGTTTAATCTCACTGAATGCTTATATGCCGGACAGGACAGGTGAAAAAAAAAAAAGGAATACAAAAACAATCACTTCAACAGGCAGTCAGTCTGGACTATCATCAATCAACATTTGATTGAGATTATCACTTTTTTGGTTCAATTGTGTTTATAATAAATGTATCAATGTGTGTAAGAATGTGAAAAAGAGAAGGAAATTACGGGTACTGGAGCACTGGAACAGTACATTTTGCTCTTAAGTTTTTCACCTTTCATGAATGTATATGTGTCTGTTCTTCTAACTTTCTTAGTGAGCACAACACCGATTCGGACAGATGGTGTTTGTTACTAAGAAGCTGTATTTTCATGGTGGCACAATTTACACTTTTTGTGTTTCAGATACCTCCAGCTAATTTCCAATTTTGTCCATGCATAAACTTGTGGGGTTTTTTTAGATGAAAAATAACTTTTTAAAACTTATAATTAGGCTTTCAAACTTTAGCACACACCAAATTGATAGCAGTTTTTAACTATGGGTTGTGAACTTGTTCATATATACTGTGTAATAAGTAATATACTATTTCTTATTATACAAGTGTTACATGTGTTACATATGGAAAAATAATTACTGTCTGAATCAGATTTTCTGGATTTTCTCCAAACTTTAATTGTAAACATGATTCATGATCTGGTTGCCTGTTTTCATAAATTGGGACAACAATGCAGAATAAAAGCAGAGGTTCTGGCAATACAGTTGGATTCATGAGAGCAGACATACAAATAGCACATTGTTCAACCATTTTGATGTGCTGACATTTGAAGTGTATTTTTCTCTAACAGAATGATAGTGGTCTAATATGCCATTGGGAGTATTTTGGAGATTAATGTGTTAATGAGCTAACTGCAAATGAATAGCTCCTTTGGAAGGAGCAACATAAATGTTCGCAGGCTAATGTAGTTAATAAGCCCTGGTCATGCCACAAAATGTACCATGGAAAAGCCTCTTATAGCCTCAAAGCTGAGGAAATAGATGGTTCATAAAAAATTCACTGATTTATTCTTCTGTCAATGGCATTGCAATGGCAGTTTGTACATGACAACACCTTGTTTAGTTGACACTTAGAAGTATACTGTCTCTGGGGGAGAGGAGTTAAATCTACACCCAGATCAAAAGAGAAAAGGACCTTATTTTTTATTTATTCTTTAGTCTTTAGGTATACATTACCAGGCAAAACATATTCAGGGTTCATTTTGGGTGCACATTTCAGTATTTGTCTAAATTAGAAAGTGTTGCATACCTTTAAATTTTGAATCATCTCCTGAGCTCTGACAGCCATCTTCATCATCACAGTCTGTTGTGCTGCCATCCTCTTCCCCACTGCCCAGATCTTCCCAGATGTTCATGTGGCCCAGTTTTGGAAACATGTCTTCAGTCTCCTGCATGAACAAATACAATGAAGGTTGATTTTCATTAGACTTGATTTTCTAGTTGAAAGAGGGGAAGGAAGAATGATTGGCACTCGAGTTTTTGAGAATGTTAATAAGACTCAAATAAATTGGAATCCCTATATATGCAGCAAGGCAATTTTGTCATCATTAGAATTTATTCTCACTTTATCCTATTTTTCACAGGAAATGTTGCAATAATCTCTCCTTTTTTGTTGCCAGCTGTATTTTGGAACAGCTAATCTGATATGAGCACATTGACTTTCAAAACAATAAAATATGAACAGAAGATGATGGAAAAAGTGAAGAGATTAGAAGTAGACCAAACAAGATGCCTCAAACTTTAGTGATAATACCGAAGATAAAGAGAAAAAAGAAAATTCAAAAACTATAACATTTTAAGTCTCAAAATAATTAAATGTCAAATACTGGTTAGAGACAAAACCAGTATTGTATTTGAACAAACAAATATTTAAGTGACAATGGCAATGTTATACTTAGTTGCAAAAAAAGTATTTTTCTCCGGTATCAAGATAGTAAACCCTTTTTCAACCATTTCAAAATACTACTCAGCATGCAAGTCACTTTAAACCTGTATGTATTTATGTTAATTGTGAAGCACTGTGCAGCACTGTGACACACAGAAGATAAAAGTGTTTTCTTTTTTTTTTTTCTTTTCCTTTAAAACATTTTTGGAGCAGAGGAGAGGACTTTTTTTTTGCTCTGACATATCGACTCTTGTAAATGTTGGCAAAGGCCCTAGATCCTGGGGTAGATCAACATGGGTGGTGCATTATGGAGTGCCCTTGGTGGTGGGATTATATGTTCCATTTAGGCACAAAAATATTTATGTAAGAGATTAAAATCCAAGAAAAAATGGCTTTAAAAAAATAATGAAAAAGAAAAAGAAAAACTTAAATCAAGGAGGAAGGAGGAGAAGGTGAGTTTTGAGGTAAAGAGAGAGCTAGCAAATATCTTTACTACTGACACAAACATTTGTCTTGTGTTCCTAAAAAATGCCTATGCTCCAAAGTAAAACAATTTATGAAATAAGATTCAACAATGTAGGCAGTAAGATGCAAAGCTGAATGTAAAACATAATGAGGCTGTAGACAGGCAGAAGATCAACAAAGCTACTGTGTACGTGCTCCCACTACTTATATGCAGGTTTATTGTTTACCTTATTATCTTGTTCTTGTTTAAACATGTTTGCATTATAACCCTGCCTTATACCAATATGTCTAAGACTCACACACTAATTAAATGTAGACACTGCACACAAAGCAATTTAATAACAACATTTCGAATATGGTGTAGCCAGGCTTCATGAAACTTAAATGGGTCTTTAAGCATAACAAAACTTACAGTTACATCAAAACAGAGGACTCAGTTTTCAGTTTTGAAGCTGTTTTGAAAATTTCTGCTGGTTTCTCCTATTTATAAATTGAAATTTAATATTCTGAGTTAGGAAGATCCTTGCGTTAGGGAGCTCATAGTTCCTAATAATAACACCAAATTGTATGCTTCTAATCTTAGCTGGGGACAATTTTTCTTAAAAAAAAAAAAAACACGTTGTGTGTATATATGTGCAAGTCTGTGTGGTTAGAAAAGATTATGTGTGCAAATGCCATTTATCCTCCTATAAGTAATAGGCGAGTGTGAATATTTGAGAGAGTTATTATGTTAAACCTATTAACTTTTCTTTATTTTGAAAATACAATCAGAACATACTGTTTGCAATGAATTAACAGACATATATTGTGTTAAACAGAGAATGGTCTGCAACTTCATTGTATAGATAATAGTTAATAATTAAACTAAGAACTGTGCCTTTTAACAAAATGACACTTGGTACAGCTGCCTTTAATATATAGCAATTACGGAAAGAATCAATTAAGATCCAGTTGCTATGGAAACCATAATAATTGTAATTGTGTCTTGGCTGATGTCTACTTTAGTCTACTCTGGTATTTTAGAGGAGTCTAAAGCCTCTGACAACTTGAAAAATGAAAGAAAAACAAGTTTAATCAGATTGTCCAGATTTGTTCATTAGTCTGGTGGTTTGGGCCCTGAATAATGTGTGATATCTGACTGATGACAACAGTGTAATGATGTTCAAATTGGGAACACATTTGTGTTGTTATGGAGAGGCAGAAGACATTGGTGATGTTTTCCAAGGAGGGTAACAAGCAGCCAACTCTCTGTGGAGAACTTTTCTCAGCAGCCAGCATACCGCACTGCGATCCTGCATACCAGGACACTTTCTCTGGTGGAGCAAAAAGCCACCAGCAGCATTTTTCAGCCACTTTGCTTTTCTTGAGTATCTTTTGGGGAATTTATACACTGCTGGACCTTTTTGACAGTGCCCACAGCGTTGGCAGACTAGGAGAGGTTGTCAAAGATGTTAGAATTTATAGCTTTGAACCCTTTTAGTCTTGATGAGTGAACATAAAAGTGAAATTGAGTCTTTTGTTTCTTGGAGTACATAAAGAGCTCCTTTGTTTCTGTGATGTTTAGTTTTTGGCTTAAAATCATTCCCTCAGTTTTAGGAATTTGTCCCTATTGGTAGACGTATCCTCCCCTGAGATGTGTTCAACCACTCTTTTATCATCTGAAGATTTTATGACTGTTAGCATACAGGACCACAATAAGAGGTACTCACTAAGTACAATATCAGACTACACACACATCAATATCTAATCCTTTAAATCCTGTTGAGAAAATAATACTTGTAATGTAATTGAGAAAGTGCTTCCCTAAAGTTGTTTAAATTTTAGAGTTGTTTATGATGGCAATCAAATTTGGTCTTGGCCCTTCTCTGACTAACTATTAGCTCCCCGTCTGTTCAGAATTAAACAGTTTCTTCAAGCTGAGGTTGCTTAAAGTCCTATTTACGATAGGTATGACGTTAATTGTTCCTAAACTTTCAAAAGACCTTCCCCACAAAAAATAAAGTAAATATCTGAACTTCAGCAATGATTTAAACCAGGTTTGTTTTGGTAGATTGTATTGACTGCAGTTTCAGTGCTTGTTTCTATACCACTTTTGATTATTTCGAACCTTTTATTGGACACAAAAACTAGTCTAAACAAATGTTTTTTTTTCTTTAATTGTTTTGTAATCAAGATATAGAGAAAAAATAGAAGATGTGACAAAGAAAAAAATATCTGTATGTGAAAGAGGAACCTTAAAAATAAGTACTTTGGACATTGGTGCGAAACAGGTGGTTTTCATAAGCTGATGAGGGGTCAGGAAGAGAAGAATACCAGCCTGTCTCTGCAAGACTAGCCCTGAAATTATCCTGGCATCCAAAGATAAATCAGGTATTCCAAAAAGACTTTGAATTAAATCCCTTATCATTAAATAATTCTAGTTCTCCTCAGACCGCACCAACTAATTCTCCACTCTCTTTCTTCTTATTCTTTAGTTTGAGGATGGCAGGGGGTTTCGGAACATCAAAGGCTAAATTCCTGCATGTATTTGACTATATCCTAGTCACACTAAAGTCTGCATTGCCAGGAATAACCAAGTGCCCTCTGAAGGAGCCCAGAATATTTATATATTAACAGAACTGGTGCATTGAAAGTGTGAATGTGTGACTTTGCCCAAGTCTAAAAATGTGCTTCTGGTGGGATGTTGTCATTAAATCTTTGCAACAAGATTACGTTGAAAAAACTTTACATGTTACAAATTAAAAGATTCTTTGCTTCTTTACTGTAAGTTTTAAATAAAGGAGCTCATTAAAATCAGTGGAGATAAAACTGGATCTAAGAACATGACGAAAAGAAAAAGAAAGCATGGGATGCTGAAGGCAAAGATAAATGTATACCCCCTAAAATCTGCACAGGTCTTAGACCATATACATTAAAAAAGTCTGTGGTAAAAGGGTCTTTTAAGATAAATTTGAGAAATTGAGAAAGCATTTATTTATTTCACATATCTCAATTGTAATGAATTTGTGAAAACATGAACCAGGAACCAAACCTGGTCCATTTGAACATAAAATATGGATCTTGCAGCAAAAAATAAATAAATAAATAAAACAGAAGTGGATTCAAAAGACAATTAAACCTATTTTTGTGTTGCAATTCAGTACCTACATTGAAAAGAGCAGAGTGCAATCTCAATGGACATAAATCAGAGAATAAAGCAAGAACTAAGAACATAAAAACATAAAACAAAACTTAAACCGATATGAGTATTATATTTAAGGACACCTGAACTTACTGACTCTGGTTGGGTGTATGTCTGCTGGTATATATATATATATATATATATATATATATATATATATATATATATATATATATATATACTACATAATAAACAGCATGCATTCCTTTATGTAGTTAGCGAGATTTAGGCTTCAAATTTTTGATGCAAATGTGCTCCTCTACTTCAAGCATCATAACGTTCATGTAATTTATGTTTTTTATAGGAAATATGTTAAGGATATGATAGTAACTAAAAAGCTTCACCTTAATGTTTTTACTTGTTAAGCTGAACTGTGCAACAATCCATCCTCCCCTACAGGTTAGTACAAGTTGAGTGTGTTACTAACTATTAGTGACACCTTTGTAATCATGAATTCATGCAGCACTCATGGCTTAATCCCAGGAGTGTACTATTTTGTTAGGCTGTCACACCACACACCTTTCAAGCACAGTAAAGCCGATAATGTGTGTGAATTTGTGCAATGTAAAACTGTTCGGATCGACTCAGACCTCTGTCTAATAAAAGACAGATGAGCCACATTTGTTAGCTTTGGCAATATTAGCATTTTTTTTAGAGTATATTGAACCAAATCATTGTTGTAAGAGATGTCAGGGTGGAAAGACAGTGAAGTCTGTTTCAAAGTTGCTGGGAAGCAGAAGTATTTCAGACATCAAACGGGGCTTCATTAGTCCTTCTAGGGCAGTGGCATGCAAGGTTGAGAAAAAAAAACTGCTTTGACAAGGTACCTCTTGAGGTCACTCACCATGAATGCCTATTATTATGGTAATAATCAGCCCGCATGCCAGATTAATCAATGCAGACTCTAAATACTTATGAGGTTCAACACTGCAAACGTCACAGAAAAAAATTAAACTTTATTTATTAATCTATCCACTATAAAACTTTTCTTCTTTTACTAATATTTGCTGTATATGAGAAGACAAAGAAGCACTAAATCAATTTTGTAAAATATTGATAGCAATAGATTTTTGAGCATCCAAAAATTCAAATAAACTAAAAAAGGACAGAAAATCAGCCTTTAACTTCCAATAGGTCACAAATGGGTTTTTTTCTATGTAAGAAGAAATACTCTTCTTGAACTTAAAACAAATGAAATATGAAGGGTGGAGTAAAATTGGCCAAAAGTAGAAAAAAAAGGTCATAGCTGATGGAATATGCATGAGATTTCCATATAACTGTGATGGTCAAAAAAATGTTATGATCAAATTACAGTCTGGGTTCATGAAGTTTGGTTGCCAGGAACAGAGAGGCTCGAGCAGTGAGATTTGTTGTTGTTGTGTTGCCACAGCAGCAGCAGCAAAAGAGAAGTGAGATTTTCTGTGAAGACCAGCTTCATCATCTTCTTCAAGTGGAAAGAATCTGTCCCCTCCCTGTGAGGAACTGCCAGCTTAGTCCAGGCTCTTTCCTCCTCCCTGGACTCCAGTAACTTTTCAAACTCCTTCAGACCGCTGCAGGCATAGCTGAACATAAAAGTCATATATTGCAATGGCTTATTTAAGCCTGTAAATCTGCTTGATTTTTGAGAGTCCACTGGGTAAGGTTGATGAATAGCACAGGCAAACTGCTAGTAGCAAAATCACATAGTAGCTTTAATTTTGGGCAGTTGTTGATGGGCTCGTGGATTGACTGAGGAAACTAGAGTATGTCCTAAACTGTAAGCTTTACTGAAGTGGAACCTTGCCAGGCTGTTGGCTGACTTATTTATGCTAAGTAATTTTCAAAAGGAAAAAAAAAGGCTGCAAAACGTTCCTTTACTTTAAATTCCCCAAATCTTTTGGAATTTGTTTGCAGTAAAGTAAAAAACAACAAAAAACAAAGATTGTTCTGGATGTTGATCTTGACTTTACCAAAGAACAAATACGTACAAACTGATGAACAATCTGGAGACGATACTCACATGGAAACAAATATGGCTTTGTAAAAGGTTCCACACCCAAAACCAGCTGGACTCTGTGATATGAATCTTTTTAAAACATTTATTGTCCACTTTTGCTTTGTTTACAGACAGTGAAACAAAGAAGATAATCAGACAAAATACACATGGGCGGATCTTACGGATGAGGCTGTTTTATATAAAGACAAGAAAATTTGACCTATTTGTGTGAGTTGGGATTTTATTCCTAGTTGTTATTTGATTCAACATATAAATTCTGGTGCAAATTTGCAAATCTGTATGCTTTCATATCTTAAAGTGTGTAGCACAGGTCACATAATAAGGAGGATCAAACATTTGTGCAGGGTGTACTGTGGTTGCACACATGCACAAATGCATTCACACTCATTTTCTGTGCTACTCGGAAAACTTAAGCAAAATGTCACGGGTAAATTAGGGTCAGAGCCTTCGATTTATTAGCAGCAGTTTCCCAATCCTCTTAGTGAATAAAGTTCTCTTCACAGCATTTTACCAAAGATAGAAATTTACACATTTCCAACTTCTCCTGGAACTCTACAAATCCAAAAATGGAGATTATATACACATTAACATGCAAACATTTAAGAAATAATATATAATATGCATACTGTAAACTGATCCTATTTAAATTTTCTTTTTCAGCGGAACTAGCAATTTCATTTTTTTTTGTCATGGATAAAAGAAGATGAAATGTTGTGTTTCTATTTTTGTTTTATTTATAGAAATCTAAGTAACATAAAGTAACACAGTAGACAGTTTCATCAGGAGCTAAAATACACATTTGTTGTCTAAAGGTAGTATCTGACTGTGCTCAAATTGTTGCGGACTAGTTGGAAACAAAAAAATAAGTGCAAGACCATATGCAAAATGTGCAAAAGTCACAATGAATATATTACGTTTACCAATGGATTTGCCAAAAAAGTTTGCTCTTGTACACAAGAATAACAGAAACTAAACTGAAAAGGGTTCCAGACACCTGTGATAACACAAGTCAACACTAGCAAATTATCAATAATGTTAAAAATGTTTGCAACCGAAGAGCAGAGCATTGACATTGACATTAGCTTTTGTTCCCTTTTTCAGATTTGGCTTTAATGTCTGACGCCACACACAAACATGTAAAGGGCACGACTAAAGAAAGATCAATTTCAAGCACAGCTGTTGACAGATATGACTTTCGACCTAAAGATATGACAAGTGTTAAAGTATTTTAAGGTCACTGAAAAAAAAAAAACTGACAAAAATCATGATGTTTTGAAATTGCCAGGTGGTTCATCTAACAAAATCAGTTAGAAAGTTTGAAATTTGAAAAGGTTTGATCTTTAAAACATGGAATACTAAAGAAATACTTTCAATAAAAAGCATTTTTTTTTGGTTAACATTATAACAAAGTATTCATTGTCTAATTTAAGACAACAGTAATGTCAGTAAGCACACTTTTATGTAGCTTGAAATACAGCAGTTTAAACACCTTGCAGTGTGTGCTCATGTGCTCAAACACATTTCTGCCCTTGTTTAAATCCTACATTAAAACTACAAGTCATCCTTCACTAATAACTGGCACAACCATGAAACTCAGTCAAGCTCTGTCACCTGGTCCACATTCAAAGTGGGCTTTTTCAACGCTGTAAATGTCAACGGGACACCCGCACAACTCTGCATGGTTTCCATGACAACAAGATACTCGACAGCCACTACGCACGGTAAGATGTTGAAGTCTAACGAGAACGATCTTGAGCTGTCGGCGGCAGACAGGTTGACAGCCTTGGCTGAGAGCTATGAGTGATGCATGATACAGACGATCAGGCCGGGCAAAATATTCATTAAAAAAAAAAAAAAAAGACTGAGATAAAAGTAGAGGATGAATGCAGGTAGAGGGGAGAAAAAGTTTGGTATGACATGAGTTTACAAAAGGAGCAAAGCAGAAAGTCTACCAGAAATAGAAACAAAGACATATGCCAGCATGACAGAGAAAGTTCTTTTGATGTATTAGATAGAAACATGGATGATCAAACAGGCAGAGAAAAAGTAAAATCAGCGGAAAGACAGAGAGATATGGTGATAGAAAGAGAGATGGGATGTATAGTATCTGTGGGCATAATTTACAGGGCAACAAAAGGGCAGGCAGTCAAAGGGGAACCAAATCCTTGTCCATTTGTCTCATCAAATGGCCTCTAGGGAAGATCTGAAATGGTCCTTTTCTTCTTGGTTCTTTTCAGCCCTAAACCCCATCTACATGACAAACAGTGTCACTTTGAAGCTGCTTGTGTCATCTATGGCTATCTGTCACTCATGCCTGACCTTTTGCTCCAGCCTCTCATCTTTCTTTTTTTTTCTTCTTCTTCTTTCCACAGCAATTCACCTTTTTGTCAGTTTTCCCTTTCACCCAATATCCTTTTCATTTACCTTTGCCATTTTCTTTTGAACCAAAAACTTACTTTTAAAACAGAGGCAAATATCAAAGCATTTCAGTCAATCACTGACGATATGTCATACTGATTAAGGAGAAGTAATAATTATGGGTACTTTAATACTTGCTTAAATTATTCATTACATTACTACTCAAAAGTCATTAACTCAGGTTAGTTATTGGTTAACAGTGAATAAAACAATAAGGCAAACTAGTAATTTGTCCTGTTTTATTTTAAAAAGGTGTTAATGGTCAGAAAAGCCTTTGTGCTTAGCAAAAATGATCCTACCTGGTTGAAACATTCCAAACTTTGCTTGACCTCAGCCATCAGTGGGTCCATACTGCGAACTTTGACCTCTGGGTTTTGTCTCTGTGCAGACAGACCATTTCCTACAATTCTTCTTGTATATCTGAAAGACAGAAATAAATAAATATTAATAGGATTAAAAACAAGTAACATCTAATGTATTGACACATGGATTATTATTAAATTTTATGTTGATCTTGATATGTTTTATTGTCAAATACACAAATGAAACTTTAAAACAAAAAACCAAACACATGTGAGGCATTTGGGTATCTGCAGGTTTTATTATGAAAAAACATGTTTAAAACTTAACTCAGTTTGAGAATTTTAAAGTAGTGCTTCAAATGCATGCAAGCAGCACTGTGCCCCTGTGGTTTTCACTATAAACACTCTGGTCTCATCCTGATTAATTCAAGACTTATTTATTGTCACTTTTAATTCATTTACGAGGTAAATAAAAGCACTGGAAAGGAATGACATGTTCTGACAGCAAATCAATTGATGCTTCCTGCAGCAGTCCAAAGCTGATAAAGTGATTATAGATGGTTATAGTCAGTGTGTTTATAAATTTGTGTTTACGATTGTGTATGTGCATTTGTGCGGTTGTGCACACTTTTATGTATTCATCTGAATATGAGAGGAGGCAATCATAAAAGTGCTGAAGCTGAGAATCTGTGTCCCGTGATCTAAAGCGACGTGTCGACGAGGTCTGTGCGCCATCATCGTGCTGACACGGCACTTTACCAATCAGGCCCATAAACATTTCTTGCTTAGCCCCTGTCACGCTACACGTTAACTTTACAACGCATTGTTATTTTAATGTTCAAAATTCTCCCCTTTTGGAATAGCTTGCACTATTTTACTGTATTTGTAAAGCTGACTATCAAGTTGTACCAACAGCCACAGATAAACAGATAATCACATTTCTGTTTTGAAAACATCTAAAGCTCTTACCCCTGCCAAGTCGATATATTTTCCAAAATAAAATAATTTCTAGATTCCCAACATCTCCAGCGTCAGTTAAATGATTGCTTGAGAAATCTAACATTGTACTGTACAGTGGTTGAGCGAGTGGTTGGCCGCGATTTTGGGAAGCATGTCTGTCTCCAGGCTTGGCCTGTGATAACAGCATTGGCAAGGAAATGAGCTCATCAAACTGGATGCTAATAAAAGGGAAGTGTCACGGTGCATCTGGCACAATGCTAGCCTTATATCAACTTATTGAAGGAAGTGTTTTTCAGTTCCCTAAGGATGAGATGATTGAAAAAAGCAGGATATCAAGTGTGGAGGAACTGATTCTAGCTCACAGCAGTGCTACTGTCTATTTCAGTCAATTCTGAACAGCAACATACTGCCACACACAAAGATTATCTCATTTACTAGATAAATTATGACTTTCACTATGAAATGTTCAGTGTCGGTAAGCTTACAGACTACCTGCACATGGTTAACATCTGACTCATGGCTCTCTGAATCCTTTCAGTGGAACTTTAACATTCCCCTTAGAATGCACAATAATGTGCTTTCCTAAAGAGGGCTTTGTCTGTTTGTTTCCTCTGCCAGCAGCACAGACTAGCACCAACCTCCTCTCCCTATTGCTAACCTCCAAGTGAACTGTCTTCATCTTTTGAAGGTCTGTAGAAATGTTTATTGGGTTTGGGAGCAAAAAAAAAACACACACATAAATTAAATATTAATTTTCAAGGTGCAGGAGGCGATAACAGAGAGAATCTGCATCTTGAGCACATTCATCGAACGAAAAATTTCTCTGCTAATGATAAGGAGATTTGCTTTAAGGTGGATAACATTAAAAATCAAGTATATCTGTCATATTGTTCAAAGAAGACTGTCTACGGTAACATTGAGTGGGCGTGTATGAGATTTGCCCCAAGTAAAATTCAATTGACTTTTTTTTTTCCTTTGTGTTCTGTTTAAAATATTCACTAATGTCTGGCTGGAGCATTTAATGAGTTTGCTGTACTCATCAGGGACTCAGTAAGTTCGATTTTTGTGTGTTGTTCATTTCCACTAGCAGGAAACGTATTTTTTTTCTTTTTTTTCCAATTTGCTTGTTTTTTATGAAAACCATACTACTTGGTCTCTTATATTTGGCACAACCTTCATTTAAAAATAAAGAAAAGAAAAACTAACTTTTTGCATACATTTGACAAAGTTTGTCATGAAGAAATGAAACAAAGCAGACACCAAGAGGATCACCCACTTGTATATAAGCACTGACAGATTTTATTCAAATTTTAGATTTGTTTGTCAAGATTCCAGTAATTGCAGATATTGCCCATTTGTAAATTTAAATCATGTATTCTTACAATGTTTATAGAACACCTGGTCTCACACCAAAAATGATGTCATAGCAAACAAGGAAGGGTTTCTAAAACAAACGAGTATAAAATAGTATTTAAAATTCAGTTATCCAGTCAGAAAATATTTTAAAGTACTAGTAGGTTTGTTGTTTTTTTTTTTCTTCTTTTTTTTCTTTCAAAATGCTCACCAAGGCTCCGTGTTTGGGGCTTAACATTTTGCTCAAATTAATTTAAAGTTAGTTATGTAGGTATTTGCCTGTGTAAATAAAATTCAATATTTGCAAATACTGTACAAGCTCAACAAAGAAAATATTGGCAAAGTCCCCAATTTTATTAAATATGGTGTAGTATAAAAGTAGTACATTAATTAAATTATATTAGTATTAATCTATCCATGCATAACACCATTTAGAGTCACATATAGGCACATTTAATCATCTCTAAAATAAAAAAAAATAATCATGTGGACACAAAGACTGGTCCCCACTGGCAGCATGGAAAATATTAAACACAGCGGATTGTGTAGCCGCTATATTAAAAAAGTCAAACATTCTTTTCTGACAAATGAATTTGTTAATTATGGCATCTGGAAAACTGGACAGACAAACATGAAATTCTGTATCACTGTCAAATGGTGTGCAAAAAAGAAACATTCAACAAGAAATTGTCTGCTCATTTTTTGGTAGATGCACAAAACACTATGTTCTGCTAAAATATACTGTATATAACTAACTTTTTCATGTAATAGTTTACCACAGTACAATAATAAAAAAAAAAAATAAATAAATAAAAGTTACAATATTAACAGCAGTACAGTTTTATTTTTCTGCTCTTTTGGAAACAAAAACTTGAAATCATGTCCAAGGCCAAAGCTGAAAACGAGGGAGGGGTTGAGTAACCAGCTAACTTTATGTTAAGGGTTTAGACATATTGAAATAGTCTCAACGAGTGGTTTTGTTCTGAAAGGCCAGACTGTTCTCACACGCTGTGAGCATAAAACTGAGTCGCTGTTCTACAAACACAAAGCCCATTAGCAAGCAGCTGGTGAAAGGCCATTTCTACAAACATTTAATCAACGTGACCTATGAGTACATGCTGTCACTTTGTTAGTAAATATGAAAATGAGCAAATACATGCAAATGTCCCACAAGGCTATCATGCCATTAGAACTTTGGAGCAACACTCGGACCTGCCATAACCCCTAATTCATTCCGAATCAGGAGTGAAAATAAATGTTTCAAACATCAAACAACAGAAAAAAAGGGAAATGCTGGCAAAAGTTGTTTTTTTTTTCTAGCAGAAGATGTTTTAACTCCTGGCTGTAAGTAATATAGTCTGCTGAACTTCAAAGGCAACATTAATAAAAAAAGAACTACTTGGATCATAAAGTGTGCAAGAAGTAACTGCAAGCAAATAAGGAGAGGTCATCTGCAGGGCAGGCAAGCTCAAGCAGTGTGCTTTTCATTCCATGCTCCAGTTCTCTTATCCACCCTGCACCCCTACCTATTATATTGTGTTCCTAAATGATCTCTTCAAGTTGTTGTTTTCTTATCTCTTTCTCCAATTGTCTCTCCTCACCACAAGCTCTCATGCTGTCTTTAGTAACCAGCTGAGAGCCACATGTCATCCTGATTGCCACCAGTATCTGCAAATTCTTAAAAATGACAGCCGTATCTAAGTATGTAGTTTCATTTCAGCCTCGTTCTCACTTTTAGCTCATTGCCATTAACAAGTTGTTCGTTTTTTGCAGATACATCTGATAACAATAGATGGTTTAAACTTTTCTGATCTCCTAGGAAATGTGCGACAGATATATATCAATCTAACAGTTTGATTGTTGGTGTGTTTACTGTGCCAAAAGTTTACCAGGCTCTATAGTTATCTGTCCTTCTTGTGGAGCATCCTCTGTTGTTTCTGCATTTTCTTTAATTCAAGGTGCAGTGTTGTATTTTCAATCCACAAATCCTCTCTTCCTATTTTTTGCTCAAGTTCATCCACCCATTGCTCTAGTTCAACTAGGATGGCTGCATCCTTCGAGACTTAGCATGCAAGAATGACATTTACTTTGTTGCAGGTAACCATTTTAACATCCCAATTCTCAGTGCAGTTCCTAGTAGCAACACTTTAGATTTGTTCAGATGTTGTGACACTCTCAGCTGATCTATTTAGGAGCTAAGTTGAAAGTGCCATGTGGTTTTGATGTCCTGGCTGGTAGCCTACAGAACCACCTGTCATACTTTTTTTATTTTTATGGGTGGCAGTACTCTCTGATGTGATGGCTCAGAGTTATAGACAGAGATCAGTAGAGAAAATGCAGTCGTGTTGGCAAAAGCAAACACTGTCGGAGGAATTAGTTGCAGAACCCAGTAAAACATTATTGTATGTTTTATGTTTTGATGGAATCTGTTTTGATTTTTTCAATCCGACTAACATCTTCTTGTAATAGAGCTTGCCTGCACGACTAAACAGGAGATGAAGAGGAACTCCTCAAACTTGCAAAAAAAATATATATCTTTCTCATGTTGTTGCTCACCAAATTGTGCTCCCTTCTAGATGGACACATAGGGGAAAATATACAACAAAATTTAAAAAAATAACAATGAGAAATGTTTCCAATTTCATATATTCTTGAAAAGGCATTTTTTTAAGAATGCATAACAAAAAAACAATGTAATAAAAGGAATGCATTTTAGACAGTTGTTACCATTTAGCTTTTTAATCAACTAAATCAGGGAAAACAGGTAGCTGTCCCTCAGATAGATGAAAGTAAGGTCTTATATTGCAAATCCTTAATGTTTGTCTGCTGTCTGAGTACTTGCACAAAACGAGGGGGGGATGAGCAGGGGGGTGCTTATATAAAGAACCAAACTAAACAGTTGTCAGGCTGTTTTAACTGCTTTTAACTATATAGGCTTGTGTCATTTTAGCTGAGAACAGATAGATTTCAGTCCAATAAGTTTACATCAGTGAACCTTTAAAGATATGGCATTGGACTTTACCTGAGGCACAACACCTGTGCTGGGCTGGAAGTACGGCTGTCTTTGCAGTGCTATAACTCAGTGGAATAGGGCTGTTTATGGCTGTGTGGTTAGGCTGAAATTACACACCTCTATATTGGTCTCAAATCCTTTGTCACTTCTGAAGAAGTCCCCGGTTGATTTGACTAAGGCCTCACTGGTTTATTGAATGGCTGCACTGCTACGGCTGTAGAGCTTAACGTTCAATATCTGAAATAACTCATGGATATTGCACATTAAAAGTTTGGACTCTGCAATAAAAGGTATTATTGCATGTACAGTTTCACACTGTTTTTGTTCTTAGCATTTTTAATGCACTCAAACATGTGACTGGCCTTTATTGGGTTAGGTGAGACCTCTCTTTATTGTTCATTGCACATTTTTTTTTCCAGTGCACTGCTCTTTAAATTAATTTTATATTCGGTCATTTATGTTGCATTTTATTTGATCTGTTTAACATATGCCGTATTCCACTATTTTAATGGTGCCCAGATTTTTATGTGGTAAAACGAAGGAGCCAGAATGATTGTTTGTTTCTGCATTTGTTTGTATATTTAGCCATGTGGTTTGGCAGTTGTTAGCTGGGTGTGTTTAATCAAACTGTCCTAAAATATTTTGCTCGAAGTTCTTATTTTCAGGATGGCACGGGAGCCCTGAACAGAATTATTTCTTCCAGGCTTTGTCCTGTCTTTGTATGGTATCTGTGGGACACAGTTTGGGCCAAATCCTTATAGTTGGGAATTGAAACAGAGCAAAAGTGAGAGAAGTGTATGATAAGAAAGTGTGACTGGAACCTCATCAAATACTTGTGTGCGTATACTTACAGGTAATCACACGCTGTAGTTATCCCGCATTGTGATTACCTTGTGCCCCAGAGGTGTTTGATATCATTAGGGCTGTTGCATTGCTGTTTCTGTCTACAGGCTAGGTGAGAAAATATCTGGTACTTGGCTCATCATCGACCCATTAGTAGCCCACATTCGGCCAAGCATGTTTCATTTCAGTTATTCTCCAGGCTAATGAACGCGTGTTGATTTATCTAACAATTACAGCAACAGCAAAGTGTCAGAGTAATTTTGTGAAAGAGACTTGCTCTTGGCAACAACCTGCTCATGCATCTGCTTCCCCACTCCCTTTTCTATTAGAAATAAATAAATAAAAAGAATACAGGACTAGTTGCACAGGACAGTAGTAAGCCGAGTCAATGAATGAATGAGGAATGGACACATACCTTCAAGTTTACTGCCTAGTCTGACAAAAGAAGTGCTTCCACACTGCATCCATGTGGTCAGAATCATGTATTGGAAGCAGAATCCATCGTCATGAGAGCTCTTTTAAGATTTAGATTAGGAATAAAAAGAGTCTGACAGACAGCACCTGCAGGTGAACACACTTAAACAACATTTGTACATGCTATTGTGGACTCAAACACATTACTATGCAACCATGACACAACCTTACATTCTGCATCCAGAAAAAAAATGTTTTTACAGACTTCTCATTGTTCATTTGTATTTTATTCTAATTAGCTTAAAGTTACTTCACTCAACTCAAATAAGGAAACATGAACATTATTGTAATATGGTTAGATTGTGATGCTTTTAATTATTAAAACATTCTCTCTGTCTTTTGCTTGGCTGTATACTTTCTCTAAACACAGTGCAAACATACACTTTCAAGTTCAAACCACCATACAGTAACTACTAAGGCTCACATAATTTCAAATTATCTGATGTATACAAGAAAAGAGAAGTTTAATTCTGCATTAAACAAATGACACTGTGTTTTGGGTTATGGCAGTATCCGTCATTTGTTTATTTTGGTTCTGCAGTTATGTTGACTCTGCACTAAACCTAAAAATGATTTTTTTTTTTTTCAGCAAAGCAGAAAAAACAAATCACTACGATGCCTCTCCACAACTAGGAATTAAAGATTCTTTTACTCCACAAAAGCCAAACAAATTATAAAAAGAAATTTGTCAACATTTTTTTTTCTAGTGCTATAGTGGCAGATAAATGGAAACTTAAAGTAGAGCTGAAGTGTTTAAAGCTTTAATGGTCTCTGAAGGAAATTGCATCAATTAAAACTATAGTTAGTTTGTGGCTTGCTTTGAGAACATTCCCAAGCCCAACTGTGCCTGACTGTGCCTGTTGCTGGGTGTAACTGCTCCCCACCTCTGTATGTCGCCTGCCTCGACCTACCAGCAGACGCACTGCTCGCTCGACAGACCACAACGACCTCTGGGAAAAATAAAAATTGCTTAGCAGCAGCTTTAGATTAGAGGAACAAATGTTCAGTCCACCCTACTCGTACACAAAAACTGAAAGCATTTAGGCATTTTTTTTTTCTCAAGAAAACTTTACTTTTTATATGAGTCACACTAACATAGAATTCCCCCCACACCTTCCAATGTTTCCTCCCTTAATATTTCACCTCTAGCCTAATTTGTGTTTAGCTTCTCACTGTTGTATGTTGTTGTTGTATGACTACTGATGTACTGTTCACTCTATCTGTTAACACTATGCAACAACTTTTTAAAAAGGAAAAAAAAACATGCTTGTTCTAGACATTTTTGTCCTCTCTTTTTTATCATATTTGTGAAATACTGAACCTATGCCAAAGTAATGTTGAAATAAGTTCAAAAGTAAAGTAAAAAAATATCCCTTGTCTTTGTAGTCACAAAAAAGGAGACATATGATGTGACAATCACTTGACAGCTGCAATTAACCAATTTCACCACTAGATGGAAGCATTGCACTACTTGTTAGGGTTTAGGTTTGACTTGTGTAGGATGTAAATACGTATGTAAATGTAAGCAATAAAACTACAGTAGAAAGAAAGAAAGAAAGAAAGAAAGAAAGAAAGAAAGAAAGAAAGAAAGAAAGAAAGAAAGAAAGAAAGAAAGAA
>JAVKLF010000064.1:9870241-9892633 GCA_034783495.1 Millerichthys robustus | reverse complement strand
CACACACACACACACACACACACACACACACACACACACACACACACACACACACACACACACACACACACTTGCTACACACCAGCATGTGCAAAGCAACTGACTGTAATTTAACACAGTATCATTCGTTGGGTTCAATAATCATAACACTATTAAGAACATTTTTATGCATTGCACTAAACAACATAAAAACTATTCACATGATATAGATGATAACTGTTAAAATGTAAAAGTTATTTTTAGCTTTGAGGCAAACGACAACAATGCCTGCAAGGAAACACAAAAAAGAAGGGTGTTGTTGAGAGACATTTGTTTTTCTGCTTGTTTGTGTTTCACATGTGCCAAAAAAAAACCTAAAAAAATCACAGAAAACATTAGAATAGCATTTATCAAAATAAGCAAAAATATAAGTCTTTCCTGAACAGGGCCAAACCCAGATCCCCTACATGTAAGCTGTCCTCACATTTCACTGACCTAACCAACCATGTGGCCAACAGCATGCTACAGCGCTCTCTGCTTCATCATCTGGTTTAAATCTGACTTCTGTAGTTGGTTTTTATTTATTATTTTAGATAATCTAAAACATAGCGAGTTAGGTATCATGAGTTTGCGGACTGGATACAGCCAGGGACCACCAGTTGTCATCTAGTGGTTTGCAAGAAGTCTTGCTCAGGCATACTGTAAACAGAGAAAATGTGTGACTAGTTTAACAATAACTCACATTGTGAAATTATGTTGCCTCCCATCATCTCCACTCCTAATAGCTACTTTGCATTTTGGATTCTTTTTAATCACAGAGGTGATAAATGCTTTACTAATCAGGATTATTTTTTTCTTCCAATGCACAACAGTAGTGTAATCTATTATGAGCTAGTTTTAGCATGTTAAAGAATTTGTTTCCTGTTGTTTAGCGAGAAAGAGTATTGGCTGTTATACAAGTGATATCCTGTTGTTTGACTTGGCCCAGGGGGAATGATGCCAAAACTGGAATCTTGATAAAAAAAAAAGAAACTGAACAGTTGACACTTTGCTTATTACTTTTTGGGTTTGTTTTCTTTAGTACATGTTTTAAACAATGTGTGAATTGCATGTAGTTTAAAGTAAAGATTTTTCCTACCTTTTATTTTTGCCGGAAATATGTTGTTTTACTTTATATTTATGTGGAATGTAATGAGTGAAGCATACTGTGTATGCATTGGTTGACTTTGTAGGATATCTGATAACTGTGTTTGGGACTGAGTCAACACCAATTACTTTTGAAACAAATGTTTGAGTTTTGGAGAACAAATAGTACAGCTTGAGCTTTGTAGTTTTTGTTCACTGATTTGAAAACAAGAGGGAACATTTCAAGAAATGTCTTGCAGCACACCAAAAATGACAAAACTCCCATTCCAATAATCATACATTACAAGTCTGCATCAAATGCTAAAATATTTGTCTGTGGCAATGAATTTGCTGCCATTTAGGAAAATAATATAAGATGAATACAGAAAAGAATATTTAGTGAAAACCTACCAATTTTCCCCAGCACTTTGGTTCTCAGGCTGAAGCAAAACAATTTACATTAAAACAAGCAATCAAGATATTGCACAACCAAAATTACATTAGGGGTTTTGAGTTATATCAGTACAAGTCCAAGAGTGAACCTGAACCCATTAGATCATGTCTAGAGAGATCTGAAGATGACTATGTGGTCATAGTCCCCATGCAGCGTTATACTTTCCATCCAAGTTATACTTTGCTTCATTCCAGATTTTGGTTGAAATGATTTAAGTCTGGCCCTGTGATGGACATGCAACCTGTCCAGGGTGTCCTGGATACGGGTACCAGTGACCCCCGTGACCCTGAAGGGAAGAAGTGGGTAAAGGTAATGGGTGGAATGGATGACTAAAGTCTGACTCTACTGTGATATTGTCTCCTGTGTGCATGCAGATGGGTCCTTCAACTACAGCTCACAACTATTCATGACAGTCACTCTTCAAAAAGAATTTGCTAATTTTGGTTGATCCTATTTTTTCCGGAAAACACGGTGCTCAGTATTCACACCTTTAACAATTAGAATGTTGAGACATTTGAACAGATGTCGCTTTGCATGTTTGGTCAGAAGTACAACTGCTTGTACGCTGCTTGCCACTCTGTCATCAGATGCTGAACAAAGCGAGGAAGGGAATGTCACTCTCAAATCCCTTTCATGTCCTTTGAAGTATTAACATCTATAAGTGTGTCCCTATGTGGGTGTGTGTTTTCCTTTTTGCCTGAACACATTATGAATAACCCTCCAGCTGTTCACTAGCTTATGGATCCCATGTGAATTGATATTGTATATGTGTCTATTTGAGTCTATATTTTGCATAGGGGAAAAACCCAGAAGCTCTTTTGTTCACACCACACATAAGGTAAGGTGGAATATTTCACATGTCTGGTTTAAATCATACTATCTGTTATTCTTTGCTGCTGGATGATCTATTTCCCTATTTGTGCTTAAAGGCAACATTCGTTTTATCATTGATATGAACTGGTGTTTTGCAGTGGCAGAAGTAACGACTGAGTCTTTCCCATGCAGCCTCATAGGAGGGCCTTTGTTCCCCCTTCAGGCTTTGGGGGTCCCCTCAGCAGGGTTGTGCCCCACTGACTCCACAATGGCTCTTTATGCTGCCAACACCCACCCCCACTCCTCCCCATTTTCACTCCACTAGGCTTGCTTCCACAGAGGCACACCGATGTACAGGGGGCACCATGGCACCAGCACGACGGCCCTTTTATCGTGCCCTGCTCTGCCCTCTTTTCTCTGTGTTGTATGCCAACAGAGTCAGATACAGTTAAAAAGAGTAGCTGAATGGCCACAGATTAAGCTTGAGAGTGGTGCCAAATGTCTCAGTAGGTTACTGTTTTCTCATTCAATCCAAGAGCACTTGACACCCAGAGCACAGACCTAACAATCACCAGGAAGTGTGTGATGACACACCATCACAACCCTTCAGATGAAATGTTTGTGCTTGTAGCAGTAAATTGACACACATATTTACTTACACGTGCTGAGTAAATAAATAGACAGCTGACAGTTCATACAGACCGAAGAGTATAAGATTTAGATCTTTTCCATCCATCTCTGATCATGAATCTATCATACCATCAGAGTTACACTTATATCTGGACTCACTGTCACACATTCTGGTAAAACTGAGAGTAACTTGGAAGTTGACTATCCCCTTTAAAAAGATCCAGACAAAATGATTTTCCAGTCATACTAAATATCAGTAAAACAATCTGATAAACATGAAGACAATGTAAACATATACTAAACTCTAAGTACTTCTGCTTAAACTAATACTGGCTGTGTCAAGTGCTTAAGTTGTCTTTTTTATCAGAAAAAAAATGAAAAAGAAAAACAGTTTGACTTTGCCATAACTATGGAGCGAGTTTCAAGAGCTTTTAAGACACAGATCCAGCAAAAGAATCATTTGCAGACTCGTGTTGGCAGGGTAAGTGTCATAATTTTCATCTAATGCTGAGAAAGAAGGAGCACAACCACACACTGCGTGAGTGCTCGTGTCTCCAAGAGATGCTCCCAAAACCACTGGCAAGAAAAGAGTTCCAAGTTATACCTATAAATCAACTCAAAACAAACAAGAAAAATCTTAGTGCTAAAAGCCATAGCTAACAATTCAATTCAAAATCTCTGACAAAAAAAGGCAAGAGCCTTATGACTGTTTTTTTTTTCCTGCCAGCTTTCAATTAATATGAAGATATAATAACTTCCTTTCTTCCGCAATGATTAACAACAGCCAGCCACACTGACTCACAGCCTGATATTATTTTTTCCACAAAAAGACAAACACATGAACATTATGGTTTGTTTCTACGGTTTACACGTGCACATTTTTTGGTAACGTACACTACTTTGTAAAATACTTGAATCATCACTCATTTTTCATATTTTCCTTCAAATTATTCAATCCTTTTATTGTCTTTTAAAGTGGTTGTGAGCAACATTTTATAGACACAAAGACTTGTAAATTATTATCACTTAAAATATTATAAAAATATTATCACTCTTTTGTCTTTCGTTGTGGACTATACTAATACGTGCCACAAAAAAAACAAAAAAAAAAACTTTTATTTAAACTCCAATGCTGCTGTGACACGTTTTCAATGAAACAACTGCAAAGTAAAATTCAAAGATAACCGGAAAGTATATTAAAACTGTTTTGTTGTTCAAATCATTCTATAAAAATTGATTTGAAATGATTAGCTTTGTGTCTTTGCAGATGAACCATCAGAACAAAAAGACAGAACCTGTGCACATGTCTCTTACCTTTCCACTACACCATCCCCGCTCCAGCAGTTGTAATCTTCTAGAATTCCCTCTGCTTCACACATCATCTCTGGCAATACGGCAAAGAATGACTTATAGCGCTGCAGATACAATAAGAAGTCCCTGATGGAAAAACAAGTAAAGAAAAAAACTCTGACTGTTTTGCTATGCAGACCTCATAATCAAAATTAGTGTTAGCAGGACTGTTTTTTTTTTTTTTTACAACTGCATGTGATCTACGTTTTTCTTCTTTTTTATTTATCACAAATTGGGACATTTTTACAAAGAACAAACTCTGTTTAGATGTGGTTAAAAAAGGCATGCATGTGATAAATACACTTGATGATATTGACGGTGGCAGAAGTGACAGGCTTTGAATGCAACTGCATCAGCACATTTTTTTTTCTTCACTTATGCTGCGTGTTAAAGTGACTGCTTTACCAGATCTGCCAACATATGTAATCAATATAGACACTGTCATCTTGAGCAAAACAAAAGCATACGTTTCTGATCTGACACACACATTGTCGCCACCCAAAAAGGCAGAGCAAAAACAACGGCGGTCAGGAGAGTTTATGTGCTGAGTGTCATGATCTGTCTCCCCATGTCTCTGGTCTTGGTGTGTGTGTGTCTGATTGCTTCTGCCCTGCCACCTGTTTCTGCCCCAGGTGTGTGTCATTTCCCAATCAGCTTCTCCCTTTAAATGTTTGCCCTCAGTGTTTCTCCTATGTGGGTTCATTGTCGGTGATGTCCTGGTTGCCCGTGTCTCCCGCTCGTGCCACACCTGAGTCCTCACCACCTCCAGCACCGGTCTGTGATAGAATGAACCGACCCGTCACCTCTGCGCACATTTCAAACCACAGGTTCTGAAGGATGACACGTTGGGTCCACAAGGACCAAACATTCTTCAGCTGTCCTCTCTGAGGCCCAACAGGAGTTCTGGACCTCCGTCTGGAAGAACCTGAGACCAGAATCTGACCGGGTCCTGAGCCCGACTTCCTGTGACCCGTTTCAGTTCTGACGGTTCTGCAGCATCAGCTCCTCCAGCTTGTGGGCCTTCCTCAGCATATTCTGCTGGATGATGGTGCAGAGGTGCAGCTCCTTCACCTCCATCTTCTCTGCAGCTCCAGCTTGGCTCTTCAATCTTCCCCCTCAGGATGCCAATGTCGTCGGACATGTTCAGGGCCCGCAGCTCCTTCTGGACCCTCCTCAGCTTAACCCTCCTCAGCTTAACGACCTCGGCCTTATTCAGTTTGGACTTCTCTGCGATGGTTTTGGCCGCCAGCAGATCCTGTCTCCGCTCTCCATCAGTTGTTGTTGCTGCAGATGCTCCAGGCGGCTCTTCTCTTGCAGTTCCACCTCTTGTATCTCCAGCCTTGTTTCCTCCGAATGATTTTCATTTGGCTCCGTGTCAGCGGGTCTATGCTGCACCTTCAGTCTGCCCCCTGGAGCTCCTGACCGGGCCGTGGGCTCAGGCTTATCTTATTTATATTTTTTTTTTTCTGCGGTGGCTTGCTGAGCTGTTACCTGGGTGTGAGGCTATGACCTGGCTGCATTTTTGTATATTCAGAGTTAAATGCACACCCACCCAAGTGAGGTAGATTGTGTAATTTCAGTTTTCATTATCTAAATATATGTATCTCCAGTGTAAGGTTGGTCTTTGTGGTTGAAGACTGCTGTCATTTCTTTATCAACGATGTATGTTTCTAACCTGCTGTTTTGGGTGGTGGACTACTGCTTTTTTTTTTTTTTGTGACTAATGTGAAGTTTGTTATGTTTTGGGTCTGAAAACTGTTTACTGGCATTTTATTTAATCCACTGTAAAGTTCCCTTTTTTATGGCGTTAATCTAAAACCAAAAATAAGGATGTAAGCCTACAATTACATTTTGTTACATACTGACTCTAAGTACTGGCAGGCTGTGTGATATATTGTATGTAATTTTGTTTTCCCCCTGTGTACTTGTTCTGTTAATTCTAATAAAACAACACAAAGTAAATGAGTGATTTGTGAACCATGCATTAAGGTGGAGGACAAATTTCCTAGCACACAGGTAGGCTATACTTTAGCACAGAAGCAGTTTTGAATTAAAACTGCATTTCTGTCTACTAGCATCTGGTATGATCATATTAAGCTCTTGGGAAACTAAAGCTTTATTACATCGCATTTATAAGCGGCCAATGAGCCGTCTAAAATTTTTAAAGCGTTTACCGCGACCAGATCGGCACTACGTTTGGTGGTCCTGGGGAAGTTGAAATTTAGACATTCATTCTGAACCTTCAGAGGACCGTAACCTGACCTACGGATGACTTCGTTTAGCCGTCTCATTGCGCAGTGGGTACCTGGCTCTCTCCCGCTGAAGCTGCTGCCGACCGCGGACTGGTTCGGCTGAGTCTTTCTGCTACATTCTCCACAGGTCCGTGTCTCAAAAACCTGCCCAGCCGCCCATTCTGGAACCGGACACACGGACTGCTCCAAACGGAACAATAGCAGCTCTACACGCAGGAAAACGTTCTTAGTATCGAAAGATTTCCATTGAAAACTTTACAGACTCGCTTCTCTGACTCTTCCGCCGGGCACGGCGCCCCAAGAAGGCATCACCTGAGCCATGCGGACCCTGCTCACATGAGCCAAGGGGTCCTGCTCACCTGAGCCCAGCGGGTCTCATCCTCACTCCTGTGTCTCCGAGGAGGTCGACGCGCTCAAAGACGCCTCTCCAGCATCTCTCCAGCGTCTCCGTGGGGGTCCACGCCTCGCCCACCTGTATCTCCGTGGGAGGTCGACGCCTCACCCGCCGCAGCAGGATCGCCTGACCTTTCATTGCCTGGCCTCTTAACAGTTCCAGCCAAGAAGTCAGAGTCCCCAGTTCCAGTTCTCTTGCTGGGACCTGCGTCAACTACACTCTTGCTGCAACCTGCGCCGGCTGCCGTCTTCAGTGCTCCTGCGCCAGCTGCTACTGTCACCAGGGTTCCAGCCACCTTTGCTGAGGGTGGGCCCGGCCGACCGCCTGGACTGCTTCTTCGCCGTGGTTGAGCCCCCGGCTGACGGCTTGGATTGCCTCTTTGCCACTGTCGAGCACTCGGCCAACCGTTTGTAATGTTTCTTCGCCGCGGTTGAGCCCCCGGCTGACGGCTTGGATTGCCTCTTTGCCACTGTCGAGCACTCGGCCAACCACCTGTAATGCCTCTTCGCCGCGGTCGAGTCCCCGGCCGACCGCCTGGACTACCCCCTTATCGCCGCGGTCGTGTCGCCGGCCGACTGTCTGAACTGTGGCTAGGTCGCGATCGAGCTCCGGGCGACCTCCAGAACTCTTGCCGTTTGCCGTTTTGATTTGACACACACATTGTTGCTACCCAAAAAGGCAGAGCTCAGATACTGGGGCAGTCAGTAAAACTGCATGACATTTTAATCAGTGATGTGAAGGGAGTGCTATAAGTCTCTATCTAGTCAGAAAATGTGATAAGAAACTAAGTTTAATAGGTTCCTTGAGTTCAATCTTACCTAGAGAGTGTTCTCAGACTCTGTTTATTGTTCTTGGATGGTTTCAGGGGGAATGAGCTGGGAATGATGGGAGTTGAAGTCCAGGGAGGGGGGATTGTTGCAAGCATTTGTAGGGAGGTAATGGGAGGATTGGGAGGAAAAAAGAATACAGAACATGTGGGGAAGATAGAGACACAACAATCATTTGACCAGTGTAAAAAGGGATCATTCATGCACATTATTCATGCAGAAATTTCTCACCCCACATAAAACAAACAATAACCATTTACTGCATAAGTAAATGTAAAGTGTAGTTGAACTTTTTACTTAATTATTTTATTTACCCTCAATTAAAACCGAATCTTGCTTTTCACTGCACCGGGTGCTGCTGTGGCTTTGAAGTGGTTTGTGGCTCACATGTGCTCTGGTCAGCAATGGTGGCAGGCCAGGAGCTGGATTGTGTTGCTATGAATGGTGGTGGTACTGCCAGCTCAAACATGTTAGCTTGGCTGGCACTAGTACAGTGATTGATGGTTTAAGGGGGGTGGGGGGTCAGGCAGGCAATAGTTTAACTGTGTGGGAATATTTAAGCAAAGACTGGCTGGTGTGCAGAGCTGGTGGTACGGTTGTCTGGGTAAACAGGAAATTGTTTGGTCTGTCAAGATTAATAATACCAAAGCTTGCTCTGCCCAGCAGCTGGCATGGCCAAAGCATGGCAGCCTTGTGGACCAGGTGGAGAGCAGGGATTGTTCTGAAAAGCATTTGCTATTCTGATAAAACTATGAAAACTGCATGAAGTGATAAAATGTGTGAATAGGCTAAATAGTTGCTGCCCAAGCCCTCAAGCTAAGCCACACAAATCTATTGCAGTTCCTATCAAAAATGGGTGCAAACAGACATTTGGCAACAAAAAAAATATCAAAAGAACAGCAAACAATATGCTTTTTTAATTTAACTGACTTCACAATTGACAATGATTCTAAGCTTTATCTTACCCCTTTATTTGAGCAAAATGTCTCAGGTTCTTTTCTTGTAAAAGCTGGAAGGAGGCGGCAGATGGAAGAAGAGTCGATGAGGTTATGGTAGAGGTTGTGACCTCTGGGCTAGTCGGCTGCATGCCTTTAGGTTCTCCTGTAGACAGGCCACACACTTTGTCCACCTGTGGGAAGAGCAGAGCAAACACACACCTGCTAAGCATAGAGAGCATACTGTATGAAAGAGTGGGTGAAGGTTCAGGGTGGTTTCCAAACCACTCACTGACAACAGCACAATTGAAGCATTTACATGCAAATAAATCATTAAAAATCAAGTATCTTTTCGGACTGGTGCAATCAAATTACAAATGAATTATGCTAACATTTTGGTGGTTAGATAAATGATCAATGTGGGAAAAGGTAGACATGAAGAGAGGAATGTGATGAAAGAAAAGTGCTGTGATGAGTGAGCACTTGCCAGGAGGGCTGACAGTAAATATAGCACATTCCACTACATCACGGAGATGAATGCATGTGTGCACATTTGGCAACGGCTGCAAGTATCTTCAGTGGGCTATTAAAGCCTGCAGTGGAGGGAAGGAGACATCAGAACCATAAGAAAAAAAGAGGAGCATGCTTCAAACAAGGAGACAAAATCAATGACATCTCATTGGCTTAAAAGCCTCTGGGCAGTGTTGTTAAATGGTCCTCAATTAGGTAAAGAGACAGGCTGCAATGGTTTTTGTGTGCTAGATTGAATAAGTCCTTACAAAGATCAGTGCACATTTATTGCTTTGTCTAAAGCGATGAGTCATTTGACCATAAAACATCAGGTATACTTGTTTTTTTTTTATGGAACCCTCACTAAAATAAATAAATGAATAGAAATAGTGGACTTATTTCCAGTCAACTTAACAGGCCAACAAAAAAAAGGTCCAGATTGACTGAATAACAACTTAAAACCCAGTGATAAAAAGATAAACTGTGGAGAGTTTAGGTCTTAGTGGTGCCAGTGGTCATCAAAGAACATGGTGGTGAGACCATGCAACTGAGAGACGGGTTCAAGCAAATACCATAAACAACCTCAGAAATCTCTGTCCAGAAGACCACAGTCTTAGGAACAGCTCAAATACTTTACAGAACCCTAAAGCTTACAAGACTCTAGCAAAAGACGTGAGCTTGAAGTGAAAAGTTCATCCACCTATGATGCTTTATTTATTTGTTTAATATGGCTACATTTTTTTCATTATTAGACATAATCCTTGACAATACAAAAAAATATGCTGTGGTCATATTGCTAAACAGATTATTAGGGATGTTCTATGGTGAGTTTTCTATGTAATGTGATTTTTGTTGGCTGTGGCCAGTGTCTTGTAAAATGTACTGTTAGAACATTATTGTAGAAGAAGCAAGCTAACCTGTGTAAAGTGGTGTTTCTGGCATTCTAGGTAGAAGGTGAGGGCAATCTGTCATCTCATGTAACACATAAATGTAAGTTTTACCAAACAACAAGCAATGTTTGAACAGCAGGGTCCTCCATTACTTGAGAAACAGAGATAATATGAAATAATGAGAAACATAAATAATATAAGTACCTGAATTATTACACTTCAGTCTTTAACATGGCTTTCAGTCTCCAAACTCTTTCCTAACTATATATGCGGGTGAGTCTTAAATCTCCTCTTCAAGCAGACGCTGGGCACGCGGAAGGTTGTTTTACTGCATTAACCTTCATTCCCTCTAGACCCATAAAACTAGCTCACATGTGGTACATCAACCCGCAGCCGCACATGCACCCAGACACTCATGTAAACATAGAGCACACGTGCACACATTTCATAGCCATTTTAACAAAGCAGAGCATAGTAATGCCTTTTTTGGTGCAAATGCATGTTTTGTTGATTGCTTACTGTAAAAGTTGAGTTTAGATTTTATTTGTACAATTATTCTACAAGCATATGGTATTGTTTCAAAAGTCCAAGATTGCAAAAAAAAGACATTTTGATTATTTTGTCAAAGGACTGAGACTAGAAAAACAATACTAGTAACTGACATGATTAGTACATCTAAAAATGGCCGTCCCATTTAAGCAAACAAACTTCCTTGCAACTTATATAATACAGCTATATGAAGTCAGTGTTAAAAAAGTTGCTGAATCTTGTAAATTGATTCATGTGTTTGTTCTTTGCTCGGCTAAGGGGTGTAAAAAAAAGTACCATGTATAACATGCCCAGACTGTAATGGTTGGGAGGTCTCTGACACTGTGTGTGAACATGTGTGCTCCCATGAAAGTTGCAAAGTGGACAGACTGTGGAAGGACCTTAAAAGTTGCACCGAAAAAGCTGAGCGGGGCCCCTAGTTTAACTGTTAGCAAAAAAAAAAGTGAAATCAAATTCCCTAAAATGTCAACTGCGCTACCCAAGCAGTAACTAGAACAGGTTATATTCTGTTTAAATTGGTCATGTACCTCCCAACATGTTATTTTTGCCTGCATTTCCATCATACAGTTCTAGTTTCAAGTTCATTGCATAAACATAAATGTATTTTTTGGTATCTCAGTGGTGCCAAACAGAGAAAAATCACAGAATCTAACTTCAAGAAAGTAAATTTAGGTTTTATCCCCGTGCCATTTCTCACCTGCTGTTGTGTGACACTTCGCTATTATGCAAAAAGACAAAAAAGTAAACATCTGTGTAAAATATGAACACCAAGAGTTCACTCTCAGTTCTGTTTGCATTACCCCATTACTTTTCCTTGCATACCACAGAGAAGAGGATCAAAATCCCAGGACCTCTGAGGAGGCCAGAGAACCTAGAGATGATCTCCATTTCAAACAATAAGGCAGACACAAATCACACTTTTGTCTAACTAAACAGACAACCAAGTAAACAGAAGGCAAAGTCACTGCAGGGAAAATAAACAGTATATTTTTAAGGGTCCTCTTGAGATTAAGACACATGCTTTTATTAAATTAATCTGCTGACCATTTATTTCAGAGGGCAAATCAGATGACAGGCTGAATAACGACATGAGCTAAAACATGGCGATAAATCAATTATCTTCTGACCTGCTGATGGCGTGGGAATGAAAATCCCATTTGGGTAAGACAATCTTGCTTGAATTTTAGTGTGTATGTGTGTTTGACCACCTGTTTGCCCTTGTTATACCTTTACAATTGCAACTATTCTGTGCAGCATTCTGTTTATGACTGCTTGAGGACAGAGACTGATTGATAAGAAAGATTGATGGGATATAGTCTGTCCATGTGGGAAATTTTTTTCAGGAAATGCTGAAGTGTGTATACTGTACATGTGAGCTGCTCAATTTAAAAGTCTGACTTCCACTACTAGTTTTATCAGATACATAACACAGTGAACATACAGAATGTTTTACAAGTTTAGATTTACTCATTTGCAATAAAATGAAACATATTTAATGTTTTTTGTTTTTTTTTACCTTACCTCGTACAATGTGGGTGAGACTCTGTATGTGTGTGCCTTGATCTTCCTGAGCCAATAAAGTTTATAAAAAAGGTGCACAGCAAGAAACTCAGCTCCATCACAGCCAAGCCCTTAGCCATCCCTTCTCTGGAGGCGTATTGGTTTACAGATAACAGCAGTGGTTTCTCTTCCCAGTTTATTTATCATGGGATTACCCAGTAAAGCCAAGGGAACTTTCTCAGCCTCTTCTCACCTCAAGCTCTGTAGGATATGGGAGGAGCAAGGCTTTAGCAGACAATGAAGACTCTTCTTCTTGAAAGTTTTTGTTAAATAGGTGTATATTCATACTGCATTGTTGCTTAATGTCATCAATGAGTTATTGTAATATAATAATAATCTGTGGCAGACACAAAAATGTATATTGCACACCTGAACGTGGGCCCTTATTGTGAAGGAGAGAGGACGGAGGTTAATTTAAAAATGAGCGAGAAAAAAGAGTAGTGTTCATTTTTTTTCAATGGTGAGTTTTTGTATGTTGTTGTTGGAAGATGCTTAAAAAAAAGAAAGACTCAAAGTACCTTTCGTCTCCTTTTGCTGACTTTCACAATCCCATATTTGCCAGTTCCACAAAAATAATTGCAAGGTAATTATATCATAGGGTTCGGAAGAATTTCAGTTGTTCCATTTGTTTATGTATATAGTATCTGTAGGCAAATATCTGAACTAAATTTGAACTAATTACAATTTTTAGACAAATATGCCACTGTGTATAGCAAGGATCCAGATTTACATCTTTTTGATTTTATTTTTGCAGTGTTGAGGTGAAGGCCTTGAGGTTAAGGAAGCAGGCGTGTGACATGGACGGTTGCCAAGAGAAATTCGGGACCATCTGGGACAATCTGGGTGTGTTGAGGGAATAAGAGAGTTCATCTCCTCTCTCAGCAGCTCTGCAATATTTTTATATATTTAATTATACACTTTAACAACAGTGGGCTTTAAAATGTTGCCTTATTCAAACTACCATGGATACCCACTACAATGAAAGTTTTGTTTATGCCAGATTAACAGAAAGCAAAGTAAATGCATTACAAAAACAGCATCAAGTGTGTTGCCATAACGGAATCTGTTGTACTTGTTCATCATATTCATACCTTAGTTCAAAAATTGTATTAAAACCGGCTCATGTTTAACTTATTTCTTATTAAGCTGATATACTGTATTATGACATTAGAAATTAAAAAAAATGTTACATTAAAAATGGAAAATTACTGTAGTGACTGCTGGTGAAAATTCAGGTCATGACCAAACTTAAAAAAATGGTTACAAAACAAAACAACTATATTTCTATTCTGAAAGTGAAGATTAAGATGTTTGCTTCTTGTCGTGTCGGTTTTTGATATTTCTTCCTATGGTCCTTCTGTCACGGTTTGGTAAAACCCAGAAAGCAGACAGGACACACAAGGGCTCACGGAAACTAAACTATTAAGAAAACGAAAGGGCTGACGAGGGAGCAAAAATTAACAAACAGAAGCTCGGGAGGAAGACACAGAATAATAACCAAATGAAGTCATTGCTAATTAAAAGAGATACAGTCACTTGTATATCACTGAAAAAAGTGTTTTAGATTCTAATCAGTTAAGAGCACACTTAGAGCTTCTCTCTCAACATTGTTTACTCTGATTAAATTATTTACAGATGAAGCGTGTGTAGGAGACTCGGGAATTTGTTTTGCTGTAAACAGCATTACTGTAGAATATGGGGAAAACTTTTGCCTATCTCTGTATTTGGCAATAACAAAGTCAGTTAAGATACCATAGTGACCTCAAGTGGAGTTATATTTAGTGTCAAAGTGGACAGGATGTTAGAAAAAGAAACAAAGGCTGGATAAAAAAATAATCTTGTCTCTGTTTGGAATTTTTTAAAAAAAGAAAAAGAAAAAAAGCTTGTGAATAAAACTTTATGAGTCCAGGTGTTCATTTGAAGTCTTCCAATGTAGTAGTTACCACTAAAATCATAACACAGATGCAGTAGGCATTTGTGTTAATCTTACAGCAGCTGCTTTGCGGTATCCTTGTGTCAAGATTAAAAGGGACAAATGAAAAATTCCCTTTTTATATATTTGGGTGTCTGAAGTCAGTTCCACCCATAAAAACCTGACTTAAACATCCACTGACAGTGGAAAAGTATGCTTGTTCTTCAGTAGAAAAAAATAAATAAATATTCTACCTCCACTGATTTTTATCGCTGCCCATTTTTAAAGTTACACTACTTTTTTAAACTCATTTTTAATTTATATTGTGTCAATTCATGCTGTGGCTCACACAAAATACAAACACACTAAGGACAGCTGCTTTATAGTTTCATCTGAAAGCACTGCTCCAGTAATCAGTCACATAATCAGTGTAGAGCATACATATTTAATACAGGGAGAAGATTTGTACAAATTTCCTGTGGTGTTGAGCGCTATCAGCTGATTATAGCACGCTTAATGATTACAAGGAATGAGGAGCTTGAGAAAAATGTGTGAGGCCAACTGAGGGAACTACCCTGCACCCACTAACATTAGTAAATGAACTACGGAGTAAATCAATCAGTCTGCTTGGTGTTCATACCCCCGAGTCAAAGGTGCACACGGTTTAGCTAATTATTTTACATTTGATGAATTTCTTTTGTCTGTTTGCTTTCAAATATACTCTTATGTAAAGCGCAGCTGCCACTTCTAATCTTGCTCTAATCAGGCTTCTGTTTCTAATACCATTCCTACATAAGGGTTTGTATATAAGGGGATACTGTAGATCGTCATTGTGTTACAGTATAAGTAGGCTATGAACTGTTTAGTTACCAATTGCATCACTAAATAGGAATCTGAGGGAAGAAACACTTGGCTTTGTAAAATGTAACTATATTTGTCTATTCTTCCCAAGCAGATAACATAAAAATCCACGAGCCTTGACATCTTTAAAAGCCATGTCAATAAACAGCTGCCTGTGGCTTCTCAAGTACTACAAATTGTTGAGGAAGAAAGTTTAAGATGAATTCAACAAGTATGTATTTAGAGGAAGAAAAACTAAACAAACACTGGAGCTACCAGTTGAGTCAGGGCCCAATAAGCGCAGCCTCCTTTACTGGAAACATTCCAACTTTCTCCTAATTGTGTCTACTTGACATAATCCTGCACAGAGCACCACTAATATCCATGACCACTTCCCTTTGACAAACATTCATCCTCTATCCATTTCAGTATAAACAGGAGTGTGTGTGAGGTTCCTTACAGGAACTAAATTTGATAACTGCAAATAGTGCAGGCTTTATGCTGCTCAGTATGTATGTCAACACGTGTACAGTATGTGTTGGAACTCAGGTCCAGTGACATAATGTACAGTAGAGACAGTGTACTCTGCAAACCAGTAAGTGTAAGAGAGAAACCACAGAATGGTTAGGAATAACATCCTATAATAAAAACACAAAGTCACAAAAATTATCTTACTGAAATATCAGCCAATGCATAAAAATAATCACAATATTTTGTATGCTTGAATTTACTGAAGCATACAAATAATGTAAAATGTGCATCCAAGAAAAAACACATTAGTAATTGGTGAAACTGTAAAATAAAATAAAAAAATCAAACATGAAATGTACGCAAAGCATTTGAAATGTTTAAGGTGATTGTTTGTCTTGGAAGTTGGACATGGACATTTAATGGTAAAGGCTGCAGCCATGATCCAGTGATTGTGCACCGAAGACTTAACAGTTTTTTTCTTTTAACAGGCCACTGTGGCTTCATAAAAAACATGAATCAGAGCACAGAAAGTAAGAGGCACCAGTGTCTAACATTACTTTTTTTCTTCTTTTGGACCTTCTTTTTTTTCACCTGGCTAGTTCTGGTTAGTTGCAACCTTTTTGTCCCACTTTTTCACATATCGGGCTTACTGCTCTGGGCTTTTCACCACTCATCATGAATACCAAGCAGACATCCACACACACACACACACACACATACACACAAGTGCATATGCATACAGTGCACAAACAATGACAGCAAGTTTTCTTCATACATTCTTGCATAGATCAGACGTTTATAGCAACCATCTCAGCAACCGTCTGTATGTGATCAAGCTTAGTTACAATGTGTTAACAAATCTCACTTTTAACTTATTTAAGTAGTGAATGACAACTCATTTTTTCTCCTATGTTAGCATAATTATCACTGATTTATAAAACATAAATGAGACATATCAGTTTATTGTAATGTTGCATTTGTACTACTAAAAAAATAAATAAATACAGCTTTCACATTTAACTGAAATTGTTCTTCAATTCAAGTCCAGCTGTAGGAACAAAGTCTTGAGCTGACTTGTCCATGTGTTCCTAACAGAGATCCAAGAGTTCTACCAGAGGCTAAAATCATTTTGAATAATGACTGTAAAGGTATGACTTAATAATTACCAAGTTCTAAGCAAATAATAGTTATTACCACACCAATATAGAAACAAACAAGCTATCTTTGGTTGGTTTGTCATTTATTTAATTTAGCCAAACCATAGTAATCGGTATTTAAATGGTTTGTTTGTTAAAAAAGTAAGATTTTCACAGTGAATTTAACTACAGTATTTAGTTATAGAAACTGTCTTCTTGCTGTGAATATTATATAGTGAGTTATACCCGAGTATAGTCTAAGGCATATGGTAGTAATTATGCCATGGAAGAGAACAAAGATGATGTTTTATCCACTACTTAAATCCATTTCATCACAGTCAATGACAAATAATATTGCCCTTGTCAGAACCTAAACAGCAATGATGAATTTAAGATGCCTTGCCAGTTTTGGAGGACTTGCCAAGTCTGTAGTGCATTGGATAAGGTTAAGTTCTTTTTGAATAAACATTTCTTTTTTTTTTTTCTTGGAATACTTTTAGCTCAATACAAACATAGAATGCTGTGTGTAGGATTTTTTTGTTGCACTGGTGGAAAAATGAGCTCATAACCTAGAAAAATACAAAATGCTTTCCAATCATTACATTCAAGATTGCCAAGATATATGGATAAAGCAAAAATGATAAACAAACAAACAACAAAAGAAGTTTAAAGACTTTTGCATGAGCCATTAAAGCTTGTGACTGATGTCTACTTACTGTGGCGGTAATGAGTGGACCATGAAGTTGTGCGTAGAGCAATGCTTCGTTAACATGCCCCCTGACCTCAAGAGTGGCTAGTTTCAGGTTGTGGTGCCCTGCCACAGCAGAAGTTAGTTGCTCCAACAAGTGAGTATATTTCCTCCAGGGCTGATCCAGCTCCGACACACTAGCTAAGCAGCCTCTCATTACATTTAGACAGTAGCCAACACAGGGCTTGATCAACGTTAGGCCTCGGCAGTGGGAGCAGAATGCCATCTTCATTAGATTTTTTACGCAGTCTCTGCTCAGATTGGCATGTTCTGTTGCATTCATGACCTCCACACCTTTCTTCAAGGCGAGACCCAGTTGTCGGCCAGCCCCCAATGCGCCAGCCAGTTCCTGAGCCATGACGGCTGGATGATGCCCAAAAGGGTTAACGTCTTGCCTGATCATTCGGAGGCAGTCCCCCATTATGCTGCCTGTCGTTACGCTACCTTCGAAGCTTGGATTTATTAGCTGTGTATAGACAAGTGGGAAGATGTTGTTAAAAAATCTTTGTACCATTGCTTCCACAGAAACGTTGCCCCCACGAAAATAAAGGGAGAAAGATGTGAACAGTTCATTCACATGAGGCAAGGCATGACGAGACAGTGACGAGTATGAGTTCTCCAACAAAGAACTTAGATGGCCTTGAGAGAGGGAGAGGAGGGATTGGAACATGTCTGCAAATAGAGAGAGAGAGAGAGAGAAAAAACACATTTTACTTCATCAATGATTCATAATGGGATTTAAAAGCTTACCTTAACATTTATTTTAAGGGAGTTTTTTATTTTGTTTTTTTGTAGTTTTATAACTCAAACCAATCTTATGGCATTTTTACAGCAGGTAGGTCCCTGACTGCTGATGACTGTTTTATGAACCCCCGTTTTGAAAAATTTGAAACGATCTGTTTGTTAATGTCCACACAAGGACATTAGCTGTGACAAAAAAATGCATATTTTTCATATGGTCCAAATTTTACAATTATCACATTGTGTCTTTTGAAGTAAAGTATTAAAACAAATTAAAAATCAAGCTGTACAAAAATCCAAGCATTAACATAATGAAACAACTGAGTATGTTTGTTGTTTGTTTTGTTTAATTTCCTTTTTGCTTAGCGAGACTGTAACTGGGTAGACATACGGACAGAGAAATTAGTTAAGTTCCTTGTATTTAAGTATTAACATTGACTGGCTAAAAAGGTTGAATAGTATGAGTATTTCTTGTGTAGCTATATAATAAAACACATTTTCCATTGCATCATACAATAAGAATGTACAATGTCACAAGTTTATTTTTATCCAAATTTAACTTTTTTTTTTCACATCAAGAAAACTGCATTAACAATCGTGAGTACTAGGCAAAGTGTTCTCCAGAGCATCACCATCCCCCACCCCAGAAGCAACATTTCACAGTTTGAGCCTGATTATTCCCATCACTGTCACCTTGAACTGTGCCTATACAAATCAGGAAAGAAAATGTAAAATAAATGCATCTTAATGGAAAAACCTGGTCATTCACTTAGTTCAGGTACTCAGCTGACCTCATTTATGGGTACATAATGTCACTGAACCCAGACTTGACCAAATGAATCAACCCCAGACCATAATGTCTAAAGCTAAATCCAGGTGGTGACTTATTTTTGGCTGGGCAGTGTGTTTAGGTTACTCTCCCACATTTCACTGCTCACTGACATAATTTACTGTTACAGTCAGTATGACTCCATTAGAAAAATATGTAAATGGATTATTTTACATTACAATTTTCAAATGCACTGAAGAATCTTGCTGATCAACACTTAGGTTTTATAATCTACTACAGAATCAACTCATGTTTTAAAATGCTGGAACTTTCATAACCCATCGACTTAGTATTGAATTGCTGTTATATGTATTTTTTTCCTCTCTTTTATATACAAACACGCAAGGTTTTGCCTGCATGTGCTGGATGCAACCCTCCTCTCTAGGGTGTGATGCAAGCTTAAAAGCATGACAGGACATGAATGAGCAGCAACAACTGTACAGAAACTGAGACCTGAGAAGGAGGGTGCCAGGACACACAGTATCCCCACTACAACTACAAATGCACGCATAGACATACTCATACCTAAAATAGGCATAAACCTGCATCTCCTGTCTGTGCTACATGTTGCACTGAAGGTTAACTTAATAGGAGCGATCATACAACTTGCTTTTGTTTGACATAATTCCTTCATGCGTGTTTATGTTGATATTGTCCTAATTATTCAAAAGTTATATTTCTAATAATGATCCTACGTGAAGACAAAGCAATTGTTCCCAAATGAGTGCATGTGTTGTTGTGTGTGTGTGCGCGTGTGTGTATGTGTGTGTGTGCGTGATTGCATGTGTCCAGCCCCTCCCAGCTCACAGACAGAAGGATAACAACAGTCATGTCCCCACGAACAGCTGCACTAATATGAGCACTGTCTGTGACACACAGGAACTCCCTGCTTGCCAATAAAACAGCACCTCATTTGTGAAGCTTCCAAAAACACTACCAAAACATGCTCCCTCAAATGCTAGACATTTGTACCCAGCAAGATAGCATTTGAAACTTGTAAAGGTTTGTAAAACTAAGCAAGAAAACGTGGACAGTAGAGTAGTTGAGCACACACACAAAGAATCACAAGTAAATTTGCCTGAAAGCTGTCAAGAAGACCTCTACAAATGTACAAGTGTAAACAGACCAAAATGGCCCACTTTACAGCCCAAAATGAAAGGGCTGAGCAAAAAAGCAAGTTGTAAAAATGCCTTTTCAGTTCTACTTTATTGAATTGTAGCCTTTCGTGCTTTAAAGTTAGTACAAGTACCAGTACCAGTGTGCTAAACAGTATATATTCACACCACAATACATACTAATTCAGAGTTTTACATTTTTGATAAAAAATAATGAAGTTCAGAAATGGTATCATGTTTTCTCTTTGTGAGTCAGTGTCTTGGCTACATTTTATCGAATTAGCTAAGACAAATAAACATATTGCTTACCCTTTTATTTCATATCCGTAACCCTAAAGCTGCTTTGATTTTTGTTTAAGAAGGTACTTTTTCCCCAACAAAATAAAAATGTGAAAAAAATATTGAGTGATGGCCAGCGAAAATAGGATAAAAAACAGATAAACTTTAAACAAGGAAAAACAACTACTGTACAAGTCGACTCCACCTTGTGAACATGCTAACATCTGGATTTATTTGGATTTTGGCCCACAGCACTTCCCTGTCTCTCCATGACTTTTACTTTAATCTGTATTTGAATGGACATGTTTGTTACTTCAAAGTTGTTGTTCCCCCCACCCTCTGTTATGCAGAAGAAAACAGAATGGGAGGTTTTGATTGTAACTTCTGCAGCTGAGGTATTACACCCGTGGGTTTCTGAGTGAATGACACCTGCAACTCACACCTGTTCACTGAAATTGCCAGTGTTAAGGCCATCCTTCAGTTTATTGGTGCCACACCGTGACATACCTTTTTCTGGCAGTAAAGTTGCTCGTACTGTATAAAGCTTTTAGAGCTTTTACAGTAGCCACCAAATCAGTGCAAGCTATGGATGCATAACTACACTCTTCCTACCAGCATATAATCATTTTGATGACAATATTGGCCGATCAGCAAAACAAGCACAAAAAACTCCATAGATAAGTGGTTTATATTTACTTGTTCATCACTACACGTGTCATTTAAAGACAATAAAGAAACTGCACATATTAACTGAAAACATCAGCTTGAGTCATAAGTATCAAAATCAGCTTTTTTTGGACATAAATTTTTGTCGTCTTTTGCTATGTAATAAATAAATTCTGGAATGACTGCACTTTTTGGTGCTGCAACACATGCCAAACAAATATAAAACCATTTTTGTGTTGTTGTTTTTGTTTTAATCATGTCTACCTTTGCCTAAAAGTATTTTGGATCAGATTATTTTCTCCAACCACAAAACATTTGGATTTGACCAAATTTATTTTTTAGTTGTTGTTAGTGTCTCTCTGAACCATTTTTTTGTTTCCTGGCTGTGTTGCTCATGGGATCTGAATGTTGTCTGCATTATGGTTCCTTCCTGTAAATCAGTTAAATTGAACTTTATTGTAGGCATAAAAGTCTAAAATAAAAAAAATAAAATAATCGAGCTTTGTGTACTGCTTTAGACGTATTTACACGAATGTGCATCCTGTAGCCTTGTGAGGTAACACTGATATACTGTTTGACATAAATAAGAGGATTGAGCATGGTTTGAGAAATGAAGATCTATGCCCTAAAGTGGCTTAAACTGAATATGCATTTATGACTATGAAATGCGGTATTAGACTACATCTTTCCACGAGTCCTGTGCCAAAATTGTTCACTGAGATCATGGGGTTTAAATTACAAGAGCCCAATTTCTCTCGACATTCTACACACCAAACCCAGTGTTTAACTGGCATGATTAAACTTAAGTGTCGCCATGGTGAAGCTGCCACAATCAGACTCTAAATAAGCATAGCAGCAATTCTGTGGTTTCAGTCACAACTACAGTGTTCCTCGTCTTCGCTGTGATGTCTGAGTTCTCAGCCAAGCACACGCGAGGAAAAATGCTTGTGGATTCTGACATAGTGTGAATAAGGATCGGGGCATCAATGCTACATTTTTTTAAAACTTATCACTAATTTTAAATCAGGCCAAAAATAATACTAAAAAAAACATTGCAGCAAAGAATTGAGGTTAGTTCATTATAATTTAAGATGAGTAAACAAGTAACTGTGTCAGCTGCAGCTGTTGGAGTAGTTTTTGTTAATTGATATTTAAAACCCCAATGTGAATCATATTATTTGTAACTTGGGTGACAACTAATTGTTGCAGAGAGAATGGCATGCCACGAAACAGCTGCATGGTTGTAGTTAGTTGTACACATAAAAATCCTGTTATGCACCATTGTATGCAGCATAAATTAATGCAGAAACAGACACTTCTTAGGAGTTTTCATTTCTATATTTTAGTCTTGTAGATACTTGCAGGTCTGTTTTCAACTAACTATATA
>JAVKLF010000064.1:9849260-9865330 GCA_034783495.1 Millerichthys robustus | reverse complement strand
TGTGTGTGTGTGTGTGTGTGTGTGTGTGTGTGTGTGTGTGTGTGTGTGTGTGTGTGTGTGTGTGTGTGTGTGCAAAACCCCCACCATACACATGCACACACCACCCATACTTTAGTCTAAGTTAATTATTAACAAAAAAGATAATTGGGATAAACACATACCACTATACAGAAAGGAATATTTTATTAAAATACTTTTAGCCAACAAAAATTTAATTGTGACTGATTTAAGAGCAGATGCATGAGTCCTTTTTGTTTAGTCATTAATGCGCCAGACTTAATCCACTGAGAGTCATATGAACAGAACACGGCTGGCCAGGGTCAGAACAACCTCTTTTGACAATTTGTTTTTAATATTTATTGTTCCTGCTTGTCCGGAACACATTGTTAAGTGGCAGGACAATAAGAGGATGAAGTTGTCCATGGGGAAACCTTTATGTTACACAGAGGCAAAAGGGAGGAAGAGAAAATGGGGATGAGGCCATCACAGGCTGTAATGAGCAGAGCAAGTTGACTTGAATGTGGGAGTGATGAAGTGAGCCGACAGTGAGAAATGGGAGCAAAGCAGCCAACCTCAATCCAATTTGGAATGAACTAACAGTGTGACTCACAATACAAAGATCTGTGCATTACAATACTGACTAATTTATGCATTTATTAAAGATGTTTTTATAAAACACAGGCATGGGATGACCAAACACACACAACACTAACACTCCCTGCTGTTTTGAGATAAAATACCCATTTGACCCAACAAAACTTCTCTGCTTTTGGTGAATTTTCCCAACAATGTTATTAGTTTTCATAACTCCTCTGATGAAGATGTTTACTGATAGAAGACAATATCCCCCCCACATAAAATTTCACAAGGTTTAGCATCAGCCGTAAAGCATGTGTTAAGCAGATACAGACGGGACTTAAGGAAAAAAAAAAAAACAGATTGAATCAATTAAATACAGTGCAGTATTAATCCTGTCAGCGAGTCAGACATTTTGTTACCAGAAAACCAAATGCTCTTGAACAGGAAACAAATCCTAAGAGATATTACTTTGTCTGATTACCAAGACACTTACTGGACATAAAACCATTTTTGCTCATATAACACACTACAAAAAATTCTTGAACCTTGCTGAAAGGCAACAAAATGTAAAATTCATGAAGTTAAAAAGTAATTTCACTTGGACGAAATGGAAATAATGAAAAGATTAAATACAGTAATTTGGTTGTATAAAATGCCATGACAGTGGAGCTTGACCACATATGTTTTCAGGCAATTGAAATAATAGTAAAATTTGGGTGGGGGGGCTACAAGTTAGAGGGAAGCAATGCTTTAAAAAAACGACTTTGATGGGAAAAGTAAAATAGGAAAGTTTTATACTTTTCATCCAGTGGAATGCACTGTTGGCAGTGGGGTATCACTAAGTTTTTTTCAGTTCCAGGGCCTTTTTAAGGTTTTTAGAAACAAGCTCCATGACAAAATAATTGCAATTTCTCTGGTTGCCCTATTAAAGTAATGTAACAGTGAGTTATCAAATGGCAGAAGATAGATGATCAAATCAGTTTTTCAATCAAATATAAAAATCAATAATGCCCAGTATTCACTATTGTGCACTTCCTGTTTATGTGTCACAAATGCTTCCCTTCTCTCTTGAAAATCTCCTACTCTAAAATAGAATCACTTCTGACCCACAGTTAGATATAGTACATACTATACTTCAAAAGCTTTGAGCTACTTCTTCCCTGTTCAGGCTTTGCCTTTATTTGCCTCACTTTCCTACAGAGTCCAAGTTCTCAACATTCAGAGTCAAGCATCTTGTCCTTAGGTGTCATGATTACTCAGGAGACTAAAAACAGCAGTTACAACACAGACATGTCTATAATACACGCAGACAAATGTGCAATATATTTGCTCCACTGTTCACTCCATAAACACATTTCCTCTCCGCCCTGCATGATTAAATAAGACATGTAGGGACAGATTCCGGATATCCTCCATAATTTGAAAATGAGCTCATGGTGCCGTGCAATGTCATCCTGTGTCCAAGCATCAACCTCCAGAGCAATAACTCTGTCAGTCAAAACATCTGCAGGCAAAAAAATATATAAAAAATATGCCTGAACTGAGAGAACAAAAATGTGAGAGAAGATGAGAAAAACAAATCTGGGAAAATGAGCAAGACAAATTCCAGACAGAGATTGCAATTAAGATAGGTGTTGTGTCTGAAGAAAGAAGTAGGATATGCAGCAGCAATGGGAATTTATTACTCCTGCCACTTGCACAGCTGTATGCAGACATGCTCTGCATTCATAAACATGCCCACACCAAATGTAGAAACAAATGCATAGAATTCCCCTCTGTTTTATTAATGACATAAATGCCTTTGCAAACGCTTTCAGTGTGGGCCACCCAGGATGGTTTTGACTCTTTAAATGAAGACAGGAAAAACTATTTCCATCGCTAAACATGGTTTTAGGCTAGATATTTATGACTTGCTGCCAGGTGCATTTTGGCCTTTCTAGCATGAACAGTTGTTTATCTTATTGCCAATGAACATGCCCCTTTTCAAGTCTTAATGTGGTTGTTGTCATATAAAGGGCGACTATGACCATGGCCTGTCTGTTCCACTGTTAGAGGAAGAGCTGTGTTTGCAAGGTATGGTGCCATTCTAACCTGTTCTTCCTTGCTATAATTTGGTTCTTGCAGATTTTCTCAATTGTCTTTGCATGAAACCAGCATAACTGCAACACATGGCTGAATAGCAGTAAACATTAAACGTTATGTTTGTGGACATTCTTAAGCAGCTTTCATAAAACATTTTTTCTGACCTACATATAGCAGACAGCAAGGGAGTGGTTTTCTAAACATGTGCTCGCCATTGTAAGGAGCAAATAATGAGCTTTTTTCTCATCTTAGCACCAAACTTTTACATCTTTTCAACATCATTTCATGTCTTTTCTAACTATTATGCCTTGTCGAGCTAATACAGTATGGATAACAATGGTATGATGACCGTTATCACATGACTCTTTTAGTTTGTCTTGTAAATCTTTACACATAGATTAGAAGGTTGCAAGGATGGACATTACAATTTGCTCCTCCTTTCTATTCACCTAATCCTCTGTAGGCCTTGAACAGATTGGATTATCCACCAATTAGTTGGCAGAATGGTCACAGGAGCAGGGAGAACCTAATAAATATGAGTTGGACTTGGACTAAAGCTGTTGCGCGCAATAGTAATGTCAATGTATCCCATTTGTATATTACAGAATGCTTTCACTTTAACAGATTAATGAACCGGCCATGCCACACCTCCCATCTCTGAGAGTGGTTTAGAGGGTAAACAAGATGACAGGGATTCAAGACTAGAAGATATGGAAGCATAAAATATTGTCTGAAAGGTAATGTCTATGAATGGCTGAAAGAGAAAGGCGTGGATTTCCATGGGGCAGAATGACCAAACACTTAACCCAAAAAACATGCTGGATTCAAATAAAACAATTCAGACATACAGTGCCCATATAAAGTACACAACCAAGCCAAAACGGTTTATTTGTTTGTTTGTTTGTTTTTGATTGCTGTCAAAAATCAATCAAGTCATGTCAGGGGCAAATATTCATTTCCTGAATCAATATCTACGCAAATGTTGCAATTTGCAGCACATTTTCTGACTGGCGTTTCTTATTTAATCAGTTATCGGGACAATTTAGAGTTACCAATTAGCCTAAAAGTCATGTTTTTGGACTGTGGGAGGAAACCCACGCAAGCACAGAGAGAACATGCAAACTGTACCCAGAAACGTCCCCGGCCGGGACTCGATCTAGCAACCTTCTTGCTGGGAGACAACAGCTCTATCAACTGATCCACCATGCTGCACTGCTCCAGTTCAGTTTCAGCAAATAAACTCCTTGTACCTTCACTGAAGGACATGGAACGTTTCAGGTCCGATGCATTTTCATTGATGACACTGAGCTATTCAGGCCAGGAGAGTACATTTCTCTGAAAGCTATTTAGCAGCTCTTGTGAGGATAACTTGAGCCTTACAGTGACCAGTGATGGTGGCAAATATTATGCATGCTCATATGTCTTCAGTGAGTCTGCATGCACACACACACACACATTCCACACCTACACACAAACACACACAAGTCTCAGGATGCTCATATGCAAAGTGATTGGGCATAAGGTCTGACATGTCACTGTGGAAAAAGATAAAAAAGAAAAGATCTCATACCTACTACAAGTGAGACAAAGCTTTGTATCTCTGAGTGGTTCTGATAAACTTTTTTTGCTTTGTTCCTATAGTTTTGAAGGGTTTTCATCATTATTTTTTGAAAGTAGCTGCCAAAAATCTAGCATACATTAGATAGATCAACAGATGAATAATGCATCTGTCAGGATTTTGCTCGATTATTTCTTATTTCCCAAGGGCATCTCATATTTTGGTCTGTGTAAGAAAAGTATTTTTAAAAAATAGACTTCTGTAATAGCACAGAGAGTTCTGTCTGTGAAAATCACTCAGAAACATTCATGTGAACAAACAACAGAAAGAAAGCCATAAAATAAAAAAGGACAAAACTGGGGAATGAGAAAAATATTTTGGGATAAATTGTTTAGAATTAAAAAGGATGGAGAAAATATGAGAAAATCTAATTGCTAATTGAACTATTTAAATGAACTGTGTTGACGACTAGCCAATCCGATCTGACATGAAGGCATCTGACCAATCGCTGTCATTCGCTCCAAATGGCTCTCACAGAGGTCACATTGTTTTCGCACCTTTTTCTGAGTACATAATGTATTGACTACTCTCAGGATGGAAGGACCATTTCACCCAGTATAACAAAAACCTTCTGAACAGGATTACCAACTTACAACAACAAGTTAGCTGTAATGTAGCCCACCAGCAGGGCTCTGAACCTAGTAGTGAAGAAAACAACAACAACACAAATCCTTTATGGAGAGAGTGAAAGATCCTAAAATAATTCACAAGAATACAATTTCACATGAATAAATGCAGTGAAAAAGAGAAATGATAAAGTAGAAAATAATTTTTCCTCGGAGGCGCAGATGAGTAATGGGAAGCAGAAAGGAAGAAAGACCAGCCAAGTGGAGGGGGAGACAGCTCAGCTCATACAGCAGACTGACAACAGTGCAGTAGAAGCAACAAGGGGACCAACGACAGAAACAGAAAATAAGGGGGGGGAAAAATAATAGAAAACAATAGAAAGTAATATTAATAATAATAATAGAAAATACATTATGTGAATGACTGTAGGATACTAAGTACAAGTACTAACTTATGTGAATGAGTGAGACAAAATTAGGAGGATGGAGGAGAGTGTGTAGGAGGGAAAAATCATGTGAACAAAACAAACTCAGTGACAGCCTAAAACCACAGTCAACGGTCATTTATGTCAGCAACAACATAAAACAGATACCGACACATAAATAAATGTACAGTGTTGTGAGTTGGGTGTCTTAAATGATAAAAAAAAACCAAAGGACCCACTGTTTAAGAATGAGTGAAAGAACATAGTGCATTAAGATAAGTGGCTTTGTGGTGAACTCTAGCTGGACAGATTCAGACAAGAGGAAAAGAGGAGTGCCAGCCACAAGCTTTCTTCTTTTTTTGTACCATCAAACGTGTGAAACACTGCACTCCTGTCAAAATTAAATTCTCATTACTTCATGCGGTATATGAGCCGCATGCTGCTTCACATTCTTCTCACGCCATTCAGACATCACAGGGACCGTCTTTAGAAGGCCTTGAAGAGTAAGAGCTGGTGACATCATCATTTTGAACACCATCACACTTAAGTTTCTATTGTTATTCCATTGTAATTTTCCACTTTGGCCTTTTGTGGATGTGTGAAACCCCTGATCGTCATTGCCCAGACAAGCTCAGACATGAGGTAAGACGGGAAGGCTCTAAATTAGGAGAAAAAAGGACATATACCAGAAGTGCACTTTAAACATAGTTGCTTTGTTTCTCTCATACCTGGAGCCTACCCCACCAATCAACAGGCAAGAATGTCACACCATAGACTGGTCACCATTTGATCCTTGGGCCAACACAAAGGCACACAAAACAAACAATGAAACATGCAGATGTTAAAGATTATAATTCCTAAATGCAATACGTTTTTTGGGGGATTGTGAGACGAAACGGAAATTTCCAGGGAAATGAAAAATAAAAAAAAACACTGATGACTTCAAACACAAAGGTGTCAGAGTATGAATCTTGACATAATGTAACAATGCTAATTACTAACCAGCTCTGCAGCCCGCACTTACTTAGTTAAAGGTTTACCAGCTGGTAAAATTATCTCCAATACTTTAAATATCTAAAGTGTAGAGGTTTGATTCTAAATAAAATTATAAAATATGACTTATATGTAAGAAGGAAGAAAAACTATCTTGTCCAGATGATATATTTATGTTGGACTTGATACCCACATCTGTGATGTTTGAACAATTTATTTTCCCTTGATCAGTTTCAATCAGTTTCTTGTAAACATATACATAAACATATTTTTATACCAAAACCAATGAGATATTATTAAAATGTGTCAAACCGCCTGCTCTAAAATTGAACGGCAACTACTGATAAAATAAATAAGAAATAAACAAACATGTAAATGATGTGGCCTATCCTATAGGTTTGCACTAACTGCTTTGCAAAAATAAAAGTTTGAGGACATTTAGATCAGGAGAAATAACGCAATTAGTTATTGCTTTTGTTTGGCTGTAGAAACGCAAATACTTTTTACTTCTTGACTTAACTTACCAACACACTAACATTTACTAAACAAACAATAATTGTTGCCCTGTGTGGATGGTTTTGCTTCCCAGAAATATAGTCATTTGTCAAATATTACAGTATAGACCTTTGTAGACTTCTGGTCCATCTATCTTCAAAAACCCTTCAAATTAGCATTTAACTGCAAGCTTAACACTAATTGTAGAAATTAAGTTTTTGTAATAAATACTGTCCTGAGGGTATGACTGTGGGGTATCAGGATCCTGTCATCAGTTACTGCACTGGATTTCATGGATAGCTAAATGACAACACATCATGACAACATGTCTTTCCACTGTGTGTCAGCCAACACCTGCTCAAGTCCACAGTTTAGAAACTTACCATGAAAGGCATCTAAATGGCCTGACAAGATGTGCTCCGGTTCGTAAATGTAAGAGAGAATGTCACTGAGGGTTTCTCGTTTTGCAGCAACTAGGTAATTCTCCTCCATTTTCCGGGTGCAGCAGGATGGACCCTGATGCTTGCAAATGAGCAGATCGACATCTGAAAAAGTCAAGCAGAAAAAAGAAAGTGTTTCTTTCGATTATTTCTTATTATACTTTTTAGTTTTGCATTCAACATTTTAAAATAATACAAACAATGGAAGATAAGGTGATGTAAGTTTTGTGGGAAAACTTGCAAAATCAATTTTGCAAACATTACAAAAAAATGCAAACACTTCAAAAGATTGACACAGAACCTGGGCTTTTTATGGTTGTGTTTAATTGTATGCTTAAAAAAAGAAAGAAAAATATCATTAGTCTTAAACTTTACATACACAAGTTAATCATTTAGGTGAAACATATTAATGTAACTGTTTTGTGCTCATATACACACACATAGACTACAATTCTACTGAGAGACAGATAGGGCCATTATAGCAAAGTAACTATCCAAACTAGACATTTACTGCCATAAGTACAACATCTGCTACTCTCTTTAATGTAACACAACTGCATTCACAGTTATCACATGAATACATAAAAATCAGAAATTCTTTACATTCTCAATTAGATTTTAAGAAAAGCAAACAAACCTCAACAATTTGAGAAACTATTTGAAACCTGTTGGACTCCATTTAGCAACAAAACAGTCTGTTATTACATGAAGACTACGACCACACAGCAAAAAATGATGAATCACCACACAGCTGAAACTTTGTCTTGCTACACCAGCAGTTGGATTGCTACATAGTCACACATATTACTAAACACTGATGTCCAGTCATGACCAAGGACTTTTCCTTATGCATATAAATCCAAAGATTAGTTCCTGTTATGCACAAGTCTGCTATAATAACAGTTTTTTTTTTTTTTTCTGGGGTAGGAGATGGACAGTAGTGACTTTAAGCGGTTGTAACCAGAGCTTAAAACACGGCTTTAGGTCGGGCCACAAGGCCAGCGCCTCACTGTTTAAATCCCTCCATGAAACACAATAGGGTTGCATTCTGAATCCCTCTTTCCCTTTCTGCTCCCTCTCTCCCATGTGCCTGGCATATCCTTGTTAGGCTGGGTGTTTTTTAATTACTTAGAGAGGTTGCATTTGTTCTCATCCCAGAGCCAGATAAATGAAGTCATAACTGGCTGTCCTGGGGCTGTTGGCTGATCGTCTCCATCTCTGTAGGAGTCTATTCTTTTTTCTTCTTTTTTCATTATTTATTTTTTTACAAGCAAAGAGTAACATATAAAGCTATAGATTGTTAATAATATCTCAAGAAGTTTTGTTTTTTTGCCACATAAGTGTGCAGGTGATTATAAAATAAGAATTGTTTTAAACTGATGATCAAAATCGTATTTGCCAATACAGAACATGTTGTGTGTTCTCTCCTCTCTGCTATCCATGAATATGTTTTTGTGTGTGGGTTTGTTTTTTTTCTTGGGTTGTCCATGAGTTACAAACAGCCCTTAAGCCCATCACAAGTAGCTGCCAGGAGTCAAAGAAAATTTGAAATAAATGTTTTCATTATAACAATTAAAAAAAAAAAAACAGAATAGGCTTTCTGAGTCAAAAAAAATTATATATAGATCAACAAATATTTCTTCTGCAGCCCTTATATGTCACTTCTTGTTGTTGGAATAACAAACAGAAAACACAGTTGGCTCCTTTTTTTATGAGTATTACATCATAATCTACTAAAGCAGAAAACAAGAGCACATCTGGAACCATTAGGAAACAAATGTCTTTCTTTGTTATGGTGTCTTGTTCATGAATATTGAAATAAATGACCAAAGTACATTGAACAATTTAGTAACACAAATATTTAAAAAAATGTTTTTTTGTATTTCTTCGCACTCACTTGGGCTATTTGTCTACTTTCATTGTGAGGCTTCTACTAGATCATGATCTTGCAGTCCTGAAATTTACCACAGAGCTCCAAGAGCTGTCCAACAAATGCAAGACAATTTTCAAGTCAAGACTTATTGATCTTGATTGATGATGCACTTGTTTTTTTTGTTTGTTTGTTTGTTTGTTTGTTGTTGTTTTGTTTACTATCTGTGATTAGATCCTATGCTTGTGAAATTTTGTATAATATTCATTACAAAATCCATTGAGTTAACTGCAGTCTTCAAGCTCTGTGTAAAATAATGCCCACTCTACTCTACATGCTACTGGCCAAACCTTAACACCAGATTGGATGTCAGGTCTATATTTCCTTTGATTGTTCTCAGGTGACAATTACCTCGGAGGAATTTTGCCGTGGCTCAGAGCTCTTGTCAAAACATCGGCGTGGAGAAACTCTACTACTTTATAATTGATCTGGTAACTCACATGCCACTCCCAATTTGTGGTGCTACAGCAAGGAAGCTGATTACAGTGTGCTGCTGAGAAATTATTTTAAATGAATCTATATTAGTTGTTGCATGTTAATGCTTATCCTACACAACATTCACACTTTCATCATGTTTTGTAATGCATACAACACACTCAGATAAGGTATTCCTATAAAGTTTAAATCTTCTTAATGAAGTATGGATATTGTTTTTGTTTTGACTTTCACTGATGAGTGGTTAGGCTGTGGCTTTTTTAATGATACTGTTTATTTTTGTGCAGGGATTTTTTTTTTCAGAGAACAAGAATAACTTTGTTAGAAAGTCTGCAATTAAGACAGTTACCCTTCCCCTGCCCCAGGAAGCCAGTGCCCTTTGAAATCCCTAGTTCCTCTGAACATGAAGGATATTTACTCTGCACAGATTCACTGGGCTTTGGATAGGCTGTGTGGAATGAAAACACATCTCAAAAGGCTCTTTGCCATATACCTGAATCTTTGGCCTACCTTGAAACTCAACAGGAATGTTTGGCTTTCACAGACCTCAGAGCTGAAACTGTCTTTAGCGGTTGGCACAGAGTCCAAAGCCACACGAGAGGGCAGAGGTTGGACAGGCAGACCATAAAGAGAGATGAAAAACTGTTGGCCAAATGGGCTCAGTCCTGCTGAAGCAGCATTATATCAGAAGGGCACAAGTCCAAAGACTGATACAGTACTCCTTTAGTGGACTTCTCTTCCCATTAGATGCCATCTGTTGAACATGGCACTCGTGTGTACTATCTGTACAGAAAGAAGAGCATTTCTTATTTTATAAATATTATCCAGATAACATATATACTATGCAAATGTTTTGAATTATTCTCTGGTTCTTTATTTTGCTTCAAAAGAGCCAGACTGTTCTTAAAGTTCTTTAAAGGGCTAAGCAATATTTCCCCAAGCTGCAATGACTAAACAGAAAATGAAATTGAAAAAATAAAATAAAATAATTGAAGATCTGTTAATCAAAATCACTTTAAAATAATACAGAAGAAACTGGCTTCTTGGAAGGAAAGTATAGATGGTTTGTTTCAAACTTTTACACAGTTAAGAGTCTGTCCAGATAAAATCACCTCTTCTGTTACCACATGTGGAAGCCAGGAAGGTAAAGTACCACGCAGTCTTGGAAACACACAATAAACTTATATAAAAATCCAATTGGAGATGCTGTGTTCAAACAAACAAAAAGTTCCTCCTCTCACTGGTAAATATTGAATGGATTGACATATTTGTGCAAGCAGGAAAAAAAAAACAGCTAATGCACTTGGCAGTTCAATAATATGACTTTTTGGGAGAAAAGGCTCTTCTTAAGGAACTATTCTTGAAAACATCAATGATGGCCTTTGTTCAACTGAAAAAATAAAATTCATGGGATGTTTTCTTATGTACTTCTGTCTTTATATTCAATTAGAAATTTTCAGAGAAGTGAATATGCCTAGTGTTTTCAAGTGTGTATGGTAGGTAAGCTCTGTGTGTGCTGTTCAAGTCAGAGAGGCCAAATTCAGAGTCAAAATAACTTCACCCTATCAAAGACTGTAGTGATCTTTTAGAGCTTGCCCAGGCCTTTAATGCTGTAACTGTAAGGATGTGGCAGCACGTGATAACACACTGTTCCTGTTCTTTTGCTACTAACACACAACCCTATTTTTGTCAGTTGCTGTACAGTACAGTACAGCGCATGTTTTCTTTCATTCTGTTTTATTAAGTAATCATCTGAGACAACAAAGAGGAAGTTAAAGCTCTGCAAAATACTACAAACGTTTTTCTATCAAAACTATGAAATGCACCAATTCGTTCAAGACGTCAAGAAAAAAGTCATAAATCTCAGAATAATGTAGACCAAAAGGAGCAATCATTTTATAACAAGATAACTTAATAGCTTAGCTGACACACTCCTACTACTTAGTGAGAATTCTGTTCACTGTGTATGAAACACAGCACTGTATCCTAAAACAAACATCAAACTGTGAAAAAGGGCTGAACTCCTGCCTCTCTGAATTTCCAGGAGTTGCTTTTGTTGGCATATGATTTAAGAACTAAAGAAATGTAGCACCATTGTGATCTCACATAGTTTCATGTGAGCCAAATCTCCCACTTCAATAAGCATTTCCACTTTTCAGCACTTTAAAGGCAAAATGCCTCTGACCCAAAACACGGAAAAGCACAAATCAAAAGGTACAGAACCTTTAATCCTCTGCACTGGGAAGGCTTGAGTCTAATTTTGCAAATGTTACATAACATTAAACAAACATTTTGTCTTTGAAACTGAAGCACTGATAAAAAGAAAAACTTGGAAAAATGTAAACTACGAAAATATTACTGTTCTTTTTTTTTATTTTTGCTGGCTGCAGAACAAGATCCTTTAAGCAAGTCCTGCAAATGCAGAGCTGACTTTAAAGATCTGTGACACAAGCCGTGTTCCAAACTGCAGTCATGCTTTGATCCAAGGTCCTTCTATTGTCTTTAAAACCCCTACTCTTCATGCTATGGAAATGACATTCTCTGTTGCTACGAGTGACACCCTGCAAAACAAACATATCAAGTGGTTTGGATGTGACTCTAAGTATGTTTCCCACTCAGCTATCTATTACTCTTCTTCCAGTTACAGTGAGCAGACTCGAACTGGGTGATACTGGAGCTGGAGCCAACCTGCAAGTTACCGTACTGACCCTATAAATCTGGCACATCTGTCGGCCAACATTTGTGCATCACTTGGTATTTTTATTTCTCTCTTTGCACTGACATTTCATTATACGTTTAAAATTCATGATAACAAAAGAAAAAACTGTATTCTATTTGTAGCTGACTTATTAGGTGTTTATATACTTGTACTTGTAAAATCTGTCAGTTGTTGTCTGTAGACTCATACAATGATAAGAAAATTCCAGTGATAAACTCTGAGGCTCCCGTCAGAGACAGGGCTTTGTCAGAAAATGGTTTAGAGAACATTTAAAGAGCTAATAAAAGCTGCACATCCTGGTGCCATTTCACAATTTCTACAAATTTTACAGACAGTGTTGGCAAAAATGTGGTTCTACTAAGATGACTTTTTTTGTGGGAGAGTGCAACTTTTAGTGTAGGGTATTAGTTTCACACTTCAAGTTAGTGTCGTAATCCATCACTGCTAATATTTTGACCCGCTTTGTAAAATTCAGAAAGTACATTTCCACCACATCGTTAATTGGCAGCCAGTCCTGCATTTGTTGGTGCGCATATGTGGCTTTGAAAATTATTAATTTCATCCTCTATTCTTTTTTTAGCTTGCCATAAGGTCCAAACACTTGTTCCGTGACAAAACAATTTATCCACACTGCGGATTTTGGAGATTTTTGTACAGAGATCATTTTTGATGGCATGGCAAAAGCTGTCACAAATCAAAAACAGACAACGCAGACAACTGCTCCAAACTCTGCACAACAGCACTCGAGTTATGCACAGTGTCAACTCAACCTACTCACCAGTCATCTCATCTTTTGCTTCAATTTACTGCCCACATGCCCTGTTATCCCTGTCAGCAACCTGCCTCTTTCCTACATCAACTGTGATGTTCCAGTCAAAGCAATCCGGAGCCTCTATTCCTTCGGCTACTCAGGTGATTTTTGGATTCCTGGTCTTTAAATAACCCGTCAATACTCACCTCACAGAGCATTTGCATGTCTCTCATCTCCCGAAATTGCTGAGGGGAACTGCTGGTGACTGACATATGGAAATCTCAGTTCTCCTCTCTTCTTACAAGATGCCTACGGTATTTGATTATACTGTCAAAGCTAGAGATAAAGCCTGATGCCTCCTGTCACACCACCAAGGCATTTAAAATGTAAAGAAGTTAAACACAAGTTTTCTAAGATTAAAGTCAAATCATTTTGACTTTGAAATGTAATGTTTGTTTTTTTTTTCCAGCTCTGCTTGAAGCAGAAAGGACAGAGAGCTCCTGCTAAAGTGGTGCAGCAGTAAAGAGACCTGCTGCAAATGTAGTGGAAGCCAATTTCAGAATTCAAAGTTGTTGATCAGAATGTGCCAGTGAAAACATAGAGCACCATGACAAGGATGTTTAAATATAGCACACATGAAGGCATTTTGTCAATTCCCATTTAGTGATGAGTGAAAGAAAATAATACCAATAAACTGCCAGAAATTACTTTTTGATATTTCAATTACATACTAGATGACTGACAATAATATTTTAAACATATTAAAATAATTTGAACCTGGTAATTCATTTTTTGTTGAGACAGAATATTTAGTTACTGTTGAGACAGAATTGTAGATGTGAGTCATAATAATGTTTAAATATACTTTTTCCCCCTGATCATAGTGGGCCATTTTGGCATTAAGAAGTTTTATCAGACTTTGTTTTTGGTTTGTTTATCTGTTTGTTTACTCATCGTGCAAAGCAATCACTTAGGTTGTTGTAAAGACCAACAGAGAATAAAACTGGTACAATTTTCAGTATAAGGGACCTGCACCTGCAAGCTTTTGAATCTAAAGTTTCATGCATGTGTGTTAAATTTTTACATGTGACAAACACTTGGGTGAAGCAGCAATTTGTGGAGGAAACTAAATTAAAATGAGAGCGACTGCATGGTGATAAAAATGGTTCTAACAGGAAACCAGCTCCAATGCGGTTCCCCAAAGTGTTTTGCTTTCGACCCACTAAAGAAAAAGCTGCAGAGACTCACGACCCATCTATTACTGAAGTATGCAAACATTATTTGTCAAAAGGTTTTTTCAAATTATATACAGACTTTGATATTAGCTTTTTTTCCTAACACATAACACTGTGCATGGCCAAAGCGCACTTGATTACAGTTTATGTTTAAGACCCCGCATTGTCTGTTTCATGACCCCAACTTTGGGAACGTGCGCTTCTGACAGGAACACAAGGTGGGCATTTTTTAAAAAAATAAGCAAATAGAAAGAACTCGTGTTACTATTTGTGCTTCTGTTTCCCGTTACCTGTGTAAGGTGCCTCCGGTACGAAGTGAAGTGGCCCCACCTGCCGCAGCTGGAAAGCCGCTTTCACCTCGCGGCAGCTGTAGGCGTCCCCGTCCATCACATGCGCCGCAAAGGTGACCAACGTCAAGATCCAGACGGAGTCCCAGGAGTTCACGCGGGGGCATTTTCCTCGGGACATTGCCGCATCTCACACCGCCGGGTCTCCTCGTCAGATCACCAGCTGTAGTCTGACTCTGAAACTGTGAGGCTGAGCTGGAAATGGAACCGCGTAAATCTGGGAGCGACAATTACTTTCAGCATCTGACGAAGCTGTCCTACTGGTTTTCACATCATTGGTTCGGATGAGCGCCTCGTAGACACAGAGGGGGGGAGGGAGGGAGGAAGAGAGAGAGAGAGATAGAGAGGGAGCGAGAGAGAGAGGGAAAGGGTCTGGGGTCTCCTAGACAGAGGAGTGGTGTGGACTGAACCGAGTGTGTCCCGCGCTGAGCACTTTGCAGTGGTCTGACTGCCTGGATGCCTCCTGCCAAACCCCGGCGCACATTCCCCTCCTTCTTTATTTACTGCCTCAGCTGAGCGCCCTGATTTACTCACTTTAATCATCTTAAAAGAACGTTTCCATGCAGCCACAGAACTCTGAAACATCTTCACTTGCAGCGAATGAGCTAATGTATATGCTGAATATTTTAACCACATGTTCAACCTATCCCGAATTGTGTCGCTTCATTTTACAGTCATGAGACAATTCAACACAATTATATTATTTCAGATATTTTAATAAAAAAACAAAGTATTCCAATTATGTCAACGTTTGCTTTTCAACATTTAGTGACTTTTAATTCGGTTTGGATGTTTAGGTGAAAGAGGCTTTCGAGCAGTTTGGGGTGTTGTTAATGGCGCCCTCTAGTGGAGACAATTATTTTTTGTTGACTGACATCAATGGATGTTTGAAACAAACTGTTTACAAAACAAACTGCCATTACATTTAAAAATAATCAAAAACATATAATCCAGACATTAAATTTAATAAATAAGTACATGCCATAAAGGATCTTAATTTCTCATTTTGACTAGTGTTAAACTAATTTTAGACATCAGAAAGTAGCAAAACAAAGTAAAATAAAAATGTAGCCTAAATAGGCCTACACACATCATCAAATATATGTTATATATCTATGACTGTGACATCATCTGCTTGTTGGTGTTTGTTTGTGTTTTTGGAAGAGAAGTCCATGTGTCGAATTTGCAATTGAATGTTAATGGATACGTACAGCAGATGGCGCCAAGCACCAGTTTTTTTCTGCTCATTCAGCTTCAGAGGTCATTTATCTGTCATTTATAAAACGTAACACAATACTGTGTATTAGGAGGTGAAAAGGTCACTGTTGTATTTAATGTTTATAATCTCTCTCCCTCTCTCTTTCTCTCTCTGTCTCTTGCTATGTGTGTGTGTGTGTGTGTGTGTGTGTGTGTGTGTGTGTGTGTGTGTGTGTGTGTGTGTGTGTGTGTGTGTGT
>JAVKLF010000064.1:9828696-9848111 GCA_034783495.1 Millerichthys robustus | reverse complement strand
TGTGTGTGTGTGTGTGTGTGTGTGTGTGTGTGTGTGTGTGTGTGTGTGTGTGTGTGTGTGTGTGTGTGTGTTTTGCAGTGATTCAACAATCACTCCAGGCAATCTTTAAATACACAAATTAGAACAAAAAACACAATGCCCCTGTGTGGATACCATTTACAAAGGTTTATGCCCTCACCCCTTTCCCCAATACAATCGACATTTTACACAACTTAGGGTATTGTAGTCATAAACATTTTTTTTTCTTTATGGTGGGCAATCTTTATTTGTTATTATCTCACTGTGTCCGGTTCCAGTGGTTTGGGTACAATCTCTGGGTGTGTTCACCGATCAGTGGCTCTCTAAACTGTATGTTTAAAGGTTCACAGGGGGTTAAGCCCGTCAACCGCCTGTTAGAGCGATTACTGTCTTCAGTCTCCATTTTCACCTCCCTGTCTTGGTGGAACAGCAGGAAGTGTGAAGAAGGGTGGACGTTAGAGATGTGTCTCTGCTCGACATCTCCGGAGGGTTATAAGGGGTGATAAGTAAGTGTTTAGAAACTCGCAGTTGCGTTCTAAGAACACTGTGTACATTATATGCATACAAAAAATTTTTGAAATGCAAAAACATTGTTTGTGAAGACACTTTAAGATGTGTCATTTTGTGTACTAAATAGGAATGCATATACCTGCAACAAGAGCGTGCAAATGAAACATAGGGCAGTCAGATTTGTCTGCACACTGCTGGTCAAAGCAAGAACCTTATGCTCCATTTCTTTTACCAAGATCTCAGAAATTGAAGTAAGCTACGTTGCATCTTTAATGAGCGCCTGACATCTGTCTCACCGTCCCTTCCACTGGTGCCTTCTTCATTCTCACATGTATAGACTTTCTTTAGTATGAACCATCACAAAATACTTCAAGATTCTGCATCCCATTGCAAATCAGTTTAAAAGTAAACTACAGATTGCTTTTTGTGTCATCAAATTGATTGATATAATGTTTTTATAGACTCTTCATTAGCCTGTTAGAGTGCTGCTGGATCAATACAACATAATTACATGCCTGATTAAACTGAGTAGCATGAAACTGCTCAAGGGGATATTAGTCTGTAATTGTCAGTAACATCATACTGTTCTACCACACAGGGACTGACAGTTTTGTGTTATTTGTTAGAAACTTGAAAAGCTTCAGATGCTCTAAAAATTGTATTCACTTGTATTTTTTTGTGCATTCGTGAAACATGTTGCATCAGTACTGTTCACTGTATTACTGTACTGAACACTGTAATTTTACAATGTGTACTGTTTTATTTAAAACACTTATTCGTATTTTGTTTTCATATATGAGCAGCAGGAAATAAGGTAAAAACTACTTTGTGTATTTGAAATCTAGCAACAAAACAGCTTTTAACACAGTTCTTCCAATGCTGTCTATCCACACAGATTTTGACTTCCTCACTGTATAAATGTGCTTCTACAGTGGTGCATGAACTCCAAAGTTCCAAGAATTGAATTCTGTTTCACCCCTTGTTGTGTCCCAGAGAGAGTGTCCTCTACTGTTCACCAAACAAACGGTTGTTGTGCACATAGGTGGAAACATTTATTTAACCCACCACTCTTGGGATTATATTTCACTGTCTGTGTTCATTGAACTCCTATGGGACCTAAATGCTCCCTTTGAGACTGCACGCATGGGCCATGCACCGATTTCAGAATGGTCTTTGTATATATGTGCTCGTGTGTGTGTGTGTCTATGTGTGCTGATCCAGTATGGATGAACTGACCTGCTTTGTATGTGACCAATCAGCCACGGTACTCACAATAGGGAGAAAAAGGGGGTTGACTACCTTTTGACAGAGCATTTTATCTCACTGAGATCATAGCATTTGCTCATTAGTAACATCTGACCTGCTGTTATGAGAGGTCTGTGCAAATTAAAAGCAGATATGCAGTTTAGTTTCAACCTATTTTACACCTAATCATCATCATTCCCTTCAAAGACAGATTTTTTTTGGTAAACGTATAATTTAGCACCATGTTTTGTGCTGAAGTTAGTTTGTTTTTCTTCTACACCCCCCACCAATCACCTTCACTTTTTTATCCCCCAGTGTTATTTTTAACAACAGTAACTTATTATCTTAGCTAAAATGAACATCACAACCTAAAAAGTGTTTTTTTTTTCTTCTATTTATCACTATAAGCGTTTGTATTTTTTTTACCACTAAAGTTTAAAAGACAACCAGGAGGGAGGAGAGTTCAGTGTAAGAAACGCAAGAAGTCAAGATAAACGGAGGGAAGGGTTAATGAAAACAACAGATTTTTGATTCCCAATCCTTTTGTGTCTATGGCTTTAATCCATCCTAGCAAACCGAGTCCTCACCCCCCACCCTACATCCCCACATTTACATCCCCACCCCAGTTTTTGTACCGGTCGCTTTCTAACACAAACAATTGACAACTCAACTGAAACCAACACTCATCCCTCAGACAGGCAAGTAGTGCCACACCACAGGCAAAGTAGATAATGTCAAATAAATAAATCCTTTTTTCCTTTTCTTCTTCATTAAAGCCTCTGAAAATGAGTCAACACTTGATTTGGTTGCTTTGTACGTTTAAGCAAGCACACTGTATTCTTGCATTTGCATTTGGGTTTGTGCGTGGAGAAAACTGCAAAGTGCTGTACAGCGATGTATTTTTGTTTAGGCCACAATACATGCACTGAAGGCACTTGAGAGAGAAAAAAAACAGTGCAGTCGCTGCATGTGTTTTTGTGTCATCGTCTTGTTTACGAGCTGTAGAAGACAGGAGAGAGAGGAGGAGGTATTTGGGAGGGGACTCACAGTTGCCAGGGGAAGAGGAGGTTGTGTCTAATGAGGTCACACCCTGACAACCCAGTGACTCCTCCCACTCTGCCCCCACCACCTCTCTCGACTCCATTTCTTTTGGGCCCCCGTGCCCACCCACTCAACTCCCCTCTTTCAACCCCCACCACCACTCACGCCCCAACAGAGAGAACTCTCCACGGTGCTGAAAGCAGAAAAACACATTCAGGCTCCATTTAACAATCCACTGAAAAGGAAAAGGCAAAAGGGACACCGGCTGGAAAAAAAAAAAAAAGAAGAAAAATAAAACAAATGCGGAAAGCAACTCAGGCATGAGTTTTATGAAAATCAGTTCAGAGAAGTGCAGCAAGAGAAACAGCAGTGCAGGCAAGAGAAGAGAGAAAGAGAGCGAGTGAGTGAGAGAGAGAGAGAGAGAGAGAGAGAGAGAGAGAGAGAGAGAGAGAGATAGGTTGACGTTTCAGTGGAAGGTAGCTACAGTAGGCAGTGGGTGTGTTCAGCATGTTTTGATCTATAGTTGTGAAGCCCAGTGTCATCTGCTGAAGCGCAGACCGGCTGTGCAGATCTTTGCAGCTGAACAGGACAGAGGACAGCGGCAGGGAATGCCACGCTTTTGGTCTACCTAACTCTCAGCCTTTAGGGCAGAGTAGATCCCCTTTAATTTTTATTTTTTTAGTGACATTTAAACACATTGAAACACAGGAAGAGGCATTCTGGGAAGGAAACATTTGAAAGACTGTGATCACCGGTTCTGCAACTTCAAGAGGATTTTCTTTTTCCATTTTTATTTTTATATGAAGAAATGTGAATGTGCATCTGTGCAATGCATGCAGTTGAAACCTGTTCCTACACTCCACTCTGTTTCCTCTGTTAGCATGTGCAGATGTGTGGAGGACTGAAGCTGACACCTGGCTTTGGATTGTGGCAACATCTGGATTGGAGGTGTCCCACCTTTGGCCAAGGAGGAGGCTGGGCATCCTGTGGTCCAGCTCCTTTGTATCACCAACCTTGTCCTGGGTCAGAGGGACTCCTTGTAACAGGGAAATCAAACTGACCATACAATGGATGGAAGTCCATGTGGCTTTAAGAGGAATAGTGCACAGGTGTTCCAGCTTGAGTTCATTACTGCACATTGGACTCAGGGAGAGACTGAAGATTCATTGGTTCATAAACCAGCCAAGATACAACTTTATTGTAAGTATGCATCATAAACATTATTTTGTAATGACTGACAAGAAAATTGACCATAAATGTCCTTCATGTTCACGTCATGCACATTATTATATCGACTCTGCAGAAGTCTTCAAAGAAAAAAAAGTCTTCTTTATCTGAACAGTTAGGTGTTGTGCTTTAAAAAGTAGAACAAGTCAACAGTAGCTTGGCTTACCCTGGGTCCACTGCAATGCACCGAAAAGCGCTTGTGTGTGTTGTGCGAGTATTTGCACGCACGGGCATGCATGTGTCTGGCCACCAAGTTGTTGGCCTTGAAATCTTTTTGACATTGTGTCTCTAGAATATCCATGCTAGCCCTCTCCTGTGACACGGTTGCCTAGAAACAGAAATGATGTGCCACCATGATTTAGTTTTAAAGCAAAGAGCACCTCAGATCCAACTGTTGCAGCCTATGTCATCTAGGGGAGAGGAAAAAAAACAGGGGAGGAGGGGTGAGATAGAAATAAATAAAAGAGAAAAAGAAAAATGGTGGATTAAGGGGTGGATTGAGATTTTCTTTATAAATACTGGTTGCTGAATTTAGAATATTTACATATATGAGAGAAAAATGATTACATGTTACATCAATAAGTTATGGAAGGTCATCTATTGTGAAAGGCTTGGCCGTTAAAAAAACAGTGTGATAAACAAGCTGATTCCAGTGCCGGAGGCTGCTGCAGGCTTACAAGGATTAGGCAGGCAGGCTTAATTCAGCTCAAACGCTGTTTGAACTGTGCTTTCTCATCTCCTCAACTTCCCAGAGACCAAGCTTTGTTTTTTACCATTTGCGCAGCTTCCAATTTTGGACAAACATGTGTGGATGTGCACTTGTGATAAGACCTGACAATCAAGAGATAAAAATTGCTACAGCACTTGACACCAGGCTTCCGTGACCTAGTTTATTAAACTCCGCTCTGAGGAGGTGATTCTGTTTTTTGACTTCAGTCAGTTTCCTCTTCGTACCTGTAAAGGGACTGTGCTAAACAATGTTACTATGCATCAAGGGGAATACAACCTATATACAGATAAACCTACTGACCCAGACCACATGCTCAACTTATTCATAGGCAGACAGGATGTAGAAGGATGCTGAGGATGGCCAGACAATGGCCCGCCTCTCCACCGGCCTTGCAATCTCTATTTGGCTGCCCTCCAAGACCTCCTTGCTGCCCTTGCCTCCCTGTGCACACAAACATACATACAGTTAGCACAAGCCCCCTCCCCCTCCCCTACAGTCACTCACACTCAGTGCTTCTCTCACATAAACAAGCATGAGTCTTAGGCTGATCTGAAAACATTGACCTACATAAAACCATACTCTAGCTTCTCATCCTTTACTAGCCACTTCAAATTCACATTGGGCGGTTGCACATTCCTTATATTATGTTGCATGCTGTTGCAAAGGGTTTTTGAGGGAAATGCATTCTGCACAAGCATGCAGACTGTATCACTTCATCAACTGCTTCGTTCCGTGCTCACACGAGTAGATGTAGACAATGCTACGTTAAACCGAGTGCAATGCAGTTAAACATGTAATTCATTCTAGCTGCATCACTGCACTTTCCTAACAAACAAATGCATTCAATATTAGATTTTTGCAGGAAAAAAAAGTGCCACCAGAGGAAGGCATTGGCAGCTTTAAAAAGAAATAAATAAATAAGTGCTATTTTTGTAGATGCTAAAATTGTGGTCTTGTGAGATTGTCTCATTTTGTCTGTGCAGATCTGATTTGTCCCATGGGTGCTATGTTTCCACATCTGAGTCCAACACATATTACAACTACAGAAGATGAAAGCCGTATTTCTTAATTTCATTCTCACACTCACTCCGTTACAGCCGCCAACTTCAGCCAGGAAATGTGAAAACACAACTGAGAAATCGAAAACTTACCTCTGATCCACACTCACATAGGATGTTATGATTAATTGTAGTTTGGCGCTAAATCCCATGGCTGTTTGCGTATGTTTGCGCATATGAGAGCTAGTGTGTGTGCCTGTGTGTACATAAATGTATGTATATATGCAAGGAAAACATGTTGCAGCCATAAAGAGTCTTGCATCATGCCAGTTCTTTTTTTTTTTTTTCCTGAGACCAGCATGATGCAAATCTTACAACCAACACAGACCTTACATCGGTCATGAACTCTTGATGAGACATAAACACAACAAAGACAATCTTGAATTTAAGTCAACTCAATGAGTTTCTTTGCTTCAGTTTTATTATTTATTGTTTTCCTAATGGCTTTCATTAAAATTAAAATTAATATACCATAAAAGTTTGGGTTGGAAAAAGAATTCATGACACAGGTTAGTGCTCTTAATCCTATATCCTGATAAATATTACGTCTCTGCTAGGTAAAATAACTATGAACTTCTTGTATCTCCTCATTAGAATGCAGTGGAAAGACTTGAAGAATGATGAGTTCCAAAGAGGAGGAAACTCTGAGTTTTTTCCAATATGTTGAGGAGAATGGGCTGAGAGCCTACAACGGCCTGATAGCTCAGAACTTGGACCACGCCAGGAATGAAAGAAATAGGACATTCCTGCAGGAAAAAAACGACAAAAAAAGAAAACAGGAGGAAGCCATAAGGAGGTATGAAAAACAAACAACGTGGTCACAACTGAAGACATTGCTAAATCATTAGGCCAAATTTAACAATACAAATGTTCTAGAATTAATACATTTAATTATTTTTACTAATCTGAAATTCTGCACAGCAGTGGGAGTTGTTTTTGTTTTACTTCACAGATGTAACTGGGTTCACTATAAGCATTCAGAATTGGGACAAGTGGCCAGGGGGTCTGTGTGGTGGCGGCTATATTTTGAAATATACAAGCACAGGCTGCAGCACCTCGTGACCTAAAGAAGATAATTAATTTCTTGTTGAGACTTATTTGGGACTCGTCCTTGTGATGAGGTCATTACTGCTCTATTTTTTGAAATGGAGAATATTAGGAATTCAAAAAGAATTGATAAGAAGTGACCGAAAGTGTGTTTGATTCCTGTTTGAGGATTAATTTGTATACTGTGATTATTGAAAAAAAGTTTTAATTCATTAGAAGAAACATTTCCAATTGTACCAAAATATCTATTTACATCGGCTTGACATTTTCATTGGCGTATGAATGTGATTTACGCACTGATTAGTCTCCATAGTATGACTTTTTTTAGATTAGCTTTGTAGAGAGACATAGTAGAGTGCTGTGTGAATGGGTAAATGAGGGCACAGATTATAGTGTGAAGTACTTTGAGTGTCCTGGTTGAACAGAAATGTTATATATACGGATCTGTGTGGATTTTGCATGTTCTCCCCTTGCATGCATAGGTTTTCTCAGGTACTTTGTTTCCCTTTTACAGATCAAAGACATGCATGTTAGGTTAACTGGTAACTAAATCGTCGCTATATGTGACCAAGAACATAAATTGTTACCTGTTCTAAAAAGAAACTTATGACCTGATTTGTTCCAAAGGGACAGGAGACTGTCTGAGAAAGGAAATATTAGATAAAGACAGTGAATGGATGTGTGGAGATGGAATTCCTGTCAAGTGCATTAGTAATTTTATATTCCCATACACAAGAAGAAACATTTCTCCTTCACCACTCCTGATCTATATTTTATCTCTTCATCCAATATTACACGGGTACATTTTTTTTAAGAAGGGGCTGGGTGTTTGGGTGTGAGCAGATGTTCTTCTAAACTGATTTACTGAGAAACTCTTTAAGTCCTGTCGCATTTTTGTCAAAAGGGCATGCATTTGAAATGAACTGTTGTCCTTTTTTTACTTTTTTTTTTGCAGTTGGATAATGCACCAACACAGTATTACTTGGTTGGCCAAAGCTGATTTAGAGTTTACATTAGAAAAGCATAAAATAGACAGTTGAAGTTCTAAAGACTTTATGGACTTTACCTTGGGTTTTTTTTTGTTTGTTTGTTTGTTTACTAATAAAGATATTTTTTTTTAACTTATTAGCAGTCCTGTGCAGTAACTTAATGAATAACGTAAGGTGGTGCCTGCAAGAAATGACACTATCTGTCTGTCTTGTGACCCATCTAATGCCTTTAATTGTTTACAAAAGCAAAAATAATACTGGATTGTGATTTTGGGAAAAGCAAAAGATAGCTGGAATTTTTTTTATGAGTCTTAGAAGTAGGTCAGTGAGATGACCCATTTCTACAGTAACTGGATGAGAATGTAAAAAATTTGTGTGCATGCTTGTCTTTGTGAGTGAGTAAAGTAAATAGATGGAAGCTTGTGTGGCTGTGCAAGTGTGGACTGGGACATGATAAAAGCTTACAGTAGTTTGCAAGTGATTGTAGGAGAGCGTAAATGGCCGGCCTGATTGTGTTAGGATGAAGGATCTTGTTTCAGCAAGTATGTTTAAGAGGTGGGGGGAGGCGAGAAGAAAAACGAGTTAGATGAAGATTGTTAGATCAGTTACAGAGATGTGTTCTGCCTGGTGACAGCAGGAGCAGTCACAGGCCAATCAAAACAACCTGCTGGGTTTAGGTTAGGCCCTCCTGTTTAGTTTCTTCACTCAAGTTTTCTTTTTAACACATTTCAGCTGGAAAATAAAACCAAATAAATAACTAAGTTACTCAGTCACACACTTCTTTTTTAAAAGGAAAGATAACATATTATCCACACTGCATGCCTCTCTCCTTACTTAAATAAACAAGCACACTCCCCCCCGCCACACACACATACACACAAACTGTCACGCTTAACCACAGATACTTTGATTATTTTTTTGTACATTTACATATGCATGCAAATTTTAAACCTCTTCTTTTAGCTTGGCTATGTAGTAGCTGACAGAGGTTTTTGGGTTCTTTGTTCTTTTTATTGAGTGTCTAATATAAGTTTGTTTTGTTTTTTTTGTCACCAGAGAACCAGTGCTCCCACACAATAAGTCAACTTCCACTGGTCTAAGTCCACCTGTAATGTGTCCCATAGCCAATCACTGGGCAAATATCCTATAAATAGCTCTGTCACCAGTACTTCAGTCACACCTACCCACTTGCATGCCCGCATCCTGTCATACAGGAGTCAAAACAAATGCGCACCTGGGACATAAAGGAATTAGTTTGTTAATCTGTTCCACTGACACCTGATCTCATTTTTTTTTCTATTTCTAGATATCAAAACACCATTCTAAACATTTAAAATCAAGCCATCAAATTAAACTTTATTGTTGTTTATGTTTATTAGTATTATTCCTGCCTTATCACACTAGTATGAGTTTACAGGTTGATGCTGTCAGCCTTTTCTTACGTCACCAAAATTGTTTTAAAACACAACCTCATGCAGTTGCTATGCACACAAGTGTTAAGATGTGCACATGTTCTTTATTATTGTTGTGCAGTGGCAGCTGGTCTTCTGTCTGGTTTCTATGGGTACCCTGTTGCTAGGCAAAGTTAAGCCCCTGGCCAATGAACCCAACCTACAGAGCACCTTCTGTTCAGCAGCTGGCCAGGAGGGTGTCGGAGGCTGCAAAGTCACAGACTGAGCAATCACACACCCACACACATTCGCACACCTGCAATCATGCCACATGGTAAAGTCATATGCAAATGAATTCTGTTTAATGTCATTTGTTTAAACATTTGAATGTCCCCATCAGTCTTTATTGTGTTTGTCTGATATGATGACAAAAAAATAAACAGCAGCAATTGCAAAGTCATCTCGTAATGCGTGGAAACTCTTTCTAAAACACAATCATTAGGAGTTTATTTGCATCATGATTCACATAAATACACACATGCACACACGTGCATATATAAACAGAAATACAAACTCCTTTAACCCATTAACCCACATATTTTGGTCATCATCATTAATAGTTTATTTAGGCCAATTTATCACAGATTGATTTTTACAGGCATGAGAGGCTCCCATGATGTGTGGGCATTAGTCCTGTCCAGAGTTAAATTTAAATCAATACTTTGCCCTGAATGTTTGTGTTGTCAATAGCATTAACATGTCGGATAATATTAATTTAGCAGTTTTTTTTTTCATTTGAACTACTTGTGCAGGGTGATTTTGAAACGCAAAGATAGGATGAGCAGCTTAGAGGGGTGCTGTGGCAACTTTTTTCCAGTGTGGAGTAAAACTGCATTTTCCTTCCTATAACCTCTCTTCTCTATTCTTTCGTTGTCACAGAACAGGTGAGGACATTGCAACGGAAGGCAAGCACTTGCGAATGGGCTCAATAACCATGCCCGAACCCCAGGAATGCATGCCCTTGCCCCACCTGCATGCCATCGCCTGTGGGCAAGGATTTTCTGTGCGCTCCCAGTCCCTCCATTCGGTTGGCGGTGGGAACGGTGGGGGAGGAGGAGACGAGGAAGTGGGAAGTCCAACCTCCAGGAAACAACCTCCACCTAAACCTAGGAGGGACCCGGCCACCAAGTTGAGCATGTCGTCTGAGGCGGTGGACCACAGTATTTCGTCCATCTGCCGTGGAGAGAGATGTGACGGTGAGTGGTGGTGGCACTTCACACCAAACTGCTGCAGCTATATATAGCTGGTCTTTGTTGTGTCCTATTCAGTCCTGCTGCCTTGTCATTGTGTGAAATATGGTTCTTTTCAATGACAACCAATCCACTTATTCAGAGAATACCTCACAGTTGAGAATTTGTACAACATATGCTCAAATAAAGATAGAAAACAAAGTTGTACATTGGGTTTTAAACTAAAGCTGCATCATGCTTAGCATTTCCCAAACTATAATATGAAATATATATTATTGTAGAACATTTACATTTTAACACAACTTGTCCTGTAAGCCTAATAGTGGGTGATCAAACTCTAACGTGCTGTAACAAGAGATGCTCTGACTCCACATTCTGCAAGGATCAGAAACTTTAAGATAAGAAATACCTTTAGTGGAGTGGCAATTTCATTTTGGTGTGATTGTAATAAAAACTACATTTCTTCAGCATATTTATACCAACCCATAGATATGTCTGAGCTGAAGTAATCTCATCATGATGGTAGTTCACTCCTCGTTGTCTTCTGAATAAACATATTTTTTCAACAAATGTCTTGTTGCAGTATTTTATGATTAGCAACAGTGACAATTTTCCTATTACAATGTGTTAGTCACAGTCTTTAACATAAAAATTCCATGAACATTTTAAACAATACAATACAAACAAATTTACATAAATGTAATAAAATAAGATGCAATCTGACAAGCATCAAGTACTGAGGAAAAAATGTTCCAAAAAGCTAAGTGTTTTCAGAGCAAATCCAAAAACAGAACAAATCAAAATATTTGTTTTAAGTTAGATATTTGTGAGGCTAATTATAAACTTTTAGATTATGTGTGGCCCTGGAGGAAGGTGTAAGGGAAAAAAAACAGGTTGTATTAAGCTTTATTTTATTTGATGCAATTTGATGTGTATGCATTTGCTGCCAATGTGATGGTGAGGAAGTCACCCAGCCTGGCTCAGATTGGTGGGGATGTCTGTATGCACACAGATCTTCCTGGGCACCACGGCAACCATCCCACAGAAACAAGACCCCCTGTAGCCCAGCGAATCGCAGCATTGCTCAGCAGCTCAGGCCAATGAGACGCCAAGAGCGTGGAAGTCGGAGCTTTCACAACCAATCAGAGAGAGAGTGTGGGGGTGTTCCTGGCTGAAGGGAGGCTTGCGTGTGCTGTAGCTGGTGCCTTGATGGGAAAGGGAGGAGCTTGTCAGAGTAGAATTCATTCAGGAGGAGCGATTGACCTAGATTCGTTTTACCCAGGAGGAGAAGGAGGAGGAGGGTGTTGCGGGTGAACACAGCCACTGGTTGGGGTTGGGGGGTGGGGGTGTGATGGAGAAAAAAAGGAGAAGAAAAAAAAAACAGTGTAAAAGATTTTTGAAGGGGTGGATTCAGATTCAGTGGTGATAATTATCATTTACCAAGAAATCCTTCCAGTGTTGTGTTGTAATTTGCAATGGAAGAGAGAAAATAATAAATACACCAATGCGCAGTTTATTGCATGCACATTTACAAACAGGGGCACATTTTTTTACCCAAAGGAAGGAAGGACAATCTTGAAAAATATGAGTACTACTATCAATACTACCAATAATTGTGTACCTGATATGTGTATTGAAGAAAATATTTTTTGTGATCTTTGTTTGTTAAAGGGTAAAATTGAAAAGAAAAAAAAAACAAGAAAAAACATGTGGATTCCCAATAAAAAAACAGCTTCATACCACTGCAGATCAAAATTAGATGTAAAAGTACTTTTTGTTTAGTATCTTAGGTTTAAAACCTAAATCAACAGTTTTAGTGACAGTCTTTTTTCTATCAAATTTGTATAAAAGTAGAAAATGAGGGAAAGTAATGGAAAATAAATGCAATAATTACGTGCTATAAACTAAAGACATATTTGTCCCAATTTCAGTTTAATGATGTGTAGACATGGGCAGTGCATGTTCTCTTGCATGTGGTGTGATAGTGGTGAGTCATACAGTTATGGTAAGTAAGCATGTCAGGGCCATCGGGCATTTGATGTAAAATCTGCAATTTAAAAATCTCATTTATGATTCACTTCATCACTACATTTATCTTTCAATCTTTTTATAAAAAAGACAGGTGATTCTATCAAAACTTTTCATTTTTGTGTGACCTAGAAGTACTGTGATATGACCAGCTTCAAAGAGTGGCAACTGCAATCAATAAACTAACATTTTGCACCACACTGCACTGTACAGTAGTGTCTAGGAAATATAAACACTCCGCTAAAGCCTCGCTGCACACATCTAAAGAGATTCATTCTGCAATTCTACGTCATCACTATCAAAAAGCAGCTCCACAGTGTGTGACCCAGATACGATACTAATATACAGTTCTCTGCTATAAATGTGACCCAGAAACATGCATATGCCTCAACATATCACATGCAAGGTGTTGCTCTCACATCGTGACCGATAGTTGACCCACTGTGCTGAAAGCTGTTTTGGGTTAATGCTTGTGATTTAATTGATTGATGATAAACCACTTAAACAAAATCCTTCATGAGCATTAGATGATGAAATGTATGTCTTTATTTGTTTATTTACCAGCTCCAGGATGCAATGAGGACTGCAGGAGAATGCCACCCCCTAAACCCAAGAGGAACCCCAACACACAGTTGAGTGTTTCCTTTGATGAGTCCTACATAAAGAGTCATGGAAGCAGTGGGACATGCCACTCCAAACCCCTCCACCACACCACATCCCCCTGCGAACGTAACCCTTCGCCCCCACAGACTGACGAGAGTCCTACAGATGATTGTGAAGATGAACCTGTCTACATAGAAATGGGTGGCATTGATATAGGCATGCGAGAACCCCTCAAGAGTGAGGAGGATGAGCCATGCGAGTCTGTGTATGAGGAAATGAAGTACCCAGCCCTGGATGATATGGAATACCGCTCTGATCCTGTAGGATGCCGCTCGGCATGCCCCACTCCAGCACCCTATGACCCTGAGCCACTTAGTCGCTGTTCCACACCTCGAAACATTCCCTTCTGTGACATTCCTGCACCTTTTCCCAACTTACTCACTCACCGGCCTCCACTCTTGGTGTTCCCACCAGCGCCAGCCCAGTGTTCACCCAACTCAGATGAGTCCCCTCTCACACCTTTAGATGTAAACAAATTGCCGATGCTGGAGAACCAATCATACAGTAAATCACCCACCTCTTCAACTGAGCCTCCCTCCTCGGCTCACCTTCGTAGGGAGCTCACTGCCACCCCAACTCTTACAGTCTCAGGCCGTTCCTCTGCACCTCCACTCCCCTGTACGCTTTACAAATCATCATCATCGTCCTCCTATCAGCGTAGCCACTCTGCTTGCCCATCACCCGTCAGCATGGGACGTTGTCTCACCCCGTTGAGCCTCATGCGCACACCTCCATTTGATGCTCCCATGCCATTTCCCGGAGGTCTCCCACGGAGCGCCTCAGCGACTCCTCACGGCAAAGGCTCTCCACCTCAAGATGGCGTTGGACGGCTCCATGGTTCAATGCAAAATGTGTCGACAGGTCGTTCTCGGACACCTACCAGCCCACTTGATGAGCTCACAAACCTGTTCACCACAGGCAGAAACATGCTGAAGAAAAACTCCAGTGGCAGAAAGTCCAAAGAGCCCGGAGAGAGTAAGTCTCCTTAAACATTTATCTTTAACTTCATAAATCTGTATGAACCAAAGAGTACAAGCACTTAAACTATTTAGAAAAGCATAAGGAGAGTTTATTAATCCTGCAGTTTGCAGCTGAATGACCACTTGCAAGCCTAGCTTTTAAAAATGTATTGTCTTAATAAATCAGAGAATGTGACTGCAACACATAAAATCAGCTGCAAAGATTCAGAACCATAGCAAAACACAGTATTTCAGTGCTTCAGGGGTTCAAACCCAAAAACCTTATTATTTAGTTCCCTACTTGGTCAAAATGTGTTTTAATTTTGGATTTCTTAGAAAAAAAATCCACACTGCCAAATTCTAAGGCAGCAATTTGTGCAAAATTCTATTGGTTTGATCTAGGCACCAGCAAGCCAAGTCTGATACAGATCGTATGATTTAATCTGAGGAGATTAAGGACTAAAGCGGACAGCAGGTCTTTCAAACCTACTCATGGCATTAGGCCATCAGGCAGGATTAGTTTTAAATATGTAAACATCATATTTAAATACATATATTTATGCCACACTCAAGACTCTGCCAAAATCCATGTATCTACAGAGAAAAACAGAATCTGCTCATAAGTGGAAAAGTTGCTTACTTTTGAGCAAAATTTGTATAACACAAGAAATCACTTGTCCTTATTATTATTATTTTTTCATCAGATGCATTGCATGTCAGATGCAAAATAATTGTCTTGTACCTGGCCATATTATGCAATGAATAAAAAAAACGTCATGTTGATATTAAATATGGCGTAATTTAAGTAATGTTTTTTAATTTTCTGAACTAAACAAGCAAGAGAACGTTTCATGAGTTATGACATTGAAATTTGAATCAGAGTTTTTAAATTAACAAACCTTAGAGTAGGCCAACATCTGCATTATAAAATTATTTTTGCGAACATGTGCTTTACAGTGTGACAAAACTTGAATAAACAAGCAGATATTTTAATTTATATTTTCACAAACTGGATTCAGAGTGTTGTTGTTTTTTTTTTACATAAATAATACATTATAATGGATCTGCCCAGAATCTGTTCATCTATCCTCCTTCAGTGCTCTTAGCAACTACAACATAGCAACAGTGGACGGAAGAAAAATCCCTGTTTTTTATTTGCAGATTTCCTCCCCATGGGTAATGCAGCCAATCACAGCTCAGGGCCAGCTGGTCTACAGAGGAGCACTGAGCAGCTGACAGGGATAGCAATGCATCTAAACTTAAATCTGTTTTGTCCAATCAGCACATTGTTTTCTCATGATAAAGCCAATCAGGCAGCTGGTACAGCTGTGCAGTCGAGAAGAGTTGGAAAAAAAAACTAAAAACTAAAAAAAAAAAACATAGATTGGATAAAATGAAATGTACATCTGTGAATGTTCATGTGCTAAACTAATGCCAGTTGCTCTTTTATTTTTGTTTGTTTCATTACTGGTCTTTATTAGGAAACATTTAAATACTTAAATGTATTTTGTATTTTGGTGCCAGGAATTCCTCAAGACTTTTTTTTATTGTTGTTTTGTTTTTTCTTAATTGGCCTATTGATGGTCCATTGTTCTCCAGACCCACCTGAGTTTTAAACCGTTCCCATATGTTGTCAGAACATTTTGGGTGGGCTGCTTTAACAAGTTTTTTTTTTTTATTCTTCATTTTTAATCTAACAGCTGTGCATAAACACAACATGGGAACTAAGAATCATTACACATTGAGCATATGACAGAACTTAGTTTTTTTTTATTCCTTTATTTAGCTTATATTCTGAGACAATAGAGGCAGCAAAAGGAAGCCTGAACTACTTACCAATTTGTTAATCACCTCAGTCTCTTCCTTGTTATATGTTCAATCTTGCATGCACACATAGGAAAATAGCTTTTGTAACGCATGAAAGGTTGATTATGATTATCCCACACAATATCTATGAAGAATAACCTAACCCAACTTGTGTTGATTGTTGAGTGTGTGCTGAAAATATGTTGTTTTAGAAACTATGCACACTTTTATTTTAAAGTTGATGTTAAACATTCTATTTACAGTGAATTAGAAAAACACATTTATTTACAGCAAATGGAAAACATAGTTGTAAAGAAAATAAGAAACTTACAATAATCATATGTATAAGAATGTTCTAGAAAATAGCAGATCATTGATGATTGATCATGAGGTCCAATATTATGAGAGAAAACCTCCAAGGTTTTCTTGTTTCTTAACCGAACAGTGAGTGACACCTAGTGGGTCTTTGGTGGCACTGCAGAACAAATCAGTAACATGTATACAATTTACAAGTACTAATTGTTTTTAATTTCCACAATATTTTAACTGATAATTTGTAAATAAAATTTTTCATTCATTTGCAGCTGAGTCCAAAGTGAAGTCCCACAATGAAGCCAAGCGAGAGGGTAAGGAACGTCATAGTCATGGCAAGGAGTCTAAACGAGAGTCCAAGGAGCGCCATAGCAAAGAGTCCTCTCATCGAAAAGAAAGAGAAAAAGACAAAGACAAAGATAGAGGCAGCAGCAGTGTAGATCCCCTGCTTCACAGACGTAATAGTAAAGACCGTAATCATACCGGTGCAGATGCAACACCTGTTTTCTGGGATAGCAAGGATCAGGCATGCAGTGGACTTGACCCCATGCTTGTGAGACGGGACTCCAAAGACAAGAGCTCCAGCTCCTTAGAACCTTTACCTTCAATGAGAAAAGACTCCAAGGACAGAGGAATTAGTAATGGTGATTTGATGCCAAGGAGAGATAGCAAAGATCGTAGTGCTGGACATGGAATAGAGTCTTCACTAAGGCAGGACAGCAAAGATCAACCACCCGAGCTGTTACCAAGGCAAGAAAGCAAAGAAAGAACGAGGAATGGTATAGACTATAAGCATGAAAGCAGGGAAAGATTACTGGATCAGCCACCTGAGCTTTTACCTCGACAGGATAGTAAAGAGCGAGGCAGAAATGGCATGGACTCAAAACATGAAAGCAGGGACAAGGCACCAGAGCTTTTACCTCGACAAGAGAGCAAAGACAAATCTAGAAATGCACCAGAGTATAGACATGATAGCAAAGACAATCGCACTGATTTGTTACCCCACCAGGACAATAAAGAAAGAGAAAGAAGTGACACTGAGCATAGATATGAAGGAAGAATTGATCAGCCTCCAGAAATTCTGCCTCGACATCAAACTTCCAGAAACAACAAGGACAGAGCTGAGCTAAAGTATAAAGGGAGAGAGCCAGGCTGCCTCAATGGCGATGTTCCGCCCCCTCTTTTACCCAAACAGGACAGCAAAGATCTGAGTAGAACTGGCCTTGAGGTGAGAAGAGACAGCAAAGACAGAAGTCTTAATGGCTCTGAGCAGCATCATTATGATGTGAAGTGCACCAAGACTCCTTCTGCAATGGAGTATAGGTGTGAAAAAGAAAGAGGGTACAGATCAGATGGCACACCACAAAGAGATACCAGAGAAAATCGTAACATGGACCAATCCAAAGCACAAGAAAAGAATGGTAGCACAATGTCAGGACATCATTCATCAACAACTACACCTACTCACCATGGGAGATCATCAGGTAGCCCACCAATGACCACAGAAACTCGAAATGGTAAGAAAAAACGTTCAGATTCAAGGCAAAATTAGATTATTTTAATTGTAATTGTGTAATTTTTTGTTGTTGTTGTCATTGTTGTTATTTGCTAGAAAGTGTAACATGATTTTTTTCCCCCTTTCAGATTTGAAATCATCATCTAAATATAGCCGCTCACCTTCTTTGCCCACAAATCCTTCCCCCATAGGGACACCACAAAGAAGAGCATCAGAAACACATCAAACTCAGGTAATCGTACAGTATTTATTTATTTATTTATTTATTTATTTATTTATTTATTTATTTATTTATTTATTTATTTATTTATGTATTTATTTATTTGTTTGTTTGTTTGTTTATTTATTTATTTTTTTATTTGTTTTTGTTTATTTGTTAAACTAATTGTAGTAGCTTATTACAATTGCTGAAAACTTACAACACAACTCAAAATAATTGGCATGAGGTTTATAAACAAATGTTATTTTGGACAGTTTAGCTTTGTAAACATTTTCATTAGATTATTTTATTGTGGTTGCTAGTTATATTGGATAGTAATTCACATATTAACAAAAGCAAACATGATTACCTTACATCATTATATTTAATATTTGAATAAACCTTTACATCATAGACTCAATAACCAAACAAAAACTAATACGCAGTACTCAAAACTATGTTTCTTATAGGGCATCCCTCAAACATCATCAGAATTCTTAGGTCTTAAGAGTTATAAATAATTTTGAAATCAATCAGCGTGTATTAAATTTGGTATACTGACTGTGTCCTTCAGATGTTCCAAATGCCATGGATATGTGGGGACACCACTATGGTTGAGCAGATAGAGAGGAAACGCATCCTGTGCAAGGAAATACGCTCCCGACAACATCCACACCTGCAGAGATACCAGGAGAGGCCTCCACCTTCAGATCGTATAGAGGACAGGCACCAGGAGCAAAGTCAGTGCAAGCAGGAAAGTGCATCTGTCCTAACGGGCTGTGGAAAGAGCAATGGAACCAAGAAGATCCGTCCTCCCCCGTATCCTACACAGACAACTGTATTCTGGGACACAGCCATTTGACATTCTAAAAAAAAAAAACAACCTCCATGCCACATACCCCTCAGATTTCTTACTCCTTCTCCCTGATTTTTGGTTGTGCTGCTTCTCCCCTGCACAAAGAAGGCTTCAGGACATCCACAAAAAGCAACAAAGGGACGTTACTCACTGATGTCAAAAAAAGAAAGAAAAAAAAACTATGGTGGTTACCACAGCAATATTTCTGCTTGTTCAGGTTGTCATGTTTTCTTATCATTACTGGTGATAATTGATATTTTTCTATTTAATGTGACTGGACTCTTGTATTATAATGAGTAGAGTGGATATTCAGTGATAAATAGATATTTTCTAAATAAGATGGGAACAAAAACACAGCTTAAATCATGTATAGTAGATTTACTGTAGATGCAATCTAATTTGTTTTCTGTTATTTTTGTTTAGGTTATTTTTCATTCAAAAGCATATTCTATTATTACTTGTACTGTAGTAGCATAATTTTCTTATGCCCGACTCTTTTGTGTGTGTGTGTGTGTGTGTGTGTGTGTGTGTGTGTGTGTGTGTGTGTGTGTGTGTGTGTGTGTGTGTGTG
>JAVKLF010000064.1:9815955-9827194 GCA_034783495.1 Millerichthys robustus | reverse complement strand
AAAGAGAGAATAAAAAAAAAAAGAGAGAGAGAGAGAGAGAGAGAGAGAGAGAGAGAGAGAGAGAGAGAGAGAGAGAGGGCTGTGTGTGTGTTTATGAGTGCATGCCAAGCTACATTGTATACAAGTCGCAGTTTTGAAATGATTGTTTTAAGACATTCACTCTGCCCTATCATTCTGGGGTGGAAGTGGGAAATGTAATAATGATGATGTACAATCTTTCTGTGTGTATAAACGTGCACTGTGAAAAGGTAGAGAGAGCACCACACTGTCAGTCCTCTGTCGTATTGCACTGAGTGTTCTCGTTTTGCGGTCTAAAAAAGACAAGGAAGAAACATATTTGAGGAAAAACATACTGTATTCTGATTGTCACTTGGGTTCTGTTGAGAGAAATTAATAAATATGAACTCAAAACTTGCCTAGCTTGAAAAAAAAACTGCATTGTGGTGAACTCATTCATTTCCTCTTAATGCGGAATTTTTCTTTTGCAAACAAGTTAGGTTTTGAAGTGTTCCAGATATTAAATTAGGAATGTTTTGAAGTAGTTTAACATTTTAACTGATAAGAACGACGGCTTGGATTGAAAAAAAATGTTTTATGAGCATTTTCCCTCAACAACTACCATTGTGAAATTATAATCAACCTGATAAAATAAATAATAACAAAAAATAGTGATTTATCAAACAACTATCACCACAAACAACTTGTAAAGCAAGTACACAATACAATTTTTTTTCTAAGCATATTTAAATGTCATCTTTAGCATTGATTGTACGCCACGTGGACTGTTTTAAAATGTGTTTCAAATAAGTAAAGTTAAAAGTGATCATTTGTTGCGGCACATTATCTTTCTATAAAACAAACATTACAGCGGCTAGCCTTGTGTCGTTGCTCTTCTGATGCTTTGATGATGCCAGGTCTTGAGCTTATAAACTGCTCTGTTTTGTTCACAGTAGTCAACCAAAAACTATAGAGGTTAGCAAAGTAGTGACAGGAACCTCTTGCACCCTGGCACTCAATGAAGGGGTGAGTTCGAAAATCTTTAAGGCAGCTTCCTGTAGAAGTCAGTGACTGCCCACCGCCCTCATCTCCTGCCCCCGTGTGCTGAGGAGAATAAAGCAGCAGGTGTTAATTAAAAAGAGTTTATTTAATACAAATCAAGCTTTGAATTTAACTCACTAGGAGGAAGGAGTAGCCTGTCCACAAACTCCTCCAGCCAAGTGGGCATGGAGGAACTGCATGATCTTGGCTGTGAAGGGCCACTGGTGGTGAAGCCGTCTCACACACTACACACCGGCTTATGTGGATGTTTATTTCCAGGCCAGTAAGTGGCATCATGGGTATGGGAGCAGTCGTAGAGAGCCAATAGGATTTGTCATTGCGACTAGAGTAGTAGCATGCAGCTTTGTCACAGTAGGAAAAAGGCATGGTGGAGAAAATTGGGAGACAAGAACCAGGTTGACCTATAGGGGGAAGACGTAATGGAGAGAAAAAAATATATAATTGAAATAAACTCAAGAGAGGGGAGTTTATCATACTATATGAACTAGTTAAAGAATTTTGAGATGGAACTAAACCTAAACACAAACATCCACCCATGCATCTATTATCTTAACCCGTTTCTTCCTTTTAGGGATACATGGGTCACTGGTGCCCATATCCAGCAGTCACAGTGCGAGGGGCAGGGTACACCCTGGACAGGTTGCAAGTCCATCACAGGGTAAAGGAATAAAAAAAAAAACAAATACTACAATACAAACAAAACAATAAAATAAATAATAAAAAACATGGAAATAAATAGATACCCAGATCTTGTGTATGAGCTTTTTCTTGTCCTTCTAAGTAAACAAGACTGTATCCCACCCAAAGCTGAGTGCTGCCCACAGGGCAGTGTGGCACATGAACTGACTGGCTGTGGACAACCAAAAGGAAGCCTGACTTTAGTGGTCCTCTGTAGCCTGGATCACCTGGATCACCAGGAGGACCAGGAGTGCCTGATCAAAGAGTTGAAATGTTAGGGTAAAATAGACTATCAATGTGAAAATAAAGGTTTCATTAGGCAATTATTTGTCCCATAAAGTCTATTTTGTGTGTTTGATTATTTACCTTGAGGCCCTGGAAATCCTTGCACACCAATATCTCCTGGGTCTCCAACTAAACCATCCAGACCAGGAGCACCTGGTCTACCAGGAAGACCCACAGACCCTTTAGGACCCTTTTCTCCTGCAACATGAGGTATATAGTACATACATCATGGAAAACATGTTGAGGTGAAGACAGAAAGCACACAAAACAAATACTGTATGGAAAGAACACACTGACATCATGCACAGATAATGTACAAATACTGCTACCCTTCCATCCATGAGGCCCAGGTGGACCCACGTAACCTTCAGAACCAACTGGTCCTGGGGCACCATGTGGACCCTGTAGTCCTGGAGGAGCCACTCCTAAACCTTCAGTAATTAGGTCACCTGGTGCACCTTTAGCACCTAGAAAACACATTAAAAATAGCTGACTACCTCAAAAGGGAACTTTACGTTTTTTTATGTTGATTCTTTATGGTTCTATGTTTTTCATTCTTTACTTTATTTTTAGTCTCCATTACATTGCCACTCACCTGTATCCCCAACAGGGCCAGTTTCTCCCTTGAAGCCTCGGGGACCAGGGGGACCCCTTTGACCTTTGTGTCCTGTAGGGCCTCTTGGACCCACTGGTCCTTGCACTCCTGTAAAAATGTGTCATAATTTTGTTCAAGTAAATGTCGGCACCTGAAAATGACTGAAGGCATCAGGCATGTGTCCATTATTATACCTTTTGGTCCTGTAAGGCCATAACGGTTCTGAAGTCCATGAGTTCCTGGAAGACCTTTATTCCCTTTACAACCTGGTAATCCTGGAGGCCCGAATGGTCCTGGATCTCCTTTGAATAAAACACTGCTGCCTGGTAATCCAGGTAATCCAGGTTGCCCTTAAAACATTTCCAATTACCATATATGAAAACACACAATGGCCAACATTGATATAAAATAGTGTAATATGATCATTGTTATATATGGTAACATGAATAATAAATCAATAATATATCAAATAATTAAAATAGAATTAAACAAACCAGGAGGTCCTGCAGGTCCTTCATATCCTCTGTCACCCTGGGATCCCTGCAATGGTGTTTGACATGTTGTGCCAGTGTAACCAGGCTCACCTGGCAGGCCTGGAGGACCTACAGAATAAAAAGCAAAAACAAACAAAAAGAATTGTACAACAATAAACAATTGTAAAAGCAACCAACAGAGAGCAGTGAAGCAAAAACACAATACATTCTGAGACACCACATAAGAAAATAATTTATTAATATTTAAAGATGATGATGATGCTGATGATGATACCTGTGTTGCCAGGTGCCCCACTTTGGCCTTTAGGCCCTGGAAAAGTCACTCCTGGAGGCCCTGGAGGTCCCCTGATACCTTTGATTCCAGGAAGGCCGTCTTGTCCAGGAGGGCCAGGAATACCTATTCCTTGATTTTCATGTGAGTGCACATAAAGCAAATTGAGTCATGGTTTATAGTACTTCTGCATTTTGTACTTTGAAAACTAAAATAACTTGTGAGAAATTCATAAGGGCAATTTTGATAATTTGCCTTCCAATTGAAGGAACTTTTCAGGAGTCATCAACAAACATATTCATATTTTCTTGGCAAAATAAACAACAGCTCCTACCACTTGACCCCTTTATTCCTTTTGGACCTCTTAACCCATTCAATCCATCCAGACCTGGTGAACCAGGTTGTCCTAACAACACAATAGATCACAATATCACATACAAATGTCTTGCTGTGTGATTGTAGCTCTAAAAAGTCATTTTACCAATGGCCCATACAAACATGAATGTACAAAATATTTTTACATGTGGCTTGATGCATGTCATGTACTAGTGTTGGTACCTGGGAACCCATATGGACCGGGGGGTCCTGGTTGGCCCACACCTCCTTGATCACCAGTAAGACCTGGAAAACCTGGATGACCTACAGGACCACGAGGGCCAGGAAAGCCTGAAAGGACATGCAAACATTTTTTTAACTCTTTTTAGGAATACATTTATAAAATCCAAATACTGAAGTGGAGTCCTGAACTGACTGTGTAGCTTACTTTATTTTGAATATTAGGATTTATAATTATTTGTTTATTTGTCAGCATATCTTGCTCATCTGCTGTAAATTCATCAGACAGAAAAGTCATGAAACTGCATACTGATTATCCAAACTGCAAAGGTATTGTGTAGATTCACACAATTAAAGTGTATTTCATTTTAATATATTTGTATAAATAATGTGTTGCTACCCAAAGCTCCTGTGAGGTACCTGATTGATGTTTAAACATTTTTATTTGTAAATGTTTGCTGGCAAATCACCTGGTCCTCCTTGTCTTCCTGTTTCCCCTGGACTGCCTGGATGTCCAGGTTGCCCTGGTCTTCCTTGTGGACCTGGCTCACCTGGATCTCCAGGGCCTCCTCTTGGTGCTAGAAAAATTATTTGTTATTATTTTAATGTCAGCAAATTAACATTGTAATTTTGTTGTCAAGGTCGAGATAATCTAGTTTATAAATTGTTAAGCAATTGCATTCCTGTAAAAATGATTTTTACCATTGGGCCCATCTTCGCCTGGCAATCCTTTGAGACCAGGTGGACCAGGTCTCCCATAGAACTGTCCTTGATCACCTGAAACAAATTTGTATAGATTTGTATAAATAGACAATATTGCTAACTTAAAACATATCATCTCTTGACCCACCCTTGGCACCAGGTAATCCTGGAAGTCCTGGGACACCAATGTTTCCTGGAGACCCTGGATCACCCTATAGAACACAGGAACGCAGTTTTGTATATAAAATTACAATTACTAAATATGAATTAGCATGAAAAACACGATAGGATAAAGGATTAAACTATTCACTGTGTACCCTATCTCCAGGAAGCCCAAGATATCCCCTTGGGCCTGGGAAGCCTTTAATTCCAGTATATCCAGGTGGTCCAGATACTCCTGGCCTGCCTGGAACACCTGCAGGGCCCTTAATTCCTGGAAGGCCATGCAACCCATCAGATCCTGAATCACCTGGTATTCCTTTTTGGCCCTTAGGACCTGAATAAGATTGAACAAAGTAAAAATTATGCAAATTTATATAACACTATATAATGTATCTTTATTGCAGAGAGGATAATAAGTTTCATTGCCTGGGAATCCTGCCTGGCCTGTTTGACCTCTGTTTCCTGGAAAGCCAGTCTGCCCTTTTCTTGTATTTACAATATTTGAAACTCCTGGGAATCCTGGAGGTCCACGCACACCTGAGGGTATCACAAAGCTGATATAAACAGCTTACAATTTGTCATAAGGACCATAGACATAGCATAAAAACAACCAAAGCAAAATGCTGGTGAAAATTCTCAGTCATTCAGATCATGATCAATCACATAAAAAAATAAAAATTAAAAATAGCAACTGGAGTTCTATTCTAAACCAAAAAATAAAAATAAAACAAATGTTGCTGTCCACATACATCATTCTGATTATTTGGCTAATTAGGTTTTTTTTTGTTGATGTTTTCAAAATACTGTGTACGACCTGCTCTATTCTAACCTAGTTCACTTTTCAAACAGATTTTATTCCAAACACGTGACCAAAGTGTTGTACGTTAAAAAAAAGCAATCACATGAAAATTAATGTAATTACTCAAGAAAATTGTTGTGAATACAAAGGTGTATTAAAACAACACCTTGAACCAGAAGATTTGATTCTGCTTCACATGAAAAAGTTAGTTCCATTTAAGGATTGAGACTACAAATACTTGGTGTCCACCAAGTGCAGCCCATCTTCCTACATGAAAAGTAATGATTTTAATGGTTTAGTTGTCAGGTAACTTGCTAGTTATAAACATTTACCAAATTGTAAATAACATATCTAAATAAAATGGGCCATAAGGCACTTTACCACTGATTTATATTTAATCAGTTATTTTAAGTGCTGTGCTAATCATTCATGTTGTTTTTTTGACGACATCCTGAGTACAGGCTAAGTGTGTCAAATGTTTTTTTTTTTTTTTTTTGGTTTTGTCTTGTTTTCTTTTTCTTTTCCGTTTTTCGAATCCCTTGTTTCCAGTAAGGTTTGAGCATATAGTAAAAAAAAAATTCAAATGGAAACAATCTATGCACAGATTTACCTTTCTTTCCAGGCAATCCTGAATCCCCCGGAACACCAGTGTAACCAGTAAAACCTTGTTCCCCTTGTGTACCTCTTGGTCCTGGTGGTCCAGGAAATCCTGGCAAGCCTCCTGTCCCTGGTCTGCCAGAATAGCCCATCTCACCTACATGATTTTAACAAAAGGGAATCTGTGTCATTGTTTTCTGCCAGCAAACTTTTCTGATGACAAACATTGCAAATGTGTAATAATAAGATCAACAACCAACTGAACCTACTTTAAAACAAAAACAGAAGAAGTTGATAAATTTTATGCAGAACTTTATGCAGATTTACCCTTCTGTCCTGGCAAACCATCACTACCAGGATCTCCTAGAGAGCCATCAGTGCCTCTTGATCCAGCTGGTCCTGAAGCACCAGGATTACCAGGAAAACCTTTTGAACCTTTCCGACCATGACCAGGCTGCCCGACATCTCCCCTCACACCTTTCTGACCAGGGTAGCCTTTAAAATATTTCAAAGTTAAATGAATCATAATAGCGCACAGAATATAACAACAACAACAACAATAATAATAATACATTTATATATAATATTAATAATGAGAACATTGTATGATCACCTGGAATTCCTCTCATCCCAGGGTGTCCAGGAGGTCCTGGAGGGCCTTGTGAACTTATAAGATCACAGGGAGTACAGGGCGGACCTTGGGGTCCAGTTGCTCCAGGGTCGCCATCATCCCCAGGTCCTCCTTTACTACCCATGTGTCCTGGTTGGCCTTGTATGCCTAAAATGTAAAAGCCAACAAATGTATTTTTACAAAAACAAGATGTTTTTTTATATTAAATGCATATGTAGGCCTATATGTCTACATATAAATATGTATATATGTTTTAACTCGAGATTTTACCATTTCTAAATTTGCTGGAGGTTTGTTTGTACTGTCTGCAAGGCAAATGAAGTTTACCTGGTAATCCTGGCCTTCCAGGTGTTCCAAGAATTCCTTGAGACCCCACAGCCCCACGAGGTCCTGTAGTACCAGGAGCACCTGGCCTAGGATAGAGGTTGTCTCCTTGGGTACCCTTCCTTCCTGGGGGTCCAGGTGACCCAAGAAGGCCTTGAGGGCCATCCAAACTAATTCCACTTGGACCAGGGTCACCAGGATCCCCATCTAAACCTTGAGGTCCTTTCACAAATATGAGCAACCCCAATGATTATTTTGATAATTATCTTTATTAGCAGCTGATAATTTATGTGGAAGCTTAATAAAACACAAACTTCAAAACATTTAATTTTCCAAGAGTGGCAGAGAGTCATTACCTTGTGGTCCAATCCATCCATTTTCACTGTCATCTCCTTTCAATCCTTTAGATCCAGATTGTCCTGGTGTTCCTGGAAATCCATCTCTTCCTGGCTGGCCTGGAATCCCTGTAAATTAAACAAAACACAAATGAAAACTTGGAATTCTAAAATGCAGCATTTCCCTAAAACTTTTCACTGAACAATAATATTTTCCATTAGGCAAGTTTATGAATGGAATACATCAAAAATGTTCATTAAAATTAAGATAACAAAAAACTTCAGTGAATAAGCAAAATACTTAAAATACTTACCTGGTTCACCTGGCTCACCCTGAGAACCTGGTGGGCCAATCGAGTCTTCACTACAACATTCATTTGATTCACCTAATGTCACAAATCAAACTTTATTTTAGATGACAGCTTTGCCTTATGTATGAATGCTTAAACAATATATTCACAAAGTGTGGTCTGACCTGGTGGTCCTGGTCGTCCAGGAATTCCATGTGGTCCAGGAAATCCCTGATTTCCTTGAGGCCCAGGAATGCCCACTGGGCCTGGGAAACCAAGGCCAGGGGGACCCACAGGTCCTGGAAACCCTTTGAGTCCAGGAGGACCTGGGTAACCTTTGGGACCAGATAATCCTGTATACGCCTGACCCTGCAAAGATGTTTGCGGAAACAAAAATGGAGAGTAAAGTCTCAGAATTTGTATATATTATATAATGTGATGAAGATTTATTATAATACTCATAGTATCTATTTCACAGATCAGACATGAAAGGTAAACAATTGTACACCCACCGGTGGTCCAGGTTCTCCTACTGAACCAGGAAAGCCTTCTTGTCCAGGCCTACCTGTTCTACCAGGAGGACCAGAATACCCAGATTCTCCTCTCTCACCCTTAGCACCTTTCAAAGCACAAATAAGTTGAAGTGACAATACTATACATTATGATCAATTATGTAAAGACAAGTATCACTTGTGATTCATGTGCATCATAATGATAACACTGAATAATAATCAGTCTATGGACATAAACATTTTTCAAAAGTGTTCAGTGAATTTGTAAATGGAATCTACCAATAAAAGGAACCATTTAAAAGAAAAATCTAAATAATAATAATACAAAGATAGCCTGCCATCTGAAAAGCTTTTTTGTATCTGCCACATAAAAGATCCAAATTTTATGTTTCATGTATTTTAATTTAAATAGTTTTCACTCGCTTACCTTTACTACCAGCCACAAAAGAGTCACCTTTCTGACCTTTTCTTCCTGTTGAACCTGTAGTTCCTTGAAAGCCCTACAAGAACACCAACAAAATACAACATTACTGTTTTGTGAATGTAGCAAACTTTTAAAATTATGGATGGTTTAGAAAGTCAACTTCAGTTGAGTAATGCTTTTCTTACTTGTGGGCCTCTTGGGCCTTCAGGTCCACGCAGTCCAAAGTCTCCTTTGGTTCCTGGAGCTCCAGGTAACCCTGGGGGACCTGGATATCCAGGTGGACCAGGGAGCCCTACACGCCCACTACCAACAACACATTCACATTCCCCTGGACAACCTTTATGGATTAGAATGCATATGTCAAACTCGACTCAAGGACTGCAGGCCAAATGTGTATGTATATATACATATATATATATATATATATATATACTGCATACAGTATATACAATAATAGATCTAAACATATTACCTTTAATTCCTTTGAGCCCTTTGTTTCCAGGCAGTCCTTTAAATCCATGATCTCCAGGTTCACCAGGAGACCCAGGTTCACAATAATAGTCTTTGCAAAAAAATCAGACAAAGATTTTAGCAGACTTGAACTAATACAAATTCTTTATTTACATCACAATCAAAGAATTACCTCCACATCCTGACCCATTCCATCATGTGTTACACCATGCCAACACAACACAAACCAGGAAAAAAAGTCATTATTCACATTATTTCAAAAATAACACAACATTTTTTTTTTATTTGAGATAAAAAAAAAAATAATTGTAATAATAAAAAAGTTTGTGAAATGACTGGATTTACCTGGAGGACCTGGGAGGCCTGAGACTCCTTTAGCTCCTTGAACTCCTTTTGCCCCTTTAGGTCCTGGAAAGAGGCTGCCTAGATAAATCCCTGGTTCTCCTTTGTCTCCCTTTTCTCCAGGAAGACCTTGTAGACCAGGAAGGCTTTGTGCTTCTAAAATAGTTTTTGAAACTTTATTATTGTTCAATGTTTATGTAAATAATAAAATGATTAATTATAGTTTAAACACATTACTTAGGTCAAGGCATAAGTAAACAACATGGGTTACACAACAGCAACATGAGTCATAGTTTCCATAAATAGCATTTCAGTTCAAACAGCACTCAAAAAATTGAAACATTGAATTTACTTAATTAAGTTATGCCAACTGGTTTCACTAATAAATGTAAAGCAATTTATTCAGTTTAAATGAGTGACGACTAAATGAGTAAATTAAATTTCAATTAACTCATTTTAAAGAAAATTAGTACTCATTTTAAAGTGAATAAATAAATTGCTTTACATTTAGTCACCTAGGTTCAGTGGAACCAGTTGGCATAAATACGTTCAACAACATTCTTAGAGTGATTAGACCAATGAAGGATAATCAGTGGAAATTTGTTATTTATGTAAGTAAGGAGCCTAAATTCTAACCTGTGGGCCCTGGTGGACCCGGAGGCCCAGGTATGCCCATGTACCCAGGATCCCCAGGAAGTCCAGGAGAACCTGGAAATCCAGGGTCTCCTTTAGGTCCTGAAACAGTGTGACATGGAACATAAAATAACTTTTTTTTCATTGTACCAGTTAATGCTATTTTTATATTTGTTGGGGAAAAAAAACAACTTTCAAAGTAAATTTACAAAATAGTTTTTAAAAATTACATAGTTCTAATCAACCACACATATGTATGCTAAAAGTTTATAGTAGTATATGTAGAATAAAAATATTACGCTGGTGAAATAGAAATATTGTTATTTGTCAGACATTTAATGTTTTTTGCTATTATATTTCAACTGTTCTTATCATAAAAAGCTCCAAACTGAATGGTGTCACACAATGAGCCGCTAGTTTTACCTCTCAAATAACTCTCATTATGAAACAGCAAAGGGCCAGGTGGACCTGGATCACCTACATAACCCTGTTAAGTGCAAAGACAAGAATATAAATAAAATATGAATGTAAAGTAGGACAACTGCAAGGATTATTTTCAAATTTTACATCACATTTTTGATTATTCTTTGTTTCTGTGGGTTGTACGCTTGACTGCATAATTTAACAGCCACTAGAGGGAAGTAGAGGGTCTATATTTTTTTCTTCTGCTGACAGATTGCCTAAAACAAAGGTTACCTTTTCTCCAATTCTTCCATTGAGACCTGAACGTCCCTTGTTTCCTGGTAAACCCTGAAATTTTATGTTATTTCACATTAACTTAAAACAAAAGGTCTGAAAAAAACTACACAAGGCTCAATAAGAAATCAGGTGATATGTGTAAGTATTACTCAATAATACCTCCAGTCCTGTTAATCCATCACTACCAGGTAGTCCATGAGGACCCTGAAATTGTAGTTGGAAAATTTTTGATTGTTTATTTATATTGTTGTGCACTGACAGCTACAAAATGCTTTTTAAACCTACCCTAGCTCCTGGAAATCCAGGGATTCCTTGTTCGCCTTTAAATCCTTGACTGTCAGGTTTTTCTGTATTACCCTGACAAAAAATTATTGCAATTCA
>JAVKLF010000064.1:9804853-9815210 GCA_034783495.1 Millerichthys robustus | reverse complement strand
CGATTGTGGTGAAAAACATACTCTTTTTTTTTTTTTTTTTTTTTTTTTTGACAAAAAGATAATTGTAAAACCCACTCTTTCACCCCTTGGTCCACATGGTCCAGGAAGACCTTTATTACCCTGTGAAGGAAATGTGCTATAGTTATAATTTATTTGTGTTTATAGTTTAATTATATATAACTGAAACTTAGATGTTTGCCAATAATAATAAATAAACACTTTTTTATTCACCTTGTAACCTTTAGGGGGAAGAAACTCTGGAGGAAGAACTGCCACTTCCTCTGGTCCTGGTGGACCTGGTGGGCCCTGTTCACCCTAAAGTATGTATTTGAAGACATTTTTACATACATTACAGATAAACAGCAGTGAAGCAAAAAACCTCAGTACATAGTTGTTAAAAATGCAAAATATGTTCTTACAGTGTTGCCTTTAGCCCCAAGAAGTGATCCTCCTGGATCACCCTGCATGACAACCAGAACTTTGTGTAATAATAATAATAATTTGCGTAAATATACAATACTTTTCCAAATATGTACTGGCAACGATTATGAAGCTTGTTACTTACTGGTGGTCCTCTCACACCTTGAGGCCCATCCAGACCCTAAAAGGGTTAACATATCCATTATTGTGTGTCTGCACAATATTACAAATATGCAATCTTGAAGTATTACTTTGACCTAGAAAAGTGCAACAACATTTGTACCTGAAGGCCAGGAAGGCCAGGAGAACCAGTGTGTCCTTTAGGTCCAATGTCTCCTGGTCTTCCCTGAAAAAAATGAAGTCAATAAAAGAATTAAATATATACGTATATATATGGTGTTGGGTTTGTTACGTGCACAAAATCATATTTCCAGCATCAAAGCAAGAACAGATACCTACAGGTGGACCAGGGTCTCCATCTTTTCCTTGCTCTCCCTATAAAGTGAAATGAGATGAAATGATAGATTTGAATGAGCGTACTACAACATAAATGTGGAGCACTACACTGTCTTAATCTGTAGAAGATAACTTACAGGAAGACCTGGAAGGGTACCACCATATAAAGGTTCTCCTTTACTTCCTTTGGGACCAGGTAACCCCTGAAATGAAGATGGTAAAGTCTCACATCAGAAACACTACAAATACCATTTCTTATCTGAAAATGTTTTGTCTGGCCATGTTTTGGGAAGAGGACTTACTTATTTCTGCTGGTCTTATCTTTGTTTCAAAAACTAACAACTAGTTGTACTTACTGGTGGCCCATGAAGGCCATCCAAACCAGGTACACCAGGCTGTCCGGGTTGACCTCTTGTCCCATTACAACCATCCACCCCTGGCAAACCAGGCTCACCACCTGCCCCAGGATGACCCTGAAGAAGAGGGCGATGACGTTGTAATATGATTGCAGAGTTTTAAAAAATGACAACTGTGGTCTTCCACACCAAACTGAGAATATTACTATATTTTACAGTAATATGCCCTGTGTAATGTTTAGCATTTATAATACCAGACCAAAATAATTTACCTGTTAAAATTTTAATTTTCAACCCAACTTTGTTAGTTACTTTGTAAATAGGTGAGAAATATTTTATTTTTCTTTCTGTTGTATATGTTTGTCTCAGTCTTACAATTTCATGAAAAGCCTTACAAAAAGACCGAAGGAGGTTAATAAGGAGACTCATTCCATACATTTATATATTGTTTTGTTTGACTGACTACTCACTCATAGTATATTTGTTTTTAAGCATTTAACTCACCTGTGACCCATCATGACCAGGAAAACCAGGAAGACCAGTTACTCCCTGAAATGTAAAATGTTGTAGTTACTGTACTGTATGTTTTAGGCACTAAATTATTAAGATCAAACACAATACAAATACATGATACAGCACTTTATTCTGTTTATATAGACCCACTATAGAAATGATAGCTTTTTAAACAAATTTACTTATAAGGGACATTCTTAAGAAATAATGAAATCATTGTCAGCTGCACATGGAATTTGGGTTTCATGGTCACATTCTAGAATATTCAATTTATACAGTATGGCATGCACATGAACACTCACAGTTTCTCCATTTGGCCCTTCTGGCCCATGTAATCCCATTGCTCCTGTCCTCCCTTTCTCTCCTTGTGGCCCACGAGATCCCATTGGCCCCAATGGTCCCTGGCGACCTTGCCTACCAATTTTGCCTGGAGTACCCTAAGTGTGTGAGCAAATAGCCAAATCAATGAGTTCACTAGTGAAATCAAGTATTACTTTAATTTAAACATTACATAATAATTACTATTATCACTTTTACCAGTGTAGCAATTGTTTTTATTATGGCCAAGTCAGGAAATCATTTTTTAACAAATCCATGTTTTTAAAAGAATAACTTCTGTCAAACAAGGGTAAAAAATAAAAAAAATAAAAACAATATCATGTGTACCTGTGCACCTTTAGCAGGAAGACAAAGACATTGGGAGCAGTCTCTTCCTTGACATGGGCCCTCAATTTGTCCCTTAAACCAAAAAAACGCAATGTCAGCAGATACGAGCAACTGGTGTCTTTGTGTAAATCAAACTGTTTTTAAATTGTAAGTTTTGAGAACAAACCCACTTCCTGTTCAGTACAAAACATTGCAATGTTTCAAATATTTCGGTGTTCCCATATCTACAGAGACAAGCACACTTTGACCTTGGTAGGATTTTGTCTCTCCGTCTCCACACATCCATTAGTTTCCCAGCAATGTGTCCGTGCATCTGTGACTATTGTGGGAATTTTCCGCTGCAGAGAAATCTATGTTGCAAACATTCAGTAATGTTTTCTCAAAGCTTCTCAGGTTATTGGAAGAGTACAAATTGATGGAATGATTAAAGTGGCTCCATGTTACTTCACTTGAACATCTGTATCAGTCAGAAAACTTTACCTAGCAAAATTAAGAAAATTAATACAGAAACTTACATAACCAGTTATGTTCAAACACTTGTGTGTGTTTTTTAAATACCACTTAATCTAACACACCTTTTTTTAGGTATGGAAAGAAACCAGTATTCCCAGAAAGACGCACACACAGGCAAAAGGAGTACTTGCAAACTACTGCATTGCCACAATTTGAACATTCTTGCTGTGAGGCTACTGTGTTAAGCATAAAAGCACCATGCAAAATATTAAATCAAAACACTAATCTCTGCATTCAAAGTCAATACATTTCTACATTGCACTAAATTTACATTATATAATATTAATAATATAATTTTTGTAGTGAATTGTCACTATCTTCAGCCTAAATTAGGCAAAATAGAACAGTGGGTCACAAGGAAAGTTTTTGTTTAATTTACATGCTTTCCAGTTATATGGTGTAGTTCTGATATACTGTATACAGAACATCAAGTGGTTCTGTACACTGTGCAGAAATATGTAAATTCTGGATACAAATACAAACACAAAAAAATCTAAACATCAGGTGCTTCAAGTGCATGGAGAAATGCTACACAGGTCGGGGATGTAGGGGACCAAATAGGCCATCTGCTTGTGTTGTATAGCCTTAAGACAACACATGATCGCAAATAGGAACAGTGAGGAAAAATAAAAACTAACGTACATCCACTCATGTAAAGTTCAGTGCACGACAAAATAGTTTGTGTGTTGCATCGATTTATTGTTGTTCCATATTTAAACCCGTCCTGGCTTCTGCAGCAGTGGGGGAAAGCAACAGAAGTGCTCACAAATATGGATTCATTGTTTTGGGGTCTGAAGGCCTAAGCAATAAACCATCTACGTATATTGTTTGACCACTGTTCGGTTAAAAAAATTTAGCAAGTCTACAAATTTATTGAGTTCTATTATATTAAACCCAAATAAAGTACTGCACCAGTCACAACAAAACCCATTTTAACACCACAGCTGTGACACAGTGCAGCAGATGTAGTCATTTCAGCAGCAACCCATTTGGTCTAACAAGGTGCCACTCATATAACTACAGCCTACACGTCCTCAAAACTGTTAAAAAAAATCTATTTCATGTATAGATATTTAATGTTTTCTAATACAGATTTAATGATTCAATCCTTACTGCACTCAGCTGCTGCACATTGATAATCAGAAGAAGGATCCACCTGTCAACACAACAATAACTGCATTAAAAAAACTAAAATAAGGCATTGAGTTGGAAGCATTTATAAAGTCATAGATAAATGTTGCAATATAGATCATTTTATTCAAAGTAAAGCTTACTCTGTTGTTAACTAACTTAAGTAATCATCTACAATAGGGTTAACTCTGTGCGTGCGTCAGTCAAACAAGTAAGGAGATGGGTACTGGAGATGGTACTGAACAACTGCATAAACGTGCAATAAGTGAGCTTGTTTTCAGGTAAACAAACTTAATACACTTGTAATGTCATTTGTTTTATTAACAGGCTTTTATGTAACTGGTATGTATGGTATATTTGCACAAATGATGCAAACATTTCATTACAATGAATGATTATATGTATTTATTGATTTTATCAAAGATAACATAATGCATTGCATGTGTGGCTCACCATAGGGGATGGAAAGTTACAGAAGAAATAACATTTTTCATCTTGTCAGCCTACTGAACAGGTGAGAGTTGGGCTAGGTGCTGCCCCCTTTGGTGAACACAAGACACAGCACAGATACCTGTAATGAAACCACTTGACATGTATTGCATGACAGCAAATAGTTTTCTTAGATATTTTTTTTAAGTAGCTCATGCAATCACAACCTCTAAGCTTAAGAGATAAATCAAATGTTTGCCTAATGTTTCAAATTGCACAGAAATGATCACAACTTACCCAAATACTGAGATAGAATAATTTTCATGAAGTCCTTTCCCAAAAAGCATGCTCTGTGAACAGATTCAGCCTAATCTTCTATCTCCCGGTCAGTGAAAACCAAACTATCACTGTTTGTTAGCGGTGGTAGGAGAGAGATGCTGTTTGGGGTTGAGCATATCAGTACATTCAGACCACCTCCCACATTAAGATTCAATTAAGCAGTGTCTCTTAGATGTCCTGTGTATATCCAGAGACTTGAATTTACTTGGTAAACTCAGATTTGATTGAAGCAGACTTCCTTTTACCTCTGATGCAGTAAAGGATAAGACGTGCTGTGAATCCTGTTGCAGGGTGGGTTTATAAAAAAGGAACTTATTGCATTTGGAGGACCTGGGATTTTAATGAGCAGCTGCTGCAAATGAGCCATGAGAAGGCCAGTGAGTCTAGTTTTGCTGATCGTTCTTGCTATGATGCTGATGATGACAGAGACAAAAAACGTAAGATATTAATATTTTCATTTGTGTTGTACCGAGTATGCACAGTTTTGATGTGTTCTACATTTTTATGGCTGCTTTTCTTATACATGTTCCTTTTTGACATTGTGTACACATGACTTTCAAATTTAAATCTGTTATTTTACAGTTCTGCACAAGCTGAAAATGGCTGATTTGCACTAAATGTATGGTAGTAATAAAACCAACCATGTAGCATTTGTTTGACAATATTTTGTCCTAACATGCTTCTCTTTAACTCAATTTCTATATATACAATGTACAGCACTGTCAAAACCTTTTAGTGTAGCTTTGTTCTTAAAGTCGCAACAAATTCCATACTTAATGTTTATGCAGAGAATCATCTGTCCTCGTTGTGTTTATTTCCTGTTGCCTTTAATGCTGAAAGGTTAGGGCTTCACCTTCTTAGTTTTGATATACAGCGCGGTGGTCTGTTTGTAATTAGACCACGAGTGCTTATCTGAAACATGTTGCATCCTGTATAAATTTGGGATGTTTTTGTTTGTACGTCAGTGCACTTAGACGTGTGCAATTCTCTTCTGTGCACTTTTGGTGAACTTGTTTGAAATTGTTTATAGAGGCAGAAAGAAGTGAAAAAAGAGAGGTTGTTGAGATTTGTTAAAAAATAAGAAGAAATATAAGTGGCATGATTATGCCTAACTGTCATGTTTTTGGTCTGTGGGAGGAAACCGGAGAACCTGGAGAAAACCCACACATGTACGAGAGAACATGCAAACTCTACCCACAATTTCCACGGCCGGGATTTGATCAGCGACCTTTATGCTGGGAGGCAACAGCTCTCCCAACTAATCAACCGTATAAATATCACAGAATTTATAAAGTTACACTTGATGTTACAGCACCAGTTCAGATCAGTAATCAGTACAACACAATCTGTAACTTCAGATCATCATTATACCACTCATTGAGGTTATGAAGAATTTAAAGAATGGTCATGGAATTAATGTTTCCCTTGTTTTGCTGTTGATAAAAGAAATTATACTATTTTTCTTTAGTGTGTGTGCACCGGAAAATCAAGATGTCACTGTAAAGGAGTAAAAGGCAACAGGGTAAGTTGTTTTTTTGTTTTGACATACATATTCAGAAACTAATAAATGCTTGTCGTATGTTTGTATTCACATTAAACACGCATTTTGCAAAACTCCACATTAATTGTGAAAGGAATGCTGTCTTTTGTTTACACGTGTTTGTGGGGGTTTCTTTAGGAAATCAAGTTTTAGTACATTATAAACAAATTACGTAAATTAAATGATTGCATTAATGTTCACCCTTTTTAAACTGACTTCTGTAACTCAGCACATATACAAAATAATGAAAAGTAAAAGTCAGGGAACATATATAAAATGATTTTGACAGTCCTAAACATCCCTGGGAGTTCAGTTAAACCCATCATCAAGAAATGGAAAGAATATGGGATGTGTAAATCTACAAAGAGCAGTTCATTCTCAAAAATTGAGTGACCATGCAAAAAGACAAGCATATTGAGAGGCTGCCAAGGCACATGTTACAAGCTTCAGCAGGTGAGATTGGAGAGTCTGTTTACAACAGCTGGTTCTTCACTTGTCTTAGTGTTATGGGAGAGAAAGCCTCTGCTGTAGTAAACCAACTATAAACTTTAACTAAAATTTGGCAATGCCCAGTCAAGTTATTGGCTAGATGGGAGCATATGTTGTTCTAATGCCTGTATGTGCTTTTTTCCATTGATGGTTCCTTTCCAAATGTGTAAGCTACCCAACCATAGACACTAAAGCACCAGACCCATCATCAGAAAGGTGGACTTTTGAACTGCCTGTGTTGATAACATATTAAATAGTCTTCTCCTCTTAAGTACAGACAATATGGTACAGAATTTAAAATTTTGATTTGTTTGACCACAGTTTGTCTCGTTTTTTTTCAGTTCGTTTTAAATTAGCTTTTGCCCTGATAAGATGACTGTGTTTTTTGTTTGGTTTTCACATATGGCCTTTTTTCCGCTTGATAGAGCTTTAACCTGCTTTTCATGATGACCTGTGAAAAATATGTATAAAACTATTTGACCACACAGGAAATATTAACATAAAAACAAATGTTGACAAACATCTGCATTGTTTAGGTTTTCTGCATTTTTGTGCTAACACAAACCCACATCATTACACAGGGAGAAAAAGGTTTCCCAGGAGAACAAGGTTTTCCAGGCTCAATGGGTCATCCAGGATCTGTGGGCCGCCCTGGGCCAAGGGGACCAAAGGTAGACTTTCAGTTGTTTTTTACACGTTCTGACTCACTTTGTGCTTTCACTCAAAATCCAAATCCCATGGTTTTAAACTGTGCAGGATGGATGATAAATTACACTGTATATTGTGTAGGCTGTTTGTGTTTCAGTAGCACTCTGGATCTCTTAGATTAATTACGGGTTGCTTTCTTTGAAAGGGTAACACTGGGCCTGATGGACCCACAGGACCAAAAGGCAATCTGGTAATAAAACTAGTCTTTTCCATACCACCCATATGTATTTAAAACCTTATCTAATTTTGCTTCTGTTATTACAGGGACCAGAAGGCAAAGAGGGATTTTCTGGGTCTCATGGCCTTCCAGTTAGATGCAATATCTTTTTTACATTTATTTTTGTTGTTATTTTAAAACTATGCATGTCAAATATTAGATTTTCTGCACATTTAGGCTTATTTAGAACTTCATGTATGCATGATGCCTTTTAACTTCAGCTAATATTCTGTGACAGGGTATCCCAGGCTTACAGGGTCCTCCTGGAGCCCCAGGTCATCAAGGCTGCAATGGAACAGATGTAAGAAAATATAAGAAAACATTGTACAGTGGCATCTATTTCTGTATTATGGCAAAAAAAAGTTTTGATATAATACAAACAGTTGCATTTTGTGACAACATCATCTACTTACAGGGAGACATTGGATTTCCTGGTGTTCCAGGCAGCCCTGGCTTTGAAGGACAGCCAGTAAGCAATAAAACCAAATACTTAATATTAAATATAACTACACTGATCTTAAGCCGTCGATAGTATTTTTTATTTCAACTTTAATTGTACTTTACAGGGTGTTCCAGGTCTGACTGGACCTAAGGTAATAACATATAAAGTAGGATTACTTTTTGTGTGTTCATGAAAAATAAAGCAGCAGATTTTATCAGGAATTATTATCTTTTAGGAGGCACTATAACAACCACAAACATTTACAATGAATTTGTGTTCTTGAGCCACACCAAAAACTTATTTGGATATTATGTTTTATTTTTCACAGTTTTATCTCTTAAGTCTCCTCTTATATTTTATGTGTAAAAAAATGTGTTGACTATTTATCAGGATCAAAAATAGTAAAAAAAAAAAATTGTTGATGGTCTTGTAGAGTAAATGACTTAAAACACAAATCAAAAACAGATGTTTATTAAAATAGCATTTGCAGTTTTTGGTTTAAGTTTGTGCCTCCAGACTCAACAGACCATGTACTCAATGTTTAGTTTTGTGATGACAATCAGCAATTGTCTGTGGACTCATTTTCGTTTTATGTTATGGTGGATGGCAGAATGTCTGCATTAAATACCTGCAGTTCTAAAACGTTAAGTCTATGTTACGTCTGGGAAATAAGCCCTGATCTCCATGCATTTAAAAGGTTGTGACTTTAACATTATGTTATCACCCTTTAGGGATCATTTTGAGTCCAAATATGTGTTGTCTTGTCTCAGCAAAATAAGTTGAACTTTATTTAAAAAAAGAGAGCAATGTTTACATTATTTAGTTACTAACAAAAACAAAAACCTTTTAAATATAATGTTTTTTTTTGTTTTTGTTTTTTTTAAATTATCTGAACAGGGTGAATCTTTGGCATCAAATCATTCAAAACCAGGGTTACCAGGACCACAAGGGAGAGATGGAAATTTGGTAGGCTAATTTTCAAAGAAACACTTTACTGATGAACTAATGTTAATAAAATAATTATTAAGGTTCAAATACATTATATAAATAAAACAAATACTATAGATTTTATCCTAAAAGTCAAATACATGTTGACTGGTCGTAATATTTTCTTGGTTTTCAGGGACGCCCAGGTGCCCCAGGAGAGCATGGACTGCCTGGCAGCCCTGGACCAAGAGGATTGCATGTGAGTATGTTTTATTATTTGGCTGTCAAGCATAACTTTTATAATGTGATTAAAAAAAACATTTTAAATTCCAGGGACTTCCAGGTCACCCTGGCGTTCCAGGATCTAAGGTAATGCAAACAAGAATTTATTTGATTAACATGAACATTTTTAAGCAAATTATATTGTGAAAATGAGCTTCAGTAGTTATGTCTAGACAGTAAAACCACAGCTGCAAGGTTTTTGTTTAGGCTAATTCTTAGATAATCAACATTCAGAAAACCTGGGAAAGTTTGGATATTTCCCTTTGTTTATTCCTTTTTTTCATACTTGTACTCATTTATCAGTAATGTAGTGTGGACATTCACATGCTTACTATCTCACAACATGTATAATCACAGTATCTTTCATCTAGGAAGAAACAACATTTTAAAACTCTTTGTAGCTGAAATGAACAAGATTTTTAAATAGGGAAACAGTTTGATGCTTGGGTTTGTTTCACAGGGTCAGGAAGGCACAGCTGGTTTCCCAGGACCTCAAGGTCCAAAGGTAGATTTTTATTTTTTATATATTTTTTTTATGCGCTGATGTAAAAATACAGAAATACAGAGCCCAAGAGGGGACATGGGGGATTTTTTTTTTTTTCTGTTGCGTTACCTTGCAATACTTTTTGCGTTCCCACACAAAAGGTTTTACGTTTGTGTTACTTTGCAATATGTTGTGTGTGGGAATGAAAAAAGTATTGTGAGGTAACAAAATATGTTGTTGAACAGTTGCCCAACCAGACAACCGCAACAATAGAAGAGACACTTCACCTGTGTTTGAAGTTTATAAAGTTTTTATTAGGATGGTACAGTTCCACCACATCTTCTCTCTCCTTTTCTTTCAGCAAGGGGCCAAACGTGTGTGTGTGTGTGTGTGTGTGTGTGTGTGTGTGTGTGTGTGTGTGTGTGTGTGTGTGTGTGTGTGTGTG
>JAVKLF010000064.1:9780519-9799693 GCA_034783495.1 Millerichthys robustus | reverse complement strand
ATCCGTGTTAATTCCTCATAACTAACAATTTATGAGAAGTGTAGTACTCAGTATTTCATACCGAGGTGAACCCTACATTTGCAAAACTTTAGTCAACATTTTTGTTGTCAATTTACTTTTGATTATGTATAAGAGAACATTATATATTTCAAAATAAACTAAAATTATGAGAAATAAATGAAGAAAAGTGTTTTGTTTTAAGGTAGTAAATTTGGTAAACTTTATTCAGGAAACGTATTAGTTTTGTTCTGCATTTTCTTTAGCTAACAGAATCACTAAGGGCCTCCCTGGAATGAAAGGACTGAAAGGTTTGCCTGGAGCTACAGGGTATGATGGGATTGTTGGGATGAAAGGTCAGTTTCCCTTATATATACTGTTACAAAACATACAATTAATACAAAAAGCAGTTTACATGGTTATTTGGTATTATAGTATTAATAAAATAATGACACATTGATAGTTTTGTTTTTCTGCATTGAATCTATTAGGAGAGAAAGGAGAGTCTTGTTACGAGTGTAGTGGATTGGGTCCTCCCGGGCCACCAGGTCCCCGTGGCCCACCTGGCCCTCCTGGTACAAAGAGTTGATGCATTCTTGAAAGCGCACCATTTATTTGTCAATCAGCTTTTCTATTGAAGCATATTAAAATATTTGTAACAAATAAATAGACTTTCTTCGGCTGTCACTCAGGCCCTAATCCAGGACCAGGTGAAAGAGGTGATCCAGGCTTCCCAGGACTTCCAGGTTTACCTGGACAACCTGTAAGAAAATGGAGAAAAAAAACAGCTTTTCCTTGCTTAATTTTAATATTGTTGTAATTTATTTTTATACAATTGGTTCAAACTGAAACACTGTTGTTCTTTAGGGTCTTGTTGGTCCAAAAGGTTTACTAGGTCCTCCAGGACCAAAAGGAGACACATATTCCAATCACTTACCTGGTTTAAAAGGGGAAAAAGGAGATCCTGGCGATCTTGGAAGACCTGGCGCTGATGGTTTTCCTGGGTCTCCTGGACTACCAGGTCACAAAGGTGCTCAAGGGCTTCCTGGTGATATGGTGAGGAGTTTGACAAATTTAATTTTGACACATAATTTTGACTTTATGAGAGTCATGTAATTACTTATATTTTACCTGAGTTTCATTTGCTTGACTTATCTAAGTGAGTAATGTGTATTTCTTAAGTATCATCTTCCTGGAGAAGAAGGGGACCGTGGATTTCCAGGTCTACCAGGGTCATTCGGTGAACAAGGACCCATTGGCTACCCTGGACCAGTGGGGTATGGACCTTCAGGATCTCCAGGAATTAAAGGAGACACTGGTGTACCTGGCTTGCCTGGACAGCCTGGAATTCCAGGTTGGAAAACACAATGATAGTTCAACATTGTAGACGTATGTATCCACAGAAAGGAAATTGATAAACCTTGGTACATTTCTGTACCTCTGTTCAATTTGTAGGACAAAAAGGAGAACCTGGTCATTTTTACATCCATGGACCTCCAGGACCACCTGGACTTAAAGGTCTTCCTGGCCTACCAGGAAGTCCAGGTAAACATGGTTGATGACTGGCTGGATAAATGTCGGCTATTTTGTTTAATTTTACTTTACTATTTGAGAGAGGATATAATGCATTTTTGTACTTATCAAAATTGTTATTGCACCATGATTTAGGGTATCAGGGAGCACCAGGTACCCCAGGAACGCCAGGTTTCGAAGGACAAAAAGGAGAAAGGGGTGTCTTGTCAATTCCTGGACGTCCAGGACTCCCAGGTTATAAAGGTATTACAATGACCATACAAATAAACATTATTTTCATTGTGTATATTTATATGACAAATTATAATGATAAAAATGATGATAGAAATTGTTAATGCATCAAAGCATGTGATTGTTGTTTAGGTGATAAGGGACAGGCGGGTCTCCCAGGTATTCCCGGTAGGGGCTTACCTGGGCAATCAGGTCCAGAAGGCCCTCCAGGTTCACCTGGAGAGAAGGTGAGAAGCACAAATAGAAATTTCTGAATGGAAAAAGTAATTGCCCTTTTTCACAGTAGTATATTGACATTGTTCGGCTTGAAATGGATGAAAATTAAAGTTAAATTTCCCTGTGTTTGAAAATGAAACAGAATAAAAGTTTTCAAAAAATATTAGTTCAACTATGGGAAAGAAAAAAATTGCACAACTTTCTTTGAAAAGTAAAATTACCAGGTAAGTCTTTGAACTGAAGACTGAAAATGTGAAATCCTTTTTTTGAGGATGTAAAAAGTGTAACAAATATAATCGATGATAATCAATAGCAACAATTTTTATATGATACTATTTATATATTTTTTTTTCTTTTTTTTTTTTTTTCTTACGTACTTTTAGGGTGATGGTGGTGCTGGGCACATTGGCCCTCCAGGTCTCCCAGGACCTCCTGGTGAAGAAGGAGCACAAGGGCCAGCAGGTGATCCTGGAATTCCTGGTTTTCCTGGGGAACCAGGATTAGTTGGCAACCCTGGGCCTCCAGGACAAAAAGGTACTAACAGCCACTGACTTAACCATTATAATGCACAGTCAGATCACTTTTATAGGCATGTACTATAATTTTTATGAAAATAAATATGTATTTGTTTTTCCACATTGTTTGATGTTTTATGCAGGAATTAAAGGTTTCGTTGGACCTCCAGGGCTGCCTGGTAGCAAAGAGTTTTGCCAAAGTTTACCCGGACCACAGGGACTACCAGGGACAGATGGATATCCAGGACATCCAGGTCAGATAATAAAGTTTTTTTATGACAACTTTAGAATAGCATTGCAAAAAATTACAAATAAATGGGACCATCTTTCTAACTTTATTTTTCTTCCATTTCTCATCTTTTAATTGTTATTTTCTTATTTCTCCTCTCTCCAAGGACCTAACGGCATGCCAGGTGAAAAGGGAAGTGTAGGTTTTCCTGGGTTTGGTCATCCTGGCCTTCCTGGAAATCCTGGTCTCCCTGGGTTGTCGGTGCCAGGCTCACCTGGACTTCCTGGACCAAAAGGGGTGAAAGGACAAAATGGCTGGCCTGGTCAGCCAGGTATGGCATTTGTAATTTGTTTTAAGAAGCTTTACAGACTAAAATTGGACACATTCATTTGTAGATTTTTTATTGTGAGTGTTTTATATAATGTATAGCAATACAGAAGACATTAGAACTTTGAAGAAAAGTTTGCTTTAAAAGAGCTGAACAGTATAAATGCATTTTATTATAGTTTTGAAGGACCTTTTGTTTCAATAAAGAGTCTGTACTTTCTGAGCAAGTTGTATGTGACAACGTCCTGAAATGCTATGCCTATATTCTTTGACTATGTTATGGTTTAAAGATGTTCTTTTCACTTTACAACATTTTTAAAGGACCAAGAGGAGACTCTGGGCCTGATGGGATACCAGGGCATGGAGTAGAGGGAATACCTGGTAACATAGGGGAACCTGGTCCAAGAGGTGCAAGGATAATACTCTTCAGTTAAAATTCTTAAACAATCACATATAAATGTATATTTGCTAAATTACAGAATATCATCTCAAGGCTAAAGAGGTCTGTCTTTCTTTGGGAGTGAGTTAGCTGTATGGTTCACAATCACAAATCAGGCAAAATCTTTATGATTTCTCAGGGGACCCAGGCCCTGATGGAACTAAGGGTCTTCAAGGATTACCTGGCATAGATGGAGAGCCAGGCTCCAGAGGTCCTGCAGGGCCCATGTCTCTTTTTAATTTAACTGGACCACCTGGGGACCCTGGAGAACTAGGTACAACTTATTTTGATTTGTTTTTATTGTTATATATATATATATATAACATTTTTTGTATAATAATTTAAAACATACATCGTCATGTAAAATAATGTATATTACTTAGCAGGTTGAGATACTTTAATGTTATTTTGTAAGGTCAACCTGGTCTGCCCGGTCCCAGTGGAGATCCAGGAAAAACTGGACCAAAAGGACAAAAAGGAAACACAGGACTTTCTGGGATTAAAGGATTAAGAGGTTTGAAATTAGTAATCATTTTGTCATTACTTTATCTTACAAATTTTGCAAATAATATTTTACTGAGTATATCCTGTGTATCTTTGGATGCAAAGGTCCTCCTGGTGAACCAGGTATTGATGGAGAAGTGCTGTCCCAAGGAAAAAGAGGTCCTGAAGGACCCCCAGGAAACGCCGGACTCAGAGGTCATTCAGGTAAAACGTAGGTTTTGTTTTATGGCTCACATTTTTAAATCTTACATTATTACACTTACAAAATCTTTCTCTAATTTTTGTGAATCTATGTTGAATAAAAAGTAAAACATCAAGTGAAGAAAAATGAAATCAAATGAGTTATTCTGTGATTATAATTATACTCATAAAGGTACAATTTGGACATGATTACTTAACATACAGTGAAGCAATATTTTTGAATGTTTTTTTCCATCATCAACTTAAAAGTGTAGCAAAAAGATTGTAGAACTATGCATATATATACTTTTTATTTCATACGTGCCTGGAGAAAGTTTGTTGCATAAAAGTCATTCAGATGTTTACATTTTTAAGGGCCTAAAGGAATAAAAGGGGATCCAGGAACTACTGGAAAACCAGGAGCAAATGGTGCTCCGGGTCTAACTGGTTACAAAGGAGCTCCTGGAGAGTCAAGCTATGGATACGGTCTACCTGGACCAACTGGACAAAAGGTAGTGCTGGCTCATAGTATGCGTTTTATGAGCACTATCACCAAAACATTTTTGGTTGTTTATCATAAATGATAAAAAAAAGTTATAAACTCCAAAACAACCGGCTGTTTGTTTCCTTATTTGTCTTCAGGGTGAACCAGGGACAAGCAGTTTAATCATGCTGAAGGGTCCGAAAGGGGAACCTGGTATTGAAGGTCTGGAAGGTCTACCTGGAAGTTATGGAGCCAAAGGAAACACAGGACCTGTTGGACAAAATGGTTAATTCTAAAAAACGGTCATTAAAATTAGGCAGTTTGTGATTTATTTGATTTAGACTCTTCTGTGTTTCTGACTTTATATTTCTCTATTACTATCGTATTACTTTTTTAGTTTTCATTTTTGTTTTAATCCCACTCCTGTTTAAATTTTATTGGTCCAGGACCCCCGGGCTTCCAAGGTTCAAAAGGCTCAGATGGCCCTCCTGGAATCAAAGGTTACCGAGGACCTAATGGACTGCCAGGTAAATTGTTGTTTCTGTGATGTAGGTAAACCACAAAGATTTTACTGTAATCTAGTAAAAACTGAACATTAGTTCTGTTTTTTTCTTCAGGAAGCCCAGGTCTTCCAGGTAGAACTGGGGATCCTGGTCTTAAAGGCAACCAAGGTCTTGATGGAATTCCTGGGCCACCAGGGCAGAAAGGGGACAGTGGTAAGAAAAAAATATGTTTAAAAATAATGTATGCAATGAACCCATATTTTTCTAAGTTTGTTTTACCATCAAACATCATTTATCATTTTTTTTATCTTCAGGCAGAGGAACAGGGCTGCCAGGGAGACCTGGTAATCCAGGTTTGCCAGGTAAGGAATTAAATAATTATTTTTAAGCCATAATCTTGTAAGGAAACATACTTTATCATAATTTTACAAGTTGTCTTATATAAACTGAGTTTTAATGGAACGTTGACATGCCATCAGTGTTACAACACCATTGGCAATCTAATTCTCAAATGCTTTCCTCAAATAAACTAAGTTGGTAGGGATCCATCTTTAGAGATATCTCATCAAGGGTTTTCAGTTGTGTGTGATTTTATAACAGCCATGTCACTGATATGATGTAAATTAACTTCCTTTTCATTGTGCAGGTCTCCCTGGAAATGCTGGCCCCCATGGTTTGCCTGCAATAGGAAGTCATGGACCACCAGGAGACAGAGGGCTTCCAGGTTTACCTGGCATCCATGGTCTAAGGGGACAATTAGGAAGAGAAGGCATTTGTATTCCTGGACCCAAAGGAGATCGTGGATTACCCGGCAATCCAGGGAGCAGAGGTGAGGGAGTTCTGTTGTGTAGTGAAAACTGTTCAAATATTTGAGTTTCATTGTCAATCTATGTCCAAACACAACACAGGTTATCCTGGCCCTCCTGGCTCTCCAGGTTCAACAGAGCTAGGGCTCAAAGGAGACAGAGGAGAACCAGGTCTTTCAGGAATCCCAGGTTTTTGTGGGCCCCCAGGAGATCCAGGCCCTCAAGGAGCACCTGTAAGTAGCTGCAATATTTGCTTTGTCAGAAGATGTTGTACATAATGACTTAGTCTTTTTTAAGTACAATTAATAAAACAAAATAATACGTAGCTTTACTTGCTTGTTTTAAACAGCAAATTGTTTCTTTTCATATTGCTTTACAGAAACCAAACTTTTGATTTTTGTTCTCAGTTTTAAAGTTAATGCCTGTGTTTGAATAAAGTTCTAAATCAAACTTACAAAGCAATAATTCAAGTCTGATCCTTGACTGCCTTTTGTTCTATTTGTCTCTCCAGGGTCCAATAGGCTTACCAGGAGGCCCAGGAGCAAGAGGAGATCCAGGCCCTTCTGGAAAACAAGGGCACCCAGGTAATCTATCATCTTTCAGCTGCAGACAAAGTGTGATCTATCATTTAAAGAAGAATAGCCCACAGCTGATTTATGTTCTTACAATATAAAAATACATAAAACTGAAAATAAAAGACAGAAGAGCAAGATTTATGAGAATTCATTTCACTATTTGTCTGTGATACCTGGTAAAGTAGACAAGCTTTAAAGTTTGTTTGGAGTATTTACATCTTCTATGTTTAGGTGATGTGGGAGACCCTGGATACAGCCCAGGTTCATCTGGTTTAGTTGGACCCAAAGGTTTTCCTGGACCTACAGGTGGCAAAAGTTTTAGTAAAAACATTAAATGTTTGTTAAATTTAACCATTTACTCTGTAAAAATTGCTATTTATAAAATCTATATTCTGATACACTAGATGTGTAAAAAAAATATGACATTTTCAGAAACAGCACAATGTTTTTTATATATATGTTGCTGTTAACCCACAGGCCTCAGAGGTAAACCAGCATTTGGCCGAGAAATATATGAACCAGGACCTCCTGGCTTACCTGGTCCCCCTGGATATCAAGGATCCCCAGGAATCACTGGACCACCTGGACCACGAGGACCTCCAGGTTAGCATTTGCATCTTATTTCAGCCAACATAAAACAACTTTGAAACAAACTTGTATTGTTTGTTTATGTCATACATACACTTCAAATCAGTTTGTAAGGTTCATTTAATATTTTAAGTAATTATGCTTTTATTGTGTGTACAGGAATATATTTATCTTTCAAAATTTCCAAGCTGCTGTCCTTTAAGCCTAATCTGTGAATCCTAATTTTTCCAATCCTAGGACCACCTGGTTTTAAAGGAATACCTGGAATAAGCCCACTTGGCCCTCCTGGATTTACTGGCCATAAAGGAGCCAAAGGAGAAGCAGGACTGCCAGGTGTGTTAACATATACATGTAGATGACCTTATAATTTCATGACAGTACAATTTACTACAACGTAAGCAACATTCTTAAGTTAAAGGTTTTTATCTGCAGCAGTAGTCTGCATTACATGATACTGAAAAATTCTTGTCATTACACTCAAAGTGGTCCATGTAGTAACATGTGTATTCATTCTCTCCAGGTCCAGAAGGCCGACTCGGAAACCCAGGCCATAAGGGTCAGAGAGGTTTCCCAGGCAAAAGTGCAGAAGGTTATGTGGACAGTTTCCTGATAGCCAGACACAGTCAGAGCATCCGGGTCCCTGACTGCCCGAGTGAAACAAGCCTTATTTATTCTGGTTATTCCTTACTCTTCATCAATGGAAACGAGAGAGCTCATGGTCAGGACCTTGGTATGAAGACAAAAACCATCACATGAAAAATTATTTTCATGTTATCCATTATATCTTTGCTTTGGCCATAATAATACATTTTGACCTTTTCTGCTATCTCTCAGGGACTATGGGGAGCTGTCTCCCTCGTTTCTCCACCATGCCCTTTCTGTTCTGTGACACGGAACGGACTTGCCGCTATGCTTCTCGAAATGACTACTCATACTGGCTGTCCACTGATGAGCCGATGCCTGCCAACATGGTTTCCATCACAGCTGACAAGATGGCATCCTACATCAGCAGGTAGGAGAATATGTGCATATGCACACATTTCCTACAACATTTTCTATTAGTAAAAAAATACATCAGGGTTATGTTTATTTTCAAGCAAAAATGTCTAGTTTTAAATAGATTTTTATAACAGATTAAAAAAAAACTTTCTGTCAAATGCATCTGACAATGATGTATATTTCTGTGTACATTTGTGGTTCAGGTGTTCAGTTTGTGAAACTACCTCCACAGTCATAACTATCCACAGTCAGAACACTCTGATACCTAAATGTCCCCATAGCTGGGAGAGCCTATGGACTGGATACTCATTTGTCATGGTATGGAAACAACTATTTTACTTTTTGGAATGCTTTAATCTTAGAAAATACATATTTTTTTTCCCCCTAAATCTTCATCTGTTACAGCAAACAGGAGCTGGGGCAGAAGGATCCTCTCAGCCCCTGATTTCTCCTGGTTCTTGTTTGGAAAATTTTCGCCAAGTCCCCTTTATTGAATGTCATGGCAGAGGAACCTGCAATTACTACCCAGATTCCTACAGTTACTGGTTGGCCTCTCTTGACCAAAACAACATGTTCAGGTAAAAAAAAAAATTGTATTATTATAGGTGGATGTTATCAGCCCATGGTTTGAATCCTAACACAGAATGGCATACTGAGCTTTTGTCTTCTTAGTATTATTTCTGATATTTTCAATTGAGAATTTCACCATTTTCCAAAAAATGAGCACAATTTTCACGAGTTTCCATCTTGCTTCAGTCAAAGCTAGCAGTTATTGGCTCATTTGTTTTTAAATTTCTAGTGTATGCATTTGTGTTTTGCTTACACCCGCAGCAAACCAGTTCCTCGGACAGTGAAGGGAACTTCTCTACAGAGTGTCATCAGTCGCTGCCGAGTCTGCAGAAAATCATGAAATTGTGGTCCAGGTGACAGACTCACGAACGTCTGCAGAGATAATATATTTAATAAATGGTATGTGAGATAGAGCAACCTAATGTGTGTGCTTGTTTTTGTTTTAATTAAGGTGTTTATAATCTTCTTTGTTACCGTCATCTTTAATGATGATTATGTACATTATGTGACACCATTAAATTTTTCTAGTGTGAGGTGCAAGTGTGCCATTATTCCACTAATGACAAGCCATTTTTTACTACTTTAATTTAATCGCTTTATTAGGTCCTTATTACAGTCTTAAATTGTTATTGTTTGCCACGCAGTTAAAGTCAGACAGTTGTGATCAAGCAAACCTAAATTGTAAAAATATATAGCTCAAATAATTAAAGTCGCTGCACTGCTCATGTTGTAATTTCCACACTCCACAAACATGCTGTTATGGTTTATTTCATGTTTACTTTCATATAAATTTTCCTAAAAAAACAACATATACTTTATAAGGCCAGTAAACTCTTATCTAGTTGTCAAAACAGTAACTTAAGTTCATCCTAAAAGGCACTGATGTTCCCCTAACATGTGGGTGTTATAAATGTGATGTACGTGCTTTAAAAGTCTAACGTCACTATTTCCACATGCAAATATAGGAGTAATTTGTCCATTCCAAAAGCATGTATCCAAAATCCAGCCTGTTAAATGGAGCGTGGAAATGATTTAACTTCATGACTCATACTGCCTGCAACTCTTTCCAAACCCCCTGTTAATACAACAAATACGGTTGAGAGGAAATGCTGTAATGAAAATAGCACTATCTCTATGGCTTCAGGACAAAAATTTGCATTAAGATTTAAAGACATTTTTCTTGCTTTAAAATTCAGTTATTTATTTTGACATTTAACTAGAGTAAAAAAAATATGGTATAATTTAGAAAGATACAAATATTTTTCATTTAACGTTGTGTTAATCTATTGATTTGAAAAGTGACAAAGATTCAATAGAAGCCAATGTTCTCCAGTAATTTTATTGCCTTATTTTTTTTACTCTGTTTGGATGTTGTTGTTTTTTTTATTTTTACTAAAGTAAAATTGCATATAAACAATGTTTCAATCTCATCAGTCATCATGATAAATGGTTAATATTGTATTTTAATGCTGAATTCATCAAAACTGTATTCAAACATTTCCAGATTTATAATAGATCTTAATTTCAGTCACAGACAATTGTTTTCAGAAAACACAAGAGCATGCTGAATAAAATTCATTTCTAAAGTGAATTTAAGTTTTGGCATGATCAAATTTACAAAACACTTTTGACCTAATGTTTTTTTTTTTTGACAAACGAGGAAAAATTTAGTTAACAAAATTCTCATTTCACCATACTGTATTTGTGAAAGTCTTGCGTTTCCAGAGAAACCCTCTGCCACCTTGAATTATCCAACCTTTTCATGGTCTGGTGCAGACACTTGTCAGTGAGGATAGAAACACTTGCTGCGGAGCGCTTTCTGCCGCCTGCCTAACAGGATTATTCTGCTCCCGACTGTGCACTTGCTAATTGTCTAGGCAGCATGTATCAGGCTTCTACACGTTTATAACCAGGTTAAAATGGCAATTTGTTGAAAGGTTGATACGTTTCAAGGTTGTGTCCCGTTTGAAGGACACATCTTTCTAACTTTTCTCCCTTCACCTCACATCAGCTAGACAGCTTTTTTTACAGGACAGACTCCTATATCAAACAATACTGGAGAAGTGCTTTTTGTTCTAATATCTTTTGAAAATTATTGCTTATTTCAATGTTATGTAGCTGAGTTATTAGTTCTCAGTTGTATTTATGTATTCATGTATCTTTGCATAAATTAGAACCTCAAAACCTCCTGCCTGAATTCTGTTAAAAATAGATTAACTTTTAGTCTACAAAATGCAGTAGCGCATTTACAACCAATGCAAAATCATTATGGCATCTAACGAATACAGCTTCATTCAGATGCATCAGAACTGTAAAGTTTAACAGAGCAGAAATTCCATTAAACAGACCCCCAGAGCCAGCTCACCAGGGTGCAGCTAATGATAAATTGACCTTTATGGCGTTTGGATCTCCAAATGTCTCTGTGCCATCATTGATTAGACTTTATGACACAGCAGGGGTAATAAAATCATTGTTTCCTTCATGTTAACGTCATTAAAGTTTTATTTTACATGAGTGCACATGGTATTCGGTTTACAGGGATTTGCCGTAAAAATGTGCCCCGTAAATAGGAAGACAATTACAAGTCATACTCACGAAAATATCTAGATGACCTTCCTTTACAGACAGATTCCTGAGGGTTTATGCACATCATAAACCTGATCAAGACGAGGATGGTGAAAACGTCCTTATTTGGACTTTTCCACTTCACTGTTAATGGTTTGGTGTAAATTAAAGAGTGCACGCCTCGGTGCGTTGATAGGAACAAACACAATGCTGAAGATGGTCTTGACGCATTACCTACACACTCCTCCTCTCTTTGATGGGTTTGGATGCTACTTATAAAACAGGTGTCTCACTGTGTCTTACATCGGTGGCTGGAACTGAGGTTCTCTTGCTGTGAAAAATACTTTCACAAAGAAAAAACCAAGATCTTCAGAACTAGGATGGCCCGCATCTTGTGCGTTTTGGGACTTCTGTTGTTTGCATTATGTATTGTGGAAAACACAGAGATTGAGGAGGGATTAGAAAATCTGCAACTACAACAGGATGAGTTGTCATTGCTTAGCAAGTTTCCTGAAAATTTGGTGAGTTTTTTTAATGTTTTACTACACTAAGAACATGCAAAATGTTATTTTCAATGTCTGATTCAGTTTGATGGGTATCTGTTATATTGTCAATTTTCAATTTATTGGTAATCGTTTTCTTTTACAGAAACTATCAAAAAAACAGGACCTAAGAGGTTTGATTCCTGAACTCTCCAAATCCAAAAATGCAGTTTTGTACGACAACTTCAGGGACGCCACAAAGCAGGAGAATCGGCGTGGCACGGAAACAGGCATGACAACTCGCAAAGCCTGCAGAGCCTTATTCTGGAAATCTTGGATTATCTGCTAAATTCATCTTCACCTGAGTGCAACACAATAATAAATGTTCACTTCCATTAAAAGACAAATGAATTTTGCTTTTAGCATGCTTTGTTGATGCTCACAAAATGCATTTTTGAAAACTGAGTTCAGAAAAGATGCCTGCTAATAAAATGTATTATTGTTAAATTTAAGAATACAATTAAAAGTGCTACATCTGCATTAAAAGCTCATTTGTAATTTTTATGGCAATTCCCGTTTTTACACTTTTAAATCAGTCTAGTCAATAAAAAAAACTACAAAAACATAAGTGTACATCTGAGTGTATTTTGAAGGGATTTGTAGCTGCCTATTATCTATTAAGACAGCGTCAAGTTTTCAAACTTGGTTTGTCCTATTTTTTTCCTCACAAATACATTTTTTTTATTATTACATATATTATTGATCAGTTCAGTGTACTAATGTTACGTGAAATCTTGCTTGAATCAACTACGAGACTGGTTTAAGCAAGGCGGATGTTCGTAAACTTGAGTGACATTGTGTCTAAATTTACTGATTAACATTTAGATTTGTTAATCCAGTAATGTTTTTCTATGGTTTCTATGACTGAAGTCCTCCTACAAGCTTGCATTTACTGAAAGTTATTTAAGTCAGAAATGTCATGTAGTAAATACTAGTGTCTTGGTGGTTTGCAAGATATGAAATATGTCTGGATTTGTACAACTCTCACATCTTCACATCAAGCCTTTCAGACACTTCTCATTCTTGCAGTCAGTTGAGCTGTAGCTGACCTTGAGCCAGAGTGTCCGCATTGTTTAATGCAAACAGTCTGGCTTTGAATTTTTAATGATCTGACAAAATGAAGAGTTACGGAGGAAATGTCACTGTGAAGTCCTGTTTGTCCTGCTTGTCAGAGAGGCATTGTTAAATGAGCCACTGCAGAGAGCTGAAAAATACAGCAGCTTTCACTGATGGCCAGTTGTGCTTCACTGACCTACAGCCATAAGCCTTGTGTTTAATAGTGCATCTGTGAATATTATAACCTACTAACATTTGCATTATTCTCTTCTGGTAGTCAGTCATTTTCTGACACATTTAGGTCTAGTCATAGAGGTGTTTTCTCTTTTTCTTAGATCCATATTTTTGTAAATGAATGAATGTCAGCGAGCATCATGTTTCTGTTTGTGATTGACAGCTGCGTTACACATGGGCCAAAGCTTAGATAACTGAAGTACACTGATCCTCTTTACTTCACAATATTGTAGTTAGTGTTGTAAAACAAAAAAACACAAAAACACAAACTAAAAAATACAATAAACCCGTTTATGAGGACTATATCTGCATAAAAATTCAATTTACCACATATTGCTACTGCATTTTGTTCTGTATTTTTTTTTTCATAATGATTAGGTTTTTCCTACATTAAAAATCTTGTGGCCTCACTTACCGTTCCACTAACGATAATACATATTGTTAATGCAGCAGAAAATAGCAACCATGTGTCTAAAAAAGTGCATGTATGTAAAAACTTGCATAGAGCTACATGCACATGAGAAAAAAGTAAACTGTTAGGAAAACACAAAGGAAAGACTTAAGTGGAATAGATTCAGGATTGATGCAATGTTTAAAATCTGATAGATTAGAGGAGTGAGAGAGTAAAGGACAGGAGGAAATAGAAAGCATCTGAGAAGATCAGTGAGGAGATGAAAGAGGAAATTAATAAAGTAACCGTGTTGGAGCATCATTGCAGTAAAAGCTAAGCTTAGCATTTTTTATTTTCTCGATCTATTAAGATGCCACAGGGCAGTTTCCCTCGGTAACAGAAACCAACACACACTACTGAGCTCCTTTATTTTAATCATAATGTACGAGTGTAAAAATAAAGCTTGTTTGGGTGGGCAGTCCGGTGAATGGATTATCAATCTAGGAGTGTATGTTTAACTAAGTCTGCCTGTATCATTACATTTTACTGATACTGTTCATTTCATTCTGACTTTTATTATCACTCTCAGGCATTCGAACAAAACAAAAATAAATAAATGAAAAATCTAACTACATCAAAGGAGTAATACTGAGTCTTAATTGAACACAGGCTAATTATTTTTTAATGAGCGGCGCTGAATGCCTCACTTCTAAGTAGGAGTTCCCTCATTCATTTCCTATGAGAGTAGGGAGGAAAAAAAAGACAAGTCGAGTCTCAGAAGCAGAAGCACAAATCAACAGAAGTTTTTAAAAAAAGATAGAGATGAAAAAACGTTCTACTTTGTACTCACGAGCCTGCAAATAGCAAACAAACTGATGTACCGGCCGGTTTAAATAAAACACAAAAGTAATCTCATGTTGGCAATGTAAGTGAATGTAAAGCCTATTTAATTTTGTAGTGAAAATCATTATGTGGTAATTACAGTTACAGTGTTGTACATAGTGCTAAAAAGCACACCACAGTTGGATAGAGGAGACTGGTTCCACATAAGATTTAACCTCTAAAACTGAACTTAATTTGACAACAACTGAAGGACTTTTTATTGTCACCTAGGAGCTGTAAAATGTGCCAGCTTTGACCTATGGAGTTTCAGAACACATCTGCCATTTGTTACCATAGTTGATTTGACAGTAAAGTGAAAAGAAGAAACTTGTAGATGTATAAACTTTGGATGATGCAATTAGGGGTATCCATTTCACAGGAAAAAAACCCTGTTACGGTCTGTGTTTCTCTGTGTGCTTTGTAGTCCTGTCTCCTGTTTTCCTTCTCCTTCTCAGAGTGTTCATTTCACTTACACGTTGTTTGTTAGCAATCGGTCTCTGTCCCAGGTGTTCTTCGTTTTCTCTCCCCTTCTTTGTGTATTTAACCACTCTGTATTCACCATGTCTCCGTCGGATCATTGTTTGCAAGCTCCCTTGTGTTACGCGCCGGTTTGTGTTTTCAGTCGCCGCCCTGTCGGCTTTTGGTTTTATTAATAAAGATGTTTATTTTAAGTTACTCATAAAAAACACAAAGGAAGGATTATAATGTGGGTAATAATGTGGCATTGGAAGAACTGAATATATAAAAACGATGGAATCAGATTACCAGCAAAAGTATTACCCATGCTTTTTTAATTCTGAGTAACCAGATTATTATACAAAACTCTTTGGTTTCCTAGCTGAACAACAAAATGAAGCGTGAAAATTAAAATGAAATTATTAACTTGAAAAAATGGATGCAGTACAAAAAGAACTCCTGGACACTCAATGGAACTTGAATCCCAGGTGTATAAAATTCTTGGATGGTTTTGAACAAGGCTTTGGGACTGTTACTATTGCTAAAGGGTCTTCAATCCATCCTACATAATATTATCTGCTTGTGTTTTCAGTATTTTGTCATAATGAAAGCTTCTTGTTTGTTTGATAGCCTTGATTATTATTCACACATCCTAAATACAGAATCTGTATAAATATGAATTGTATAGACATCATCTACCCCACTCAAACACACACACACACACAAACATTGCTGTTCTATCCTGCAGCTACTATGCAAGACAGAATACAATACACATCCTAAAAGTCAAGGGAGCTATCATACTCCTTTTCCCTCTGTGTTATTCTTGCAGAAGGCACATAAGGTCTCTGTTTCCATGACAACAGTGTATTAAAGGGGAAAGGAGCACCATCCCAAAATGACACATGGGATTTAAGGCTCTGTGAGAGGATAAATCACTCCTGGTGAAAAACAGAAGTAACAAATTGGATTTCCTTCATTTGAAAAGCACATGAAACTCACAGTGATGGATTTGCTTTGCATAATCATTGTGTTGTTTTCCTGTTTAGACAAGGATGCACTTTTTAAAGGAAAAACATTTAAAAAACACACACTCACTTGTTTATGCTGGATATTGTATTAAAACTGTAAGCAGACACTAGAAACACTAAGGTACATTATTCTTTCCAAACCCCCAAAATAGGTAAAACAAAAGCAAATGCAAGCAAACAAATGGAAAATGCAAAAATAAGTAAGGATTTCTGGAGTCTTGATGTATTTTTTTAGCTCTTTGTTTATGATGATGTTTTTTTTTTCCAACCTGATTCCTTTCAATGAACAATTTAGGATTTTACTCACATCATAAGAATGAATTTGCTTTATTTGTCCTTGGCTAATTGCCAGCAATGAAAGTTTGAGTGTTTGAAAGTTAAACTGCCAGCCACACTTTGGTCTGTTTGGCAACTGATCATCTCATTTTTGTTAATTGTGCTCCGACTTAATACTAAATTCATTTTTTTTTTCTGACAGTAAACATATATGAATTTGTGAAATTGTGAAATTGTGCAATGCTTCCATGCTTTAATAAGATAAATGTATTAGAAAATGCATGACTAGACATGACTTTTTTTTTTACAATAACTTTTTATTACCTTGTTATTGTTGTTTTTTTCAAAAATGCATTTGTATTTATTGCACTTTAATCTTTACCTCACTTGTCTTTGATTGTGGGGTCAATTGTTAAATAATGAGAAGAGGTATGAGAAGAGGACTTAATTTGTCCACTTAAAAAATAAAATTAAAAAAACAAACACAACCATAATCAACAATGCACTGAAATGGTTACAAGTTTTGATAACATATTCTTTATTCTCAAACAACCACTAACTTCATCATGAATTTTATAATCAATGCATATTTTTTGTCATTTCACAATTCATAATGCGGTGTGTTTGAATGCAGTGAAATTGTCTGCAAAAGTAAACATATTAAATCATAACCAATATTTCATACAACTAAAACCTTTGCTTACCCTATCATACATCAATAATCCCACAAAAAGTGCTTTGCTTTCCTGGTTTGTCAAATCAATCATTTTCATCACATTACTTTCATCATTCACTTCCTAAATCCTTTCATTCTGCCTCTCAGTTGACAATGGACATATCCAGTTTCATGCAGTATGTTAAATTCACACATATCCCATTTGCACCAATAATAAACGTCTGTAAAAAGATAGTTATATGCTGGTCTTTCCCGTTGATGTTTCGAGTCACATTTAATTGTGTATGTATCACAGTAATGCAGTACTGTAGTGATGTGGAAATTGAACAGGTAAGTTATGTTTGTGGACCTGGATTCCAGGTGGAGGGGTCCATCCCAGCCCCCCTGATGATGGATGTCTGCTGTTTGCTCTGTGCAGCTGAATGTGTGCTATTAACTGTACATATCACCAACCTAGCAAATGATTTTCAACAACATATACATTAGGAGATATTTATAAACCTTTGCTAAAATACTGATCAAAATGTTGCATATAAAAGGTTTGAACTTTTTTCCTCAATTTCAAAATGTTTATTTGTTTTGTTTTGTTTTAACTAGGTTTGACTTTAAACAAACTAACACCAACTTTTACAGTCATGCGATGGTCATGCTTTTTCTTGGCTGTTTCCAGTTCCAGCCTCCCTAACATGGATAGGTTTTGATGTATATCAACTCTAAACACCAGGCTTTGTGCAATGAGCGCTGGACCATGGGTTATCTTTTATATCTGGGTCCCATTCATAGAATACCTATGGGGCTTCCTGAGTTAGATAAACATAGTGGGGACTAGAATGTGCATGGCATAAAAGGTGTACCAATCAATTCACCTTGATTTAACAGCCCTGTAAGAGGTACAGTATGTTGATTAATGAAAAATAATACAAAAAAATCTGTTCTCCACGTTGCAGTGAATGGCTCATTCCATGAGTTACAAAACTAGACTGAGATGAAGATTGTACAAATAACCATGTCAGGAAAAGTAAATCCTATATCATTCTCAAAGAAGCCTAAATCCAGTTAAACTTGATGGAACTTTCTGCTTTAACTGTGTTGAAAAAAGCAGTAATGATTGTGACCGTGTGTTGCCATTGTCAACATACAGGACAGTGATTTCAGAAACAGTCAGGCACCCTGTCCTGTGTTCAAACATCTCTAATGATTTCATGAAATAAAAATCAAGCGATACAAGTGATAAAACTTAAAAATTGTTGAAATTAATTAGTTTACCCCTTCTATGCCATTTTGCTACAACTGTTTTAGGTTTCTGTTACATTCAGACCAGTAAAAGGTTTATTCGAAGACTATGTCTCAATTTTTTTTATCTAGTTTATAAGCATGAATACTGTTGTATATTGTGAGTTGTCACAGCTAACAGCAGAGAAACAGGGTTTCTGTCTCTTCAGGTGCAAATGTAAAGTGATTATTTTTAGCAATGGCTCAAAGTACTGATGCTGGTCATTTTTGGCCTCCTAACTTTTAAAAGAAAAATATATATATATTTTGTCATTTAGACAAGTTTACACATCTCAGGGTTTTAAATCTAATATGTTTTGCAATCATACTGAAATTAAACATACTGTTTTTTTTTTATTCTGACATTTTCCTACTTTTACAGCTTACTTTGCCAGGTTCATCTATAGACAAGCGCACCAACTACTGCAATATGTTGGTGGTTTGCTATTTTCTTTGTAGTTGTTTATCCTTTTAGAGACATTCTAGATTTCCCTTCATTATATTGCACGATGCACTAACTTACGGTATTCACCTGAGTAAATTACATCCCACCATAAACACTCTGCACTTCAACACAGAGAACGTTCAGTTTTACCATCACACCATAGCATGAGATGTGACATTACATTCATGTATAAGCTGCAAAAAATATATATTAACAAGTGGAACTAATAATAATAATAATAATAAAAATGTTAAAACAAGTTTTAAGGTTGAGCCAGACTCACCATAACAGAAACTTAGATGGAGCTCTTCAGATTAATTATGATGAGTATAATGACAATGTTATAAATATTATTGAAGACAATAACACAATAAAATATATAAGAGAGAAGCATATAGAAAAAGAAGAATCTTTTTATGGAAACTAAACATGTGTTAAAGCTTGTTTTTCACAGCATAAGTTCAAGAAAACCGATATTATGTGAAGAGAGACCATCATTCCTTTGTTTTCACAGCCTTTTTCTCTGATTTGCATAAAAGTTTGGTCAAGTATATATATATATATATATATATATATATATATGAGTGTGTGTGTGTGTGTGTGTGTGTGTGTGTGTGTGGGTGTGTGTGTGTGTGTGTGTGTGTGTGTGTGT